>JARHVA010000262.1:4760000-5207500 GCA_037957365.1 Torreya grandis | reverse complement strand
TGTTGATTTATTTGGGACCCTTGTATTTCACTTGGCCTTGTCTCTTGTGGTGATTCGATAATTTTAAATGTATTCTTACTCTTACTTCTTTCGACAATGATTAATTCTATTTGATTCTGCATATGCCCTTGAATATCTTCATTGTATGTGGCATAATTTTTTTTTCTAACTCATGTCAACACAATAATTTCATAGTATTAAAATCTATCTCAACATTTTCATTTGGATTAGGTTTTTTAAGTTGTCTATTTCCATTAAGATTAATATTTTTTGTTGTCGATTTCTTTGGGATCCTTGCATTTCACTTGGCCTTGTCTCTTGTGGTGATTCACTAATTTGAAATTTATTCTTACTCTTACTTATTTTGACAATGGTTAATTCTATTTGATTCTATATATGCCCTTGAATATCCTCACTAATGTTAGAAAAAATGAATTCTAATGCATCTATCAATCTTTCCTTTGGGGTTTCTAGTACTCGATTTGTGCCACTTTCATTTTCAGCAACAAACTTGATATGACTTTCAATAAATTCCTTCATATGGCCTAATTTTATATCCATTGTAGTTTCTTCATCATGATCGACATCTACATTAAAATTTGTGAGATGATGTCTTTATACTACATTTTGATTATATTATTGTAGTTGTTCTAATGTTGCATTAGTCATCTAATTTAAACATATTGGTCTTTGTAGTCTCCTTCATGATATAAATTGGTCTTATTGAGATGTTTGTGTATGAAACATTATCATATGATTTGCATGTTCTTTCATTTGTGCTTTTAGTTATTTTATTGTAAGATTGGCTCTACATTTTGTACTTCATTATTTTTCATACTCATTTTTACGTATTCTCTCCCCATTTGTAATTAGTACTTGTTATTTTTGTCTTTGATATTTTTGAACATATTATCTTTGTCATTCTTATATTTATTTTTCTATTATTCATTTTTAAATTAAATTTTTAATCAAGCCATATTCCTTATATATTTATTAAATCAATTTTCTATTAGTCATATAATTATAACTATCTTATAATAAATTCATATTAAAAAAATATACATAATAACTTTTTATTAAAATTCAAATCTATGAAAATAAATATATATATAATCTCATAAATCTTTGAACTAAATTAAATATAGGCTATCTTACATATCTAAGATATCAAATTTAATAATTGTTAAATAATTGATATATTAAAAACTCTAATATTTAAATTATTAAAAGATAAAAATTTAAATATGTTATCTTAATTAAATAATCTAAATATTATAAATCCTAATATTTATCCATTTTTTAAGTTAAATATAAATGTAATACATACATATTTTAGATAGATAAAAGCAAATTAAGATATTATCCAAAAAATTATCATTATATTTATATTTTCATTATTATGAAAACGCTAATCATTAGATTATTTATTATATTTTAGATGTAAAT
Source organism: Torreya grandis (assembly GCA_037957365.1). Lineage (NCBI taxonomy): Eukaryota > Viridiplantae > Streptophyta > Pinopsida > Cupressales > Taxaceae > Torreya > Torreya grandis. The sequence continues at coordinate 5,206,054 of JARHVA010000262.1, read as the reverse complement.
TAAGATTATAATCTAAAATATTTTTGATTTGATTTTTATGTAGTAATTTATATAGAAGATTGATGGTTTGCATATCATTATTTATGACGATTTTTTGGATGGTTTGAATGCTTGAGAGATTTTTGATGTGGAGTCATTCATTTGGTCGATGCTTCCCAAAAATGATCTTCCGCCTCCACCTCTTGGGGTGGTGGCCTGGGCATACAAATTTACTCTATGATTATTTGTAGTTTTTTGGATTGTGCCTTGAACGATTGTTTTTTTGTTTCAGAATCAAATATTCCTCTGATAAAAAATTTGAACTGTGATACATCCGACTACTTTACCTATACAATCTTCTATAATTATATTTTTTCTGTTAATATAATGTAAAACATTTCAATAATAAAAATAACTAAACTAATTATGATAGTAAATAGATTTTGATAATATATAACTATTAAGCTAAGTTAATTAGATAATAAGATCTATTTAATAGATAGTAAATATATAATATCTAGAAATTTAGATCAATAGATTTATATCCACATTTTTCTGAAGTTCATAACCCTAAATCTACATGTAACTATAGCCATTTATGATCATTCACATTTACAATAATAGATCATGCACAGAACTAATGACTTAGACTTGGCAAAGGATTAATGCACCGCAGTTATAGTTTTAAAAGGAATTTTTGGAATAGATTTATTCATATTTTTTAGATTGTGTAGAACAACGACGCAACAGTGGTTATGGGAGTGGAATAACAACATAAGTTATGATTGAGATTACATTTCTACCGAATCAACATTGTTTTTTGATATACAGAAAATCAGTGAAGGTCATGTATCTCTGGAGAAGCATACAGTGAGGAAGCGTAGGGTGCATGTATGGCTGCATGGTAGAAAACAACAATCTTTCACTTTTAGCTATCTGACCTATTTTTGCTGGTCTAGTGTCTCCTACAACAATAGAGATGCCCCAATCCAGCTCAGTTTAATATAATTCGGGTTTTATATTAATGTATTTTATTTGACAATCGATTGATTTATCTTTAAAATGTTTTTATAATTATTAGTCCCTGTTTTGTAGAGAATTATAGAATCCATTAAAATAATAATGTCTGTACAACGAATCAATAAAATGTAAGAATTTTTAAATTTTAAAAGTTGTTATTCAATTTTTACAATTTTTTAATCTTAAAAAAAGTAATAAAAATTAATTCTCTCTCATTTTATTGGTTACATAACAATTTTTTCATGATTTCATAATTTAAAATTTTGAAAACAAACACATGTACATGCATTTATAAATTAATGTAATTTATGAATAAATGTACATTATATACAGAAAAAAATAGTACTTATTTAACATCTAAAATAAAAATAACTAAATATTTTACATTTATATCATAAGCCATCAACATTTTTCTTCCAAAAACATCACAACTTTTTACACTTTTATTTTTAATTTGATTAATATCTGGAATACTTCAATTTTATGTAGATAATTTTTTCTTTTACTTCAGATTATGGTGTAATTAATATTCCTATGAAACATATGGGAAAAATATCAACTTACAATCAATGAAATTTCTAGTTATCTTTAATTTTCATCAGCCCATCGTTAAAAAAGATGGAAGAACATTTATTCACATCGGTTTCTTTCAAATTTATTTGTATATTTAGTCACGAGTCTTTTTTTAATACTTTTTAGATGTCTTTACTTTTGGGTAGAAAAACTATCTATGTATTAAGGTCAAAGACTTTCATCTTTTATTTATAGAATTATTCTTATCATCATCTATTGTATAAATTGTTTAAAAATAAATATTATTTGCTACAAATTTTTAAGACTTTTAATTAGTTTTAATACAAAAACAATCACAAGCCTATTAACAAAATTAATACATATTTTCTAAGGCTTTTTTTGATTCAATTTCATATGTACATTCATTCAAAATTTTCATTTTTCATTACATATTTCTTTCAATTAATCGATTTGTGGATTAAAATTAAGCTATATTACCTAGACTTCATTATACTTATATATCAAATTGATTTGTATGCTCAATTTCTATTGTATTGAGCCTTCTTGTTGTTTTGTTTTTTTATTTTGTATTCAGCATTGCATTATGCTATTTGAAAATTGGAATAAGTATCTACTTCAAGTACTTTTGATTATTCAATTTTGTAATTATTTAAACTTTTTTCTTTGGTTGTTCATAGCTTCTATGTCAATATTGTATTGGACATTGACTTACTTGATTATCTCAACTATTAGCATAACTTGATTCTATGTTCTTATAACCTCAAATACAATGCATTTGGCGTAGAATTAGTGTACTCATATTTTAAATTTATTATTATGAGAAACAATTAATTCCAATAAACATATTATTTTTCATGTTTTATAATTTTAAATTTTTATTTTGGTTTACATAATTTTTTTATAATTTTATGTTTTCATAATCGAAATACAACATGCTTTGGAATGAAATAGTTTAATATTATCATTTTATTGAGCTTTAAAAAGATATTCAATTTCCAACCATTTTTACACTTGACTACATCTTTACTTTCAGTTATGTTTTATTTTTATCATTGTGATTTTCCTTTGAGTTCATAATAATTTTCATGATTTACTAGCATGATTTAGGTTATGTTCTAAATTGACCTCTTCAATTTTTTTTATTTCAATTATGCACAAATTTTAAATTCAATTTTCTTTGTGCATATATGTATGCACTATGTATTAATGTTATTTGCACTTAAAACATTCGTTTTATACAATTCTAAGTATCAAACACCTATCATAATTAGGAGGTTTAGCACTAGATTGAATTGAGTTTAATGTTTTTATTAAATAAATACTCATTGAAATGACATGGATTTACAAGAGTATTTGCAATTTCTTTTTCAGATTTATGAAACTTTTATATTATAAAAAATAGATTTTTGAAATAAAAGGGACATTCATTTTTTCCTTTGTTTTGTACAAATGTTTTTATCGTAATTACATCAAGCTTCTTTTTGCATTGGTTTTTGAAATCATTTTCAAGAGTTGCATCATACTTTGGATACTATCATTTTTTCACTAGCCTATTTCTTTTCAGGATTGAATTAGGCTACTTCAACATTGTTTTAATCCAATTTATGTTGCATATGAAATAGGAAGAAAAAAATGATTTGAGCTTATTTCTAGAGTTTGAATTGAAACAAAATTCTCTTAACCAACACAAGTGCTTGTGGGAGTACTCGATGCCATATTATAATCCCAACATTTTGGTGACAATTATGATCATGCATCACCATGCAACATTTATCCAATGTTATATAATCATATATAGGTTTGTATCACTAAAATGGGATTAACATAGAATCAAAAGCCACAAAAGAAAACAAATTAGACATACTAATTTCCTTATAAATATATGCATGCAAAACAATGGGGAATGACAAATATTTTATGAGTTGAAAGCTCTATGATAATGGATTATAAAAAATACTTTATAAGAGTTAAAATCTCTGTGATAATGGATACTTTACAACAAATACATTCTTGCCAATTCCCTGCTTTTGATCTACATTCTTGTTCAAATGTAGTGAGTTTTCCATTCATATGCCTCATGTATCAATCCCAATTATAGTTGTTATATTTAATTTTGGACCTCCACCATCCCTCTCATTTACCTTTTAATGTATCCAAGATTTTATTCAGCGAATGTCCTTCATAATCACAACCTTATCTTCTTATTCCTTCTAGATGATCTTTAATTGTAAATATACATAATACTCAATCTTGTAGAATTTATTACAATGCCCATGAGTTAGATACTTTATATAATATCTTTTGAAATGGTCATCTCCAAAATTTCAATAAGTTATAAGACCATATACCATACCTTTACATCCTCTTCCTCCAAATCTTCAGGGTCCTCCATCTATATTGATTGGGTTGCCTTTGTTATAATTACACTTGAGACCTTGACGTTGTTTATAATCTCCTTGGCCATGATAACCATGTTATTTTTATATTCACATTGTAATTGTGGTTACTTAAAATGTAATGTCAATAAATACGTTATGATTAATACATGGCTTAAATAGTCATGAAGTTATATGGTTATACACCTACATGAACCTTAATGTCCATTTAAAGAGTGATATATATTTGTGAATGAAAAATAGGGTACACATTCTTGCTAATGTCATGCTTATGATGTACATTCCAATTCAAATTTAGTGAATTTTCCATTCATATGCTTCGTGTATCCATCCCAATCATAGTTGTTATATTTAATTTTGGACCTCCACAATCCCTCTCATCTACCTTTTATTATATCCAAGCTTTTATTTGGCCAATGTCCTTCATACTTGTAGCCTTATATGCTTATTCCTTCTAGATGATCTTTCATTGTAAATATATGTAATCCTCAATATTGTGAAATTTCCTACAATGCCCATGAGCAAGATACTTGGTATAATATCTTTGGAAATGGTCTTCTCCACATTTTCAATAAGTTATAGGACCATATATAAAGCAGTATGAAAGTTTTTTTAAATATACTAAATACAATTTTGTTATTACATTTTAGGTTTAAAATATGCATTTTGAATATTTGTTGACTGAAAATACTCTACGAACCAATTTTTTTCATGTTTTGTCAATTTAAAAAATAGGGTTTCATTTTCAAGAGAAAGTTTGATATGAGACACATTTACAATTTTAGACCCTAACTTGCATTTTTCTCTTTGAGTAATCAAACATTACTCATAATGGATCATCGATCTCATTTTTTTATCCATTTTCTTGGATTTATAACCCTTATAATAATATATTTCTTTTCAAACTCCAACTCTTGTTGTTCAAATGGCCATTATATCATTAAAAATATATCATTTGCATAATTTAAAACCTCACATATCCATAAAATAATTAAACAAGTCCTACAATCAAAATTAGAATGTTGGGATTTATTTTTACGATGCTCCTAAATTACCCTGAGATAATTACACTACCAAAAAAATCCACTTTGCCTACATTTTTCTATCACTTAAACCTTATGCTAAAGTACTTACTTGATGTGCACATACATTGCCAAGTCTTGTTAATTTAGTGATTGAGAAAACATTATAGAGGCATCCAATAATAAAAACTTAAGCATTTAACATGCATTAAATAAACACTAGTCTATATTAGCACATAAAAAAACATTGCATGCATATATCACTACACAATAACACATTAGATTTTAAATTTATTGTACTCATTCATGATAAGGTGATTCATACACCAAAATGCATATGTTATAATAATATATTACACCTCAAATAGTGGTAGTTTTACTTACTATTTTAAAACTTAATGCTAAATTCTACCAAGGATTTACACCCTTGTAAATGACAAGGCTGGTTTATATATAAAAATACCCTCGTTGCCCTCAATGCAAGACCATAAACCCTAAAATTAGTTTATAAAACAACCATTGCAAAACAATCTAACCAAATATGTTTATTTAAATTATTATTTAAACATATTTCTTACAATTGAATTAACAACCCGTAAACAAACTTTTTTTAACAAATTATATTTAAAATATTACACTATGGTGTAATATTAATTATAACAAGGCATGATGATTGATCCCATGGTACATAAAACTAGAGTGTTCGAGTAGTGTGAGTTAATGTTTAGATGATCATGGATTGGAAGTGGTAACCCAAATCTTTTTATTATGTGGAACGATAATCCCCCTTGATTCTGTAGACTAGAGCCCAAAGTATACTAATTGGATGATCAAAAGTTATCCAATTTTAATGCTTTCATTACATTTCTTGCAGAATTAAATTGGTCTCTTATGGTTTTTTATTTATTTTCGCTTGCAATAATGGTAATTTTAGAATTTAGTTGTCCTCTTAGTTCCCTAGATTTTGGTTGGTTATGGAACACTCTAAAACACATTAAAAATGGTTAACAAGAAGTTCCCAAAGCACAACCATATTCAATTTCAGCTCAGAATTGGCTTATGGATATGTTTAATCATCCACCTCCACCATGGATGGCATCATGAAATAACATAGAAAATGTTGGTTTAATTATTATTCAGTATTTTTAGTCTGAATTTTTTACCCTGACTAGAGCAAAATACAAATGGAGGGCATAGACATTTTGCTAAACTTTGAGTTGCTCACTAACTTTGAGTTTACTGATTGAAATTTAGAACCTAGATCGATATACGAGCATGGATATAAACTTATTTCAAAAGGACCAATTATGAAATATTCCTTCCATCTAGATCCCATAAAGAGTACTTGATGGTGATTATAATGAATCTAATAGAATGGCCTAGTCTGCCAATGATCAGTCAAGATCTTTAGAACTATCTAGATAGAAATTTGGAACTAGACCCCATACTTAGGTAAATTACATTGAGTACAAGTACAAAAAATAAAGAGACTACAATGATGAGCCCTTAGATCCACCATATCCTAGACATTATAATACTTGGTCTGGTGAATAAAGTCACTTTACGACATGTCACGAGAATAACTTTGTAAAAAGGTCAATAATGAAGGAAGAAAGTAGATGCCTACTGGGCAACAATAATTTTCTTTAGTCACGTCATTCCACCTTTTTGACCATAGATAAGTGGTTATCCGATTGGTTCACATATCCATGTCTATATATAACTTGGCCAACAAATTCTTAAGAAATTTTTCTTGGGAGTCTGAAATGCAATGTATGAATACAAAAATAAAGGGGCAAGTTTGTTCTTAAAATTTATGCTATATTTACTATTTTTTGGTTATTTTTTATTATATGCCTATTGTATGCATCAAAATTTTCTCTCCTAATTTCGGTTACTAATTTTGTCTCTAATTCCATCTAATTTTGCCTCATATAGCCTTACTAACCCCCTCTGAGTCAATTGTCTAATTACCTAGTCTATATTTCTTATCCCTCATTAACATTCATGTATCTTATATATTTTTAATCTCTTTAATATCCAACCTAATTTACATCCTTTTCATATAATAAATCTTTCCATGCCCACTTTCAAATTTAAAATTCCAAAAATCATACCTCCTAATAGGCTTTACTACTAGTCATATTGTGAGCTATTGCTAATGTCTACTATATTAGTCAAGTAATTTCACTACAACATTCAAGTGATTGGATACATGGGGAACTAAATTAGGTTATATTGAGTATAAAATGACATGAGATTGTTATAATTATGTTTAAGGGGATGGATACGCCCTAATTGAGTGCTCCTATAGCCAATCAAGCTAATGGTTGAACATAACACTCAATTAAGGTATATTAAATATAAAATAACATTAGGTTATCACACTTATATTTAGGGGTCTTGATATATAAAGCATCTCATGCAACCAATAAAGTGATTGGTTGCATGTCTCACCCAATTATGGCATATTAGTTCTAAAATGATGAGGGGTAGGGTATTACATATGAGGCATATCTATACAACCTAGGAAGGATAACATCCCAAAAAAGTTCCCTATCATGATCAATTACATGTAAACTATATAAATATAAAAGTGACTCATCTCATGGGCCTCTATAAATTCAAGGGCTAAAAACTATGGTTGAGTAGGTGGAAAGTATGGTAGTGGTGGTTTATGGGGAAACCATTTAATTTTTTTTGGCAGCCTCTTTTGGTACACTACAGTTCTCATACCTTAATATTGGTGATGTCTTAACCTTATTCATTAGAGTATGAAAGAGTTCACAACACTCTTAAACCAAGATCTTTCCAACACATCATTACCTTAGGCATGAGTGCTTCAAAATACACACAAGGAAGAAAACCAATTGAATAAAACCAATTATTATTGAAAAAAATATGAAAAGCATGTATAATACAATAGAGAACACTTGTTTAAGTAGGCAAGGAGAAATAAGACTCAAGCCTAACTGGCCAATGTGGGATAAATCCTCACATAAGATGAAACTAGCAAAATAACAAAAAATCCTAGCTAGAACCTAGCAAGCATGATAAATATAGAGGATACAATATGAAGCCATGTGTCCTTATGGATGCCAATCCATCTTATTACTGTACATAGATATTGAGTCACTATAATTTTCAAGTTAAATTAAGAATGGTGTTGAATACGAGGATCACTGAACACAAATTCCGCGCTCTAGAATATTGGGTAAATTGATAAATCTGAGGAAGCATTGCTTCAACACCTTCCAACAAGATAGTGAGAAGTGAGCACAAAGACTGTTAGGGCTGCCACACTAGTTTCATTGATAGAGATGCCACATTGGTGTCACTATAAGAATCACTAAGAAGTCTATGGAGTCAAGTAAAAATTTCTTATATGAGTTTTGAAAAACAAAGTGCCTGAATAAGATACTCATGTACAAAAGAAGAATCAAGAAAACACTCAAAAAGTACAAAATATACATATAACTCTTATAAAGTGGAGAAAATTAAAAAATCTCATAGGAAAAACTCCCCTCAAAAGAAAGAAAAGAAGCGAGAGCTAGAAAACCTCCCAAAGATAATGTTCAAGTAGTTCAAACTCCAAGTACTCAAAAGTCATAAAAGAACTCAATCTACACGAGTGGTCCAAATCCACTACTCAATCAAAAAAATAACTGACACTTGGTTTCACGAGAATAAATTCAAACAAAGAGACTATCAATGGTGATGAAAGTACAAAAGAGTACTACATGTGCAAGGAACGCTCAACACCTAAGAAACAGAATGTACACCACACCCCCATATTGCTGACTAGATGGGGTGGAGGAAAAAGGCTTGCATAAGTGGTCTGAATCCACTACTCGAATAATGAAGAAGATGACACTACATACATCTGAATAGCTCCATATCATGCGAAAAGAGACTATCAAACTATCGAAAAAGAGAAGATGACACTAGGATTCACCAGAGTAGATATAATTCAAACTATGTGAAACTGTCAATTATCATAAAAATGGTGTTGAAAATATAGATAATCTCTCTCAAACAAGATAACTCATGGTGGTGATGGAAGAGACAAGAAATTGAAGAAGTGAAAAGGTGCCCAAAATAGAGCACATAAATACATGAAGGTAGACAAGGTTGAATCAACAAACCCCCCATGACACTTTATAAATCAATGTGTAAAATATAAACCATAAAAAAAGACACCAAATAGAAACAAGGAAGACATTGGGCTTCACCAGAATAGCTCCAAATGAGGAGACTGTCGACCTGTCGAATAAGCCATCAAAAATCATGACAGATGCTCTTAAAATAAGGGACCAAAAAAAGTTTCTCCATAGAAGAAGGCAAGGCACTAAGAAAGGGGCCTTGAAGAGACATGACATAAATACAAGAGTGTCAAAGTACCAATGCATGTTGTGCACTGATGGAAGAGTGGCAAATGATGAAAAACCATCATGTATGCAAAAACACACTAAAAAAGGATCAAATACAAAAAATAATAGCCTATAAAGCACATGCAAAAGGATGTTGGGCTCGATCAAAAATGTGTTTGAGATAGTATGTGTGTGAAGTACAATGCAAAAAGTAATAGGGCCCATAACACATATAATCCCACCTGAATATGACACTTTATAACTTTAATGCATTTACAATAAAAATAGGACCAATAGAATATGAATGAAAAATAAAGCACTTTTACAAAAAATGGCACTTAAATCCGAATTACCGAGTAAAAGTTATGGCATAATCAATTTCTCATCATTAATGACCTACTTTAATTAAATTTTACTAATCATTTTAAATGCATGACCAAAAAAACGGTAAGGTAGCCTTCCAACAACTCATTGGAACTGACACAGAGTGTAAAATACAATGGTTTAGATTGTGAGAGGGAATTGGCCACTTGCCAAGCTATGCCTCACCCTGCATCTTCCACTGAAAAAAAACAAAGTAAAATCAAGCCAATAACTCTGTCTCCCAATAATGTATTATTTTAATTAATTAAAATAATAAAAAAATGTCCCATCGTTAAACAAATAGAATCCCCGTGTATAAATGTCCCTCCACCATCAAACAAAAGACCCCACTTTTGTAATAATCTCCTCCATTAATATATCCACCATTTCGAAATATTCCCACTAAATGAGCTTCTTAAAAAAAAGGTTTGACTATATAAAAAGCTATTGAGTTGTAGCGGGGCACGACCCCTCCCTAAATTTAACTCAATGTTTTATCTTTAAAGTTAATATAGTGAGGCTATCAATTGTTTCAAAACATGGGTATGATAAATTTTATATTTAAATTTATGAATTGAGCATTTTAAGTTTCAAAAAGTTAAAAACTCAAAACCTTATGAATCCGGGAGAAGACCATGAGAGGATGTCGTGGGCAATGGTGACGGTTGAGGAGATCACACGCAGGTCTGAGAGAGAATGTCTTCTAGCGAACAAAATCATCAGGCCAGAGAGAATGGAGAGAAATAAAAGATGCCCTCAAGCAAGGAGACCGATGACAAACCTTAAGCACAAACACAATGGTAAAGATGCAGTGTTTATTCTGATCTGCACCACAGTTATTGGAGTGGCTGTGTCCACAATTGTTCACAAGGCTGCAATCAGCTTCAATCTATTTCTTCCAAATGCTTTTTTGACGAGCACCAATATTTTGTCTTCTCCATATTTTCAAAGTTTGAGTATTTTTCTAAAGTAGCTAAAGTGTTGGCCTCATCTGCTACATTGCCAGATCTAGCTACTCCAACCCCGGCTCTCGATGAACTGGATAGAGATTTGGCAAGAAATACAAATGTCATAAATGGCGTGACACAAAATTCAAATGCCAAGCTAGGTCAAAGACCTGATGCTATCGATGCCAAAGCCAATGTCCGAAAATGTAATACTTCAACTGATCTACACATAGTGATCAAAACAATGCAAAAGATGTTGTAGTAGAACACAATAATGCTAAGCCAATGGCAATAATAATACCACAACAGTAAATACCAAGTACCAGATCTGGTCTATTGAAAAAAATAATTTTTAACTGAAATATGGTAGGTATTAGAGAATGCCAAAGAAACAAGGAGATTAAAAAAAACCAACGTTGAGTAATCACTACTTGGAGGGTGGCTCTAATAACATGAAAGAGTTCAAAACACTCTTCAACCAAGATCTCTTCAACACACCATTATCACAATCATGAGTGCTTGCGCATACACACAAGGAAGAAAGCCAATTGTTATTCAAAAAAATGTATAATACATAGAGAACCCTTGCTTAAGAAGGCAAGGAAAAATAAGACTCAAGCCTAACTAACTAATGTGGGATAAATCCTCGCATAGGACAAAACTAGAAAAATGACAAAAATCCTAGATATAACCTAGAAAGCATGAGAAATATAATCTAAAAAAGTACATATGTTTAACCCTTTCTATAATCTATGGTCTTTGTAGCAATAACACATTCTAGCACCACATTAGCATGCATGCAATTAGTGTGTGTTGGTGAAGCTCATCTATGAATGTGACCCCCACCAAATTACACACGCTAACCTGAGGCATGATTTGTAATGCACACATGTCGTACAATTTTTTTGTGTGTCTCTCTTACCAGCGTTTCCTTTCATGTGGTTTCCATAAAGGTCAGCATGCCCTCGCCTCAAATTCAATATATCAAATGAGTAGTTTATATATTAGATGATAGAATATTTAGATGTCTTTCATTGAATATGACGTACAATGTTAAAACAATGTTGATTTAGATATTTATTCCACACAAAAGGCCATCATACATGACCGTTAATGGTGAATGTGATAGGCTCCTTATCCACATAAGCTTGGTCGAGATTAAGTATTGGAGAGATTATAATGTGGGGTTTTGTGTATTTATTGGTGAAATTTATAATTGAAAGTTGCATTGTTCAATACCCTACATTTTGAAAGAGGAATGGGTTTTCCACATAAGTGTGAGTGAAAAGGTAATGTAACACTAGAGAAATGGGATAAATTGCTTTCCCATGAGCTTCATATAGGTAAGCATGCCCTTACATTGGATTTATCCTGCATCTTTCATTCACATGAGGTTCACTACACACTTTTTGGTACATTGAAATGCTCATACCTCAATACTGGTGATGCCCTCACCTTATTCATTAGCCTACAGATGTTTAACCCTTTATGGAATCTATTGGATTTGTATCAACATCAAAATACATTCCCACATTATTTATAAAGATTAGCATGCCCTTATGTCGGAGTCATCCCGCTTAATTTGTAGTTTGCATTCTGCTACTTTGCAATTCAAATACCTCTATATGGGTGATGCCCCCACCTTTTTCATTGCCTTGCGAGCACTTAACCCTTTTCAAAATCTATGAAATTTGTAGCAACAACACATTAATACAACACACCAACATGCACGTAGTTATTGTACATCACTTAAGTTTGTATATAAATGTGACCCCCTCTCGTTTATACTAGCTTGTCCATTTCTATAGTTTCATGCTTTGATTTTCATATATTTTGTGATGGGTTTTATATCAATTTTAAAAAGGTTACTGTACACTGTTCTAACCTTTTTGTTGAGATTTTATGTCATATTTTTTGAAGTCGTTTCAATTCTCATATTTTCATTTTTATGTGCAGTTCATGGCTTGCATTTACAATATGTATGACTACCACATGCATTTATTGGTTATTTTCAAATGGAAATGAAGACATATTTATATCAAAAGCATGTTATTTACTCCTAAAAATGAAATCATACGATAATATGGCACTTTTATATTCGATGAAGTGGCATTACATCATGCCTCTTACATTGATTTAATAGACAAATTGAGTTTATGTTTGTATTTGCATGATGAAAGAGGTGTCTGCATAGAGGTTGATTCCGAAGACATTTTTCATGAAATGACAGGGGATAGGGATGTTCCTGGAGGTCTTCTTGGTGAGTTACATGATGACATGAGTTTCTTGTATGGGTTGTTTCAAGATATTCTCATCCATTATGCAAATAGATGTCTTCAAAAAATATCATTGGGGCATGAAAAAAAATGAAATATGGGAAATCACTATAGATGTGTTCGACATGCCAAATTTAAAATATGTGCCCATAGATGAATTTTTTGATACTTTGTCTAATTTTCCATTAATCAACATCGTTTCTTACATGCACCCATTCTCATTTACTCATTGTATAATGTTCACATTTTTTGTTGTCATATTATTCTCCAATGCCTTCCCCAACTCGATGTAATGTTGAATGGATGTCATCAAAAGTTAATTCTATATATATGTTGCACTTTTGTCAAAAGACAAAAAAGTTTCTACATGTATTTATACAAACATTATTTCAACTATTTATTTGATGTCTATATGTTGTTCAAATGCTCTTTTGATTATTGTAACATTATGCACTTATTATAGTTGTAATGATATTTTTGTTCTATTTCCATTATGGATCACCTAAAGTTTGGAGCTTAAAAACTAGTTATGAGCCTTAAATGTTTACAATAATTAAATCCACTCATGAAGTTTGTAAGTTTTTACATATGACAATTGTAAAATAGATTTATGGCAATAGTATCAATTTTTGTTCTCCTTGTAGGCTGTAATAGATGGCAAATAGGTGGGAATAAATTATGCAGCTTGCATTGTAGAAGCTAGGCAAGGGTCCATTTGGTTACAACAATATCAAGTGGGATAATTTTCTTGGCATCAATGACGAAGACTTGTGGGTTTCCAAGGTTGATGTTGATAGGGTTAAAAAATTCGTAAAAGGAGAATAAATAAGGGGTTGTTCCCTACAAATTTTTGTGTTTCACATCACAAGAGAAAATTGCATGTTCTTGGAAAGCATAGAAGGATCAATGCCACATGTGAATACATCATGTAAGTGACCTCACATTATAGATTGCAAGTGGGTGTCTATTCAAATATTTTTTTTCTCCATTAATGTAGACCTTTTCTCCAATTTGCATGACTGTTCATTTGTTTACCACAATCGTACAAATACTGGTGCTCATATGGGCCCAATGTTTTTTGAGAAATTAATGCCATGACAAAAGAGAAGTCTGTAATTCTCATGTTTAGAAAGGGTAGCTGATCGGGTTCAATCCATATAAGGTGTGGTTGTTAGTTTCATTTTAGCACACAACCTATGTTCATTAAACCTGATCATCTATTGCTCACATACAATCATGTAGAACACACAAACAATGAACACAACTATTACCATGGCCAATAATATGAAAAATTCAAGGGCTAGAAATATTTTTTTGCTCCTTACATTCCCCCAAATTAATAAATGGGTTCATAAGATACTAGTGTTTGGAATGTCTACTGATGATATCCACCTTATACACTAAGAGATGGTGCATGAGAAACTTGTATTTTTTAGTGGTGAAACATAGCATGATGATTTCCTGAACAAGGATGACATATACAATAGAGAATGATTGATCAAGGAGACATAATATGTGTACAGTTCTAATGATGTAAAAAGTGTTTAGAAGTGGGTACTGGTAAATACAGACAAGTGGTTTTTCTATCAAAGATACAATGAGGGAGAAATTGATGGGGAAGGGCAAATCCCATTTGTCTTGGGCATCCAACTCCCATAACAGCTGGAATAGTTGTTTAGATTTGGGAAGTGTAGCTTATTGGTAATAGATTCAACATTTGGGATGAATACAATGAAGGTATGTTTCCAATGTTTGTAATAGTAGTTGATAATAAATATATTTTGTAACATCCAATCTCATTTGAGTTCCATATTTTTTGTATAGTTCTAATTGTACACATTGTTAGTGTTTGATTCAAAAAACATGAAGGTGTGCCCATTGCATGGTTCATTATGTCATGGCCATTTATTACCCACATAAGCCAATAGATGAAAATTATTCTTCAAAGAGTGCATTTGAAATACATTGAATGGACAATCAGTGCCTTCATGGTGGACAATGTTGGTGCAGAGATAGAATTTATTAGGCACATCTTCATTATTCCTACACGTATCATTAAATTCATATTTGGATGTGTATAGACACCATTCCCACCTTATACCATTAAATCTTACAAAACTATCATGTTATACAAGGAGACATTCAACTATGAGGTCTACTTATGCAGTTGGCATGTTCATTGTGCATGGTTGAATAATTTGATAACAAAGGTGAAAGACAATGATGTAATGTGTGTGATTTTTGATGAGTTGGGGTACATAATGCATATAAGTGCTATTTAAGACATGGAAAAAAGAGAGTTCATAGATTTTTTAGAAAGGTATCACTCCTCTCAAGCCACTTCTGTCGAATACTAGGAATAACACTGGGCAGACAGGGTTGCAATGTGGTCACAATGTTGCCATGCACTTTCGCATGTTGGGAAAAAAATAAATACAACCATAGAATCTTACCATTCCCATTTGAAACATCATTTATTAAGCATAATATGAACTTCTACACATTGTAGGGTGGATTGGTTGGTTCACCAACTAACAATAAATATTTACATATATTATTGGTGGCTACAACTATATAAGGACATTGGCCTCCATAAGAACTTTAAAGTAGAGATAACTGAAAATATTTCATGGGTACGAGCTTTGTAGATCCCAAATTGTCATGTAACCTTCCACAACAATGCCCCACAAATGGCATGGGTGCAAAGTATGAAAGATGAGACAATGTGTTATCACATCTTTACTATAAGGTCATCCATGTCGATGTGCAATTGCCCATTTTCACTCCAAGGCTACACTTGAAATCATGTGATCAAGGTGGACCTAATGATAAAGATGACAATTTAGGTAGTTATAGAGGATGCAGGGCATGGTTTTAACAAGAGCATCAATAGCATTGATGTTGAGTATAATGGAAATTTTCTTCCCCCATCTAATTTATGCATTGACAAGTTTGAGATGACTGTCATTTACATAATACATTTTCATTGCCTGGGTCATTGATAACAAAATTCAAATTAAAAATGAGGGAGAAGAAGGCATGGATGTCAGAGGATTGAACCCCAAAATTGAAGGTGTATCAAGTATAGATATACAAGGATCAAACCGTGTAGTAGAAGGTGGCACAACAAATATGGTGGAAGACACTGAAAAGTTGTTGAGGGAGGTTGATCATGTAAGACATGTAACTACTTGCACTCATTTATTTTTTATATTTTTTTGGCATTTGTAAGATGCTTTTCATTTTATAAATAGATCTTGTCCATTATTGAAGTTGATGATGTTGAATCCTTGATATGCAGAGCTAGAGAGATATTTGAGAAATTTTGTGCAACACATATAACCATTGAATCTATGTCATTCTTCAAAAACTATATGACATATGTTTACAATAAGGTGTAGAGTATGGCAATATCAAATGCACAACACGTGATGGCTCATCCATTCCAATAAGTGCATGATGGGCATGGAACTACCAATCATAGACAAAGAGACTTGATAGAAAATATGAATAGATGAAGACAATAGAGCATGTCTCAGGGAAAATACTTTTTCCAAACCCCCTAGTAACAATCTCAAATGAAAATTTTGGGGTGACGATCTTAAGAGGGAAGTAAAACAAGATAGGGGTCGCCATAATAGAGATAATGCATCTTGATTGCATCCCTTTGTAGGTTTCAATGATAGCACAATAACAATAAATGTATGTACATTCAGTGACAATATACTATTGTTATATCTTATGATGTAATTGTATTCATATGATGCATCATCAATTATATTTGTCTATTATTCAATACTCTCCAAAATATATACAACTTTGTAACTTTGCAACAATCCTAAAAAAATTTCACATATAAATGAATTATAATGTATACAAGTATCCTTAGAAGTATCATAATAAAAATACCAATAGATAATTTTATTTGGTCATGAGATGATGATATAAGTCTTCCTTCAATGTCCACTTCCAAAAAATAGAAATCCTCTCTATAATATTCTTTTCTGAGTTGTTGCACCTTTGGCTTCTCTTCATTTTCTCAGACAAGTGACATGAAACTGTGTCCTTTGTGACTTTTTATAGGTTTGTAAATAAAATTTATAATATATCTTGATAAAAAGAGTGAATCTAAGGATGGTATAAGGATGCTTCCTGCAATCCTAAATTATAATTCAATAATACAAAACATCACTAATTATAAATTAGATACATCTAAGAAACCACTTACCAGATCAATCTTGTATTACCTTCAATCATGGAAAAATAAATTGCATATTTTCAAGGTGAATAATTCACTTAGAATACACCCATGCGGTAACATATTTCATAAATAAACTATCTCTACAAGGATTTTGTCAAAGAGATTTAAAGATAACAATAAGCATCAAATTATTTGCTTCTTGATGACAATCCCAGGATCAAAATCACAATCTAATGTATTTAAGGCTCATACTCATACTTGTCCTCATTTATATTTGACATAAATAAACTTGTAGGTCTCTTTCACTAATTTAGTTTCTTTAACTCTCACCAATATTTATTAACAACCTTATTAAATTTTACTCTAGCTGAGGTCTGATTCACTCTTATCATATAGATCTGCACACTCTCACACTTGTACTTAGGTCTATTCTCTATAAATCTTGCTTCAATTTTCTATCCTTTTTTGGTTTATTCCTTTTTAGATTGGTCTTAACAGACCAATGCATTCATTCTTAACTTACTCACTCCCTAATAAATTTACAATTTTCACCCTTATATCTCATGTCTTATAATCTTCTTTATAACATTTATATCCATGATCTCTTTCATAAGTCACAATCATTGAAAATGTCAACAACATCCAATTCTTAGTATTGTTTATAGATAATTCATACTCACAAAATCACCTTATTTCGCTTGTTCATAACCTGCTTCAACTTTCCTCAAAGTTTCATAATGGGGCAATAACACATTTGCAAGGTACTTAAGTTTTTAGCCTCTTTTAAACCTTGTTTAAAGTCATCTACAAACCTTATTTGACACAGTCGTTGATATATATTTATTCATTAAAAAAAATACTTGAATCCAATCTTGTCACTTTCCAAACATTTCTTATCACCTTTATACCAATTTTGAATTCTTTTCTATGGTTAAATCCCCAAATATAATAGTTTTAAACTTAAACCCTAGGCACAGTCCTATGTAAGGCCGAAAGGCCTTAAAAAGGGATATATTCAATCTTAACACCGATCATGGATCTATTAGGATTCTATAATAGTTATTACATCTTTACTCTACTCTTTCTAGGGTTTATAATATATACCACAAGTTATATCACCTTATAAGGTTAAGAAATTCCACCTACAATTTTGACAGGTTTTTAAGTAGGAAATAAAAACTTGCTTCTAGACCACCATAGATCACTTTTAAACCATTAACCACTTATAATTCTTGACACAAGATATGAATAAGTTCCAATATAAATCATTTTAAAACCAATCTTATACTCTACCCAAAATCACTGATATAGCTTTCTTGAAAAATCAATGTTATACTGGACACCAAATTTATATGTTCCCTGAGAGCATTTGTATACTTGGCTTGAAAGAGGTGTATCCTTGTTTACTAGCTCTATACTTTGCCCAGAACCATTTCATATACTTGACCCATAAGATATCAACATTGTAAATTTTCACATGTACAACTACACTCTTACATAGAGCTTGAATATATTATAATGTAGGCTCTTGAGATAGAATCAACAAATATACCTCATAATACGAGCAAATCACGAAGGGGACCTAGCAAAATGTTAGACATAAGGATGCGACGCTCAACTGGTAAAATAATATAAATTATCCACTCCAAACCTTTTTGAGACACTCAACTCACCTTTGAATATTACTTTTGAGAATATATGCTTCTCCAAAATTGAACCAAAGCTATACTTCATTCAAGGAAGAAGGGGTGAGGAAAGCAGGGCCATGAATGCAATGGAATGCATTTATCCAAGAAGATAAGTTCTAGAGTGAAATAATATACTCATTCAAATAGAGGGATGGGCATAATGAAGAATGAAACCACATTAATCTGCTATAACCTATACAATCTTTAAAATCTAGATCCGATTTCTATGTAATTGAAGAAAGAGGACAATACTTGATTTCTATGTAGTTATTGATTTTATTTGAGTTATGGATAATAAACCCCAACACAGACTTGGGGATTATGAGTTTGATAGGAGTGGAAAATTTAAATTAGACACATGGTTAAACCAGTCTCATGAGAAATAACATACCTATTTTCATGACAGATGTGTCTTTCAGTTTGAACAGAGTACATCTCATTTTCATGGTGTATGTATTTGAATCTAGTTTTCAATCTATTTTGATGACAAGAATCCAGTTTTGAATCTATTTTCATGATAAATGTGTCTTTCAGTTTTAACATAGTACATCTCATTTTCATGGTTTTTGTGACCTCTGCTAGCCTATCTAAATGGGGATATAATGCAGGTTGTAGATGGACCCTGTATAAAGAAAGGGAAGAGGCAAAAAAGATTCATTTACATTCATTGAGGCAAAAAAAATTCATATACAGTCATTGAGGCATTTTGCCGAACAAGTCACATGCCTCAATCCATCTAAATATATTTGATAGTAGAGACATCTATACGCCATAGTCTATGTTATTTCAGACCAAGGAATAGGGTGTTATAACAAACCTGAGAGAAAATGTGCTTGTAGTCGCAAAGCTACACTATTGCGCCTCCTTCCACGCAGAATCGAATAACGATCGGATGCGAAATGAATTCCATCTACCTCCAATGCAATAGTCTCTAGAATGCATGGATGAATGGTTTGGAATGCATATGCATTGCTTGTATTTGGAATTATTCATGGGATAGTGAAATTATACTACTTAGTTGACATTGCCATGGAAATTGAAATAATAATCAGAAATATGCAATGATTAAAATAGTGCTCGGTGTAGGCTTCCATGGTGCATCTTAATTCACGGTGATGGTAAACATAATAGTGCAGTAAATGCATGCAAATACGATGAGTTTAATGTGTGGTGACTATTTGCAGTTAGATATTGGCAGTCACAGTTGGCCGACAATTTGGAGAACCTGGCGATGAGTTGGCAATCATGATGAGTTGGCGGTTGAAAGTGACTGTTGGCAATCGACATTAAAAGTGTTAAAAATTCATAGTATGTCATTTGTGCGTGCTAGTTAAGCTCACCCCTCCATGACTGCCAAATAGAACTGTTAAGTTTTGACCACCAAACAGAAAATTTTGATAGAGAGATTTGAATTTTGAATGTCCCACTAAATTAAATCCCGCCAAAACAATGTCCCCAATCATCCAAATACGCAGTTCCTACACTCTATTTTGTATCCATTTCTATGTGTTTTGCCTCTTGACCGATTCACATTCTGTGCATTCAAATTATTTTTGGAAACACGAGATGGTTGAAGCTCAACTACTCACAATCGACTTATTAGTAATTGGAATCGCTAAGATCAATAACACCCCCACCCCAAATTCCTCATACCGAACACATGTCTACTCAACCAACACAAGTAGAGGTTCCTTATTGGTTTAAAATCTACATGAATTGAAAAATATTATGGAGAGGAAGAGGTCGATGGTGAATAAAAACAAGATTCACAACATAGCAAAGGGACATCTTTCAAACTAAAATAGTGACCCAATAAAATCAAAGGCATCTCCACAACTTGATTTTAGTTGGTTGAACCTATGTATAATCCTTGACAGCAGATTTACCATGATTGTTACAACTCATAATAAAGGATTGTTTCAACTTATTGACTCAATTGCAGATAAACTCTTTTAGTTTGGTTGAGCTCAAACTTAGGGGCTGCTAAAAAATATCTATGTTTCTAAAGGAGGCTAGGTCATCTGAAAAAATGTTAATTAAAGGACATTCAATTGTGGAATCATTGAGAAAAATATCTATTAAAGGATGCTCAACAACACTCTCTGATCTCCCTTCTCTCAACTTCTTCAATACTTTTCCTGACCTTGTAGAACTCCAAGTTTTGTCATGTATGATGGTAATAATTTCTTCTTCTTTTTTTATTTAAGATAAATTTGTTTAATATATTATGTTTTACATAACTATCAGACATTTTTTGTATGGTAGAGCATTGCATTGATAAGGGGACAGGATCAAGGAGCCCACTAGATAGATATGCTATCAAACTTCACCTTTCCAAATTTGAAAAATGCATATCTTCTTATCTCAGTAGATATGAATGAAAAAGTAGTCATCTTGATGTGAGCGCCTTAACTAGCAGTAACGTTTGAATTTCCAGGTGGTGTGTCTACGGCCCCCATCAAATTGGTCAAAGTCCAGTGCTCACAACAGGGCTAATGTCTGTTAATAATATGTTAAGGTAAAAAACAACAGTTAAGGCAAACGAGAGTGGTTAAGTAAAGTAATAGTGGTTAAGGCAAACAATAGTGGTTAAGGCAAATGATGGTGGTTAGCCAAAAATTAATTCAAAAATAAAATGTTAATATCTATCATGACTAACTTGCGTGCCTTTACACTATTCAAAGAGTACCATTTCTTGATTACCATTATAGTATTCTTCTACTACCTGTACAAG
This sequence comes from Torreya grandis, assembly GCA_037957365.1. Classification (NCBI taxonomy): domain Eukaryota; kingdom Viridiplantae; phylum Streptophyta; class Pinopsida; order Cupressales; family Taxaceae; genus Torreya; species Torreya grandis. The sequence goes on along the minus strand of JARHVA010000262.1, from coordinate 5,184,524 downwards.
AGCCCATTTGCCATTACCTAATTCTAGAAGTGCTAACAATAAGAGCATCTTTGGGGAGGCATTTTACCTATGTAGAATGAAGAGATATAATGTAACTAATAGGTATTTAAAGAGCTTACATATATATTTAACTCACAAAGATCATAGTAAGGTCGAACATAGAGAATTATTTAGCACACAATAATATTGTTCACTCTTTTATTTATTCAATCGACACAATACAAATATATAGGAAAACTCTTTCATATAATCATGGAGATCTTCTCTCTAACAAATCTCTTAATAATACTCATATCATATTAACGAGTTGTTAAAATAGCTCGTAACTAAACCCAAATATGAAATATATTGTTTACAAAAATATATTCGTTTAACTAACCTAGTGACCATATTATTGTGTTGACTTTTTACTATACTATAATTTGCATAATAGTAAACACTTGATTTACCATGCGATAAATTAATGAAAAGACTAAATTTCCAACATCCCCCCCTTAGTTTTTACATGGTAAAACCTATCCCCTTCTCCGATTGTAGTGTGCCACCTCTATGTGCTCATGATCAACTGTATTATTACAAGTGGCTTTTATAAATGGATATAGCCACCACCCAGGCATGAATAAAGACCTACACTTTTGTTCATCCTCCACACTTGTCTGTTGATGGTTTTCCCTAGTTATGACCAATAACTTGACCTAATTGGTTTTGTAGGTGTACCAATAGCCTTTCACAATTGCTTTTCTAGATTTACCAAAAACCTTACATAATTGGTTTTTCAAGTTTACCAAAAACCTCACACAATTGATTTTCATAGTTTACCAAAAACCTTCACATCCTGATTGATACAATACATTTTGATCAAAGTTATACAATGTTTTTACATAAATAGGTTGCATGTAGAATACTCACAAATGAACATGATTAATCATCTGTTCTTATTTTCATAACACACTGTAAAATCAAAATCCACACAACTAAAAAACACATGCCACTAAAGTAGAAGTGGCCTTGTCACCAGTGGCTTATGAAAGGCTTGAATGGCCTCCTTCCTCTTTTGCTTCCAACCTCCAATGAATAAGCTACTTACTCATCAAATGTGTCTATGAAGCTTAGATGCATGAAATTTTTGACGAGAAATCCACCCAATAATTTGAATGTTGCGTGCAAATGATAATGTGCCATTTACAATAATAATTTTATTTAACACACTTGACATTGACTCAATGAAAATTTTGACAATGACTCTATATGCCAAAAAAATTGGACTTTGACTCATTTTATTTTTATTTTGACAAATGAGAAATGACTAAAAAAAAAACTTTGAATAAACTCAATATACTCTTAAAATACAAAAGAACACTTTTCACAATTTAAAATTAAAAAAAAAAAAATTAAAACTATGACTTTTAGTCTGAATAAAACAACTCAAATATAAGCAACACTTTGTTTATATCATTACAAAATGAAATTATGATATTAACCACACTAAAACTATGACTTTAAATGAGAAAATTTAAAAAGTAATATATTCACATTACTTTTTAAATGACACAAACGTATTAAACAAATGTAAAAGCTTGACCGATAACATATACTAATTGGAATACACAAAAATTCTAACAACCTTATTAACTACGCCCTGACCTGAAGATGAATTTTCCCATGCTTTGAATTGGCACAAGTCTATTAAGATGAAGAACTCAAAAAATATCCGCAGTGTGCTAAGTGAGCCAAATGGTGGTGCACAACTGTACACGGCGAATCAGGTATAATATTCTTAGCTGCTACAGAACATGGTCATGTCATTTGTACATCTTCAAGTGCAATGAAATCCAATGAGGATGTGAAGTATATCCAAATTATGCACAATGTAGATGGGTCTAACTGCATGAAGATGACTGAATATTAGCAGGTATATGCATGTGATAGTAGGCAGACAATAGGTGCAAATTTAGCTATGTTTATGTGATTTAAAGTGTGTCGAATCCATGCAGACAATGCAATGAAGTAGAATGAAGGTAAATCAATGCATTGATTCCTTGAGTCAGATACAAGACTCACTCAAAACTATAGGCCAATGAATAATAAACAGATGACAGGCTTGGAATGAACTGGTTCTGAATTTATGTACATACAAGAATTTGAAGGCAGATGTGAATGATCTTTTAGCACAATGAGTTAATTATTTCTTAGATTCATTGATGTCACCACTACGACACCCATATAATGGCTTTGACAAGATTTCTAATAGGTCATAGAAGCTTTTATCACTGAAGCCTTGATCTGCACATGAGTTGCGCACTCAACAAATAACTAACTTTATTTTCTCCTTCACAATGTTTTACGTGATTATTTGAGATTTATGGTGGTAGGCATCCTCATCTATGTAAACACACTCTTAGAACGTTACATAAATCTATTCTATTCTACAAAACTAAAGCTTCTAAAAAAAATAAAACTTTGTAGTTTGTTTTTCTCATGAATGGGGCGATTGTAAAAGAAATGAGGTTGCCCCTTCAAAATTCATCAGCAATCCATTATAGGATACTCCCGCTTTGAGACCAATACTAGGTATTAAAATAGATTGGACAGATCTTTAACTCACAGAGATCATAGAAAGGTCAAACAAAGAGAATTATTTAGCACACAATAATATTCTTTACTCTCTTATTCATTCGAAGTGAATAAATATTGTGAAATAGGTTTTAAATTTCATTTTGTGAGGTATTAATTGCTTAGTGTTTTGGAAGTTCATGTGAATTTTAGTGCATGTTCTCATGATTATATTACCAAAATTTGACAAACGCAGTATGTGTTGTTTAAAAATTAAAAAAAAAAATTTAAATAATGAATTGTATTATTTTTTTTAGATTTTTTGGTGACGGATTATGGGCATGAATATATTGGGATAAATCCCACCCTAATATAAGCAATGTAGGATCAATAAACGCATGGGTGTATCGTGTTGCCTCCAATGGCCATATGTAGGTGTTATACATCATAATCTTAAAAAATAAATAACAAGTGATATGCCCCTAGAAAGGCAAGATATAAGAATGAAACACAAAATAGTGGTATGCCCCAATAGATGCATAGTAGATATCATGGAAACGTATGTAAAAAGCATAGTGTACCGCAAATAATAACATGAATTATATAGATCATGGCACCAGGCATGTGATATAACACATTATAATCAATAAATATAACCACACACAATCACATAAGTACAAAAATTAAATGGAATGAAGTGAAGTGACCAAGAGAAAGCAAGCAATTAATCACACAAAAGTGAGATGAATTGATAACAAGAGGATCTTATGTGGAAAACAAAATCCAAGACATGATAAGTAACATGCATAAACATACACAAAAACAATCACACACATGTAGTAAATAAAACAATCATAGGAAAGATAAGAGAACACGTAATGTATCAAGCATGTGAAGCAATATAGTGTATACATGTAGTTAAGAATGCAATATGTGAATTATAACAAGATATTTATAATAAGTTTTACACACACACACACATAAAGTGGGAAGGATGTAACCATAAACTCACATAAAAATTCCTCCAATATAGGCATGCCCCTAATGGAAGGATGCCCCTAGGTGTGATGTTATAGAATTGTGAAATGCCTATAAATCCATGGTCATATGTAACTATTAATCTTGAATCATTCAAACAATACCATGAGATGAACATATGTATAAATGATATTTAAACCTCTATCAGTATGTACATTAAAAAAAAAATATCTTACAAAAGATAAAGGAAAAGAAATTTTATATTATTATGTCTTACCATGTTTTTGAATTTTATCATTTAGGAAAGAAAAAAGCCAAGAGATAAGTAAGCCAAGAGTTGATAAAGAAATAAGAAACAATAAAATCTCAATCAAGTAAGGGAAAAATCCAAGAGGCAAAAACAAAGCAAAACAAGAAACAAGCCAAAAGGAAAAAAATAAGCAAAAGTGAGCAAAGATCCAAAAAGACACTATTTTTAAAAAGACATTATTTTTAAAAAGACATTATTTTTAAAAAGACACTATTTTTATAACTAATGATATAATGGATAAATGACCACTGTGTGATGGTAAAAAATGTGAAAAAGGAATGCCTATATAAATAAAATAAAATATGAAACTAAAAAGGCTTAATGTTTGGGAAATAGGAAATGAAGTTACAATCGAAATATAAATAAGTAATAGCAATGGAAAGAGAGAGATAAGTGGTTGGCATTAACATGCATGGGCACTGTAATTTAATTATGAGACTAGAAACATGATTTTAAGGTTGACTAGACTACAACCCTAGAATCTAACTATGATCAGGTAAGGGGATAGAATTTATGAACTTTCAATTGTGAACTAGGACATAATTGGGTACCAATTGTGATCTAGGATAAAACTAGTCGATGATTATTTTTGGGGATAAAATCAACAACTAATTATGATCTTGAATAGAATCAATCACTGATTGTGACCTTGAAAAAAATTAACCACTAATTGTGACCTGTGATAATCATCTAAAATCAGACATCCAATATTGTTGATCGTAAAGCAAACACATGCAACTCTGTTGAAGCAAGAAATCATGAAATGAGTAGAAACTAATAAATTGTATTAATGTAAAACAGATTGTTTATATAAAGATTACAAAAATATTGTTGACATGCACCCAAGCACAAAGGATTAATGAGGTCCCTGTCACAATAATGGATGGATTACAAGATGAACAACCCACACTACATATAAGAGCAATAACTCTTACTCCACTAAATGCCTTGGAAGATAGGCCTATAAATAAGTTGGTTGAGTGCAGGTTGACTCAGCTATACAAGTTGAGTGGATTGGCTCCTCCACTATGGGTGGAGAGAGCAGTGAGGGAACACAGTGTAAAAATGACCTAAGTGGACTAGGCACTCAGGGGACCAAGTGGGATAGATGACCCCATTCACTCACTATGTGGCCCCATGCACTCACAAGTGCATGATGACATCATGGTGATGTCATAATGATCTCATAAAGACCTAATTATCCTCCTAAGCAATATGAAGTAAAACAAGTGTAGTAAATACCTACACCAACACCCTCGCTTTAGGTGTAGATTATGTGGGTAGAATAATTGGGCCTTGGCAACTAGGCCTAATTAGGTACCCAAGTACAATGTAAATCTCAAAAATTAGAGTAAAAGGAGAAACCCCAATGGGAAAAAAACTCCCTCCTAAAAGAGATAAAAGAAGAGGAGACTAAAAGACTCCCAAAAGATGATGTTGAAGTAATCAACACTCCAAGTACAAAGTGATGATCCCCAATATCATAAAAAATATGAAGGGTGAGTGCATCCACAAAGAAGAGAGAGAGAAGGTATGTGTAGAATATCACATGGCATATGATGTAGTAGGTCCCTCTATAACAAATGTTGTCTCTTCCTTTCGAAATAAATAAACCACGAGTTATCAAACTACATAATTACCACTCAAGTGGAATCTAAGTAGGATTCATGATGTAGATCTCTAGAAAATGCTCAAATGTCTCCCTACTAATGCTCAAATATGTCAAAGTCTGATCAAGGATCACAATCCTAACAATAGAATATGGCAATGAAGAAGTATACAATGAAGGAGACAAAATATCCAGAGAAGAAGATAGACATGGAACATTTATTGAAAGAATGCCCATGGGAAGAGGAGAGCAAGGCTCAACAACCATCAAAACTGAAGAAGATACTGAAAATGAAGCACATAGCTCTACAATATGAATATCCATAAGAACATAAGAGTCATCAACGCTCTCAATGAATGTACTCATAGTGGAAATTATAGAGTCCTCTAAAGTGCAAATCTGTGGAGGCTCTAAAAGAGCAACATCCTGAATAGGAATAAAAGTAGAATCTACAATAGGATAACTGAAGTTAGGTAGAATCTCATCCTATAGTGGTGGCTTGACAAAAAGAAGAGCACTGTCTATGATGAATGTGTCATCACAGGAAATATAAGTAGGAGGAGAGAGTATACCAGTCTTAAAAGAGACAATAGCAAGTGGAGGAGGAGGTGTGACATAAATCTCAGCATGATCACTGAAAAGATTATGTAAGATGCTCCAAATGATGCAGGGACACTCTGTATATTCCACGAAGATCCATGGAAATATTTAGTAACAGAGTGGAAAAAACCTTGTCACAAGTATTAACCCACTTGTCAAACTAAACATGATCAATGGGTGTAGGAATTTGTCCATATAAGAATGGAATAGAATTCTTGTGTGTGAGCAAGTGTTCCATGTAAGCACGTCACAAAGCATAATTATCCTTTCTAATAAGGATCACTGGCATAGACTCAACCTTCTTCATTTGTTAGTATTAGTGCACGTTTTAGAGATGGATTTTGGACTATGCCGAAAATGAGTCCAATCAAGTGAGATAAATTGGTGCACAAGTGATAATACACGCTCAAATGGATGCCAAGCTCTACTAACAATGCATCCAAAAATATAAGAGCAATCTATGCAAGTAGTCACTAAAAAGGCACAAGTAATAATTTATGAAAAACCAAATGTGTGCAAGAGAGAATGCAGGGCCCACAACAACCCCCCAAGACAATCAACAGTGACCCCCCCTATGTTGACAATTACAAAGCATGCTCAATAAATGATCAATCTATTCTTATAATCGAGTAATAGAGCATGAGTGACAATACACGTCTCAAAAAATTGACGTCAAACTCAGCTGACAATGCATCCACAAGAATGAGCAATCAGTGCAATTGACCAAAATAGTACACGTGAAATGTAAACAAGCCAAACAAGAGGATGTTGGGCTCTACCGCTAATGCGTTTGTATGAGAAGAAGTAAATGTGTTAAGTAAGAGAGAAGGAAGAAATAATGTTTTGTTTGTTTATGAAAGGGTTTGACCGCCTACCAAATTGAGCCTCACCCTTCGATCTTAGACACTCAAAATATGACCAAACAAAATAATTACAATCTTTAAAAAATCCTTATTACTCCCATTACAATATATAATGTTTTCTATAAAAAATAAGTAAAAAAAACTTATTGTTTTTAACCAAAAATAATAAAAAAATCCCCATCGCCATAATAATCTCCATCATTAATCACAACCCCACCATTATTATAACTCCCATTTGTTTAATCATCCGAAAAAAAATCCCCCGCCACACAATACCTCCACCATCATATGTCTCCCATCTCCCTACACCTTTTGTTATTGTCAAAAAAACACCACCTCACAATTGATTATGTCCCCCAACTTGGTCAAAATTTTCAAAAAGATTTACAATATACCCGTAAAAAACTTTGAAAAGAAAGCTAGAAGCCTAAAACTGGGGTTTAAAGCTATCCTGCGAAAGAGAAGGCCTCGAACGGCAGTGGGCAAACTTCAGCGTCAAAGAGAGGAAGGCATAATACGTGTTTCCTTTGATTCTTCAACCCACAAACTTAAACCAACTGGCCTCCAAAAAAAAAGCCTTTGAGCCAAGTAAAGTTGAGGCAGATGCTGAGATGACAAAGAAAAAACATTATGCCTTATACAGATCCACTACCGATGTAGAAATCTAAGGAGACGGATAAACGTTGAATCCCAAATTTGACGGATCTGATACAAAGTGGTGAGTTGATGAGTTAATATTTGACGGATCTGATCAGATCCTTAGCAGCAACTCCAAGTTCAAGGATGGTGATGGGAGAACAAAGTCTAAACCTTCGACCAACGTGGAATCTGTTACCTGCTCAAACAAAACAAAACAAACTGCCTTCTTTGCTCTACAACCACAAAATCATGATCCGTTCAAAGAACAAGCAAACGTCGTACGGGAGTTAGAGGATAATAAACCGCAGATGAAATACACAGATCTGTAAGTTTCCTCGTAATAGATTTCTGTTAGGATACAATATAGAAAAACTACTCAAGATTTTATATTAGCAACAACAGAAAATATGGTGACCCGTTATAATACCATGTGAGAATTGTTTAGAATCGGACGTCCAAGACCGATGATCGTAGAGCAAATACACGCAATTCAATGAACATAAATTGATAGATTGTACTCAGAGAAAATAAATTTTTTATACAAAACTTACAAAAACCTTGTTGGCATGCACTTAAGCACAAAGGCTTAACGTGTTCCCTAGGACAACAATGGACAACTTACAATCTGAACAACCCACATTGCATATAAGAGCAATAACTCTTACTCCACACTAAATGTCTTGGAGGATACACTTATAAATAAGTTGGTTGAGTGCAGGTTGACTCCCCGAGACAAGGTGAATAGATGGGCTCCTCCACTATGGATGGAAAGAGCACTGAGGAAACACAATAGAAAAATGATTTGAATAGACCAGGCACTAAGGGAACCAAGTGGGATGAATAACCCCATTCATTGATTGTGTGACTCCATACACTCATAAATACACATGACATCATAAGGATGTCATAATTATCTCATAAAGACCTAATTATCCTCCTAAACAAACTAAAGTAAAATAAATATAGTAAATACATTCAACATGACCTTGGAATAGATTCAACCATTAATTGTACCACAAACATAATCGAAAATAAATTCATATCTTGATATTTAGACTTTAAAGCTTTTCCCAATGAGCAATTCTTAATAGCAATTAACCCTACTTTAAAAGCAACCTTTCGATTCATCCCCTTTCCTAAGATAAATTCACATCCAAAACGTCTTTGTCAAAAAACCACACATCAAACATATTCTCCTTATTTAATTCAACACATGTAAAAACAAAAACTAGCACATTTCCTTCCAAATCCTTACCCAAATAAATGTCTTTCCATACTCTCATCCCTTTTTTAAAATAATATTTTCTTATTTTATCTCTATTACATCCAAAATCAAAAATATTTTAATATGAGCAAAATGATTCTCATGAAAACAAAAAACAACCCAAGAACTTATGGCATCCAAAATCAATAATTTATAAGTCCATGATGAGCAAAGGGTTTTTGCCTTGCCAAAGTGTACTTCTCTATTTGTTTGTCAATAATTTTATAAGCCCATGATGAGAAAGGGTTTTTACCTAGCACCATGCACTTATTTAACTATGTGTTCCAATAATTTAAGCAATAAAAAAGGCATATTCAACTTTTATTTATGTCTTAAATGTGGTAAGATTTAAAATTATATATATATATATATATATATATATATATATATATATATATATATATATTTTCCATATAATTGATATATTTATATATAATATATGCAACTTTTAGCCATATGTTAGGTAAAGAGGAATTAGAAATATCATTTCTAATATCATGCACTTGCTCAACAAGTAATAAAAACTATTTTTGGCACTGCAACCCTTTGGATTTTAAAACATACTAGCTTTTTACAATCATTGGGAGGCCCATTACTCTTATAAGACTATCCTTGTCCACTCTAAATTTTAAGCCTCACATATCAGCTAACCCATCCCAAAACCCAAGGTAACCTTGTAGTCCACACCTTGATATTTATGAAAATAAGAAAACTATCCCACCTCTCTTAAAATCATAAAAACCTTCTTATTTTCCCCAAAATAAAAGATTGATCATCAAGTTCACACCTATTAATTTCCCTTCATATCAAAAAAAATGAATCAAGCTATGAATATTTGAATCCACAAAGTAGAGTAAAAGAGGGGCATTAGAAATGGAAAAAAACTTTTACATCCATAACACATGAAAAGCTACATCCTTCCTAAAAGGAGTAATAATTATAAATCATTACCCTAAGGTCATCATTAGCACCATTGGTGTTACTTCACCCCTAATCACTTCAAAATTAGATATAAAACTTATTTTATCTTTATTCCTACTAAACTTCTCATGAAAAGAGTGATCATAAAGTTAACACCCTAATCACATTACATATTTGTAATTCACAATTAATACTACAAGGGTTGTCAATCATCTCATGATATCAAATAAGGAACATTAGAAAACTTGCCCTCCAAAAATTAAGCAAACAATAACCTTTTATTCCAGAAGTATCCACCAATGCCTAGCAAGGGGATGTATTCCCCTTCCCCTATAAGAGTATGTGCACAGAATTGGGGGACAATTTCATGGACATTTTAGGTAACGCAATCATGTTATTAAATAACACAATCACATTATTTAATTAATATGATCATGTTATTGAAATTATGGCTCGGTAATTACAGAGCCATAACACGTACACATTATTGAAAAAATAATAATGCGTACATGTTATTGAGTATAAGTTTACATTTAATTTCTTATACTTTAAATTTATTTTATTAAATATAAGAAATTAGGGTCACTCAACATCTGATAGAGTTGGTCTCACAGTTGCACACCTTACGATGTGAAAAATAGTTTTTAAAAATCCAATCAGGTCAGTACTTAGGCATATTCAAGGTATAAGTATTAAACCTAAGGATTTTAGGACATAATTTTTAAAATTGATATCCATTTTTGGTAAACATATAGTCATTTTTTAGGTTGTTGTACCTTTCAAATTGATTCCTAGCATTTCTAAGAGTCTTAAGATTGTCAAAATTAAAGTTTTTAAACCACTCACTTTGAAATTGATGCAAAGTGGTGTTATTGAAATAGTGTAGGTCACATTGATGACTTACACACATCAAACAACCACTTTGTGTTAATTTCACTTATTCATCATCTTTCCCTCATCCTTGATCACTTTATACTCATGCCTCATCACCCCTAATAACTCTCTCATCATTCTTCATTGTCTTTAATCACTCCCTCATTGACATTCACTATCCCTAGTCATCTCTAATCACTCCCTCATGATCCTTGATTACTCCCTCATGGACCCTCATTATGCCTCATCATCCCTGATAACTTTCTCTTTGTCCCTCTTTGTCCCTCATCACTCCCTCATTGACCCTTACCATCCATCATCATATTTAATCACTCCCTCATCATCTCTAATCACTCCCTCATTGGCTCTCACCATCCCTCATCATCCCTAATTACTCCCTCATTAGCCTTTACCATCCCTAATCAATCCCTCCTCATCTCTCATCATCTCTAATCACTCCCTTATTGACCCTCACCATTCCTCACCATTTATAATCACTCCCTCATTTCCCCTCACCATCCCTCATGATGTAGAGCCCTATTGCATACTCTACTTGTCCAAGCTCTTTGCCAATATCCACGTAGCTTTCACTTTGTCTTTTCTTGCTTGATCTTTATCTTTGGACCCTCTACACATTTCAAATTCATATTTTCATTTTATTCATTTAATTTATTCTCCACCATTATTCAGATGGTCTCACTAAACTCTTCATTCTATTCTCCTTACTCAATGCATTCAATCTCTCTTACTTTGAGACTATCCCCCTTAATAGTATTTACACTTTATAATAGCTTGGATCAAATCTTGTCTCTAGTTCCTTAAGATTTAATAGGGCTCTAACAAAATTCATTCCACTCCTTTGAGTTCTCTCTAACTTCTTTTTAGCCCTACTTAATTTTTTAACACAAACCTTATATCATACACTACCTGTTACTCTATCATAGACTCTTCTTGTATAGACTCAAATCATCAAATCAACCTCATTTATGGATACCTTGTAATATATCCCATATATTCTCAAATTTCTAGGATTTGGTTCAACTATTTGATAGTTTATTTTGGCTCTTTCTACTCTTGGATTAGGTCTGTAGGTTTATTTCTACCTTGTCTACCACACAATCCTCCCCATCCATACTTACATAACTTAAAAACACTATATTATCTTTGTGCATGTTGAACTCAAAATTTTCACCAAATTTCCTGAATTATTGATAGTTACAACTTCTAAAACTCACATTGAAAGTAGAAATGCTAATATAGGGTTTAGAGTGGTTTCATAGACCTGAGAAGGGTCAAAATGAGATTTCAATATTCCAAAGGAATTTATAATGAATTTGAATATTGGATTAGGTCTAATTTGACCCTATGCACATTTTCAAGTTTTATATTTCCCTTTTTAAGCTCAAATAGATTGACTTAACCAAATTTGAATAGACTGTGTACTCTGTCATAGTCTGTAGTAATATGAGAAGAGGTTATTTGTTTTAATTCATTCAAAAAAGGGTTCTAAATCAACATGAAGGTTGAAAATCCTCTTCACAATTTTTACACACCTAAAAAAATTAATGCCTTCCATCTATAACACTCAATTTTCAAATTTCCATGAGATACCACCTTGATTATGTTAAGTTTCTTGATGATTCTAGGATTGTGTTAGTTTTCTTTTTGCTCATCCAAATATATGAAAGCTACTTGAAATACTATAAAATTTCATGATCATATGATAATCAAATCACAACATATACATTTGAATGTTCACTCCAATACATGTATATACCTTCTCACATAGATGTATACTCAGAACTATTGCTCATAGAAGATAGGGTTGTGTTGTTTAACACAGAATATCCTTAGCAGAATAACAACATACAATGTTTAAATACTATTAAGGAACTGTTATTTCAAGTTACTAATTACTCATACATCCAAAATCCCACCAAATAGAATCTCCTCTTCCACAAGACTCTGAATTTCACGTAGATTTCAAGGCACAATTTGTAAAAGCACAGGGTGTACAATTTGTAATTTAAAAGATTCAAAAGATTTGAAAATCAAATGAAAAATGATATAATAACCATCAAATAAAATTTATTTTCAAATTACCACTCACATAAATAACACAAATAACTTGTTACTAATCATTTTTCATGATCATGCACACTGTCAACTATCTTTGCACATATTCAAGAAGATGTAGGGTCTGTTTGATTTCTTGTTTGAAAATAGTCAAAACTTGTCTTTATTCACTTGTTTGGGGTTATTTACATTCATACTTTATAATCCTACCCCATCCAACTCTCTTGAATCTGACTCTGAATATAAAATAAAACATGGACAAGACTCTTATTACCAAATAACCATCAACTGAATTCTAACTTCTTTTGTATGTTGAGAGTGTCCTCAACTAACTCAACTACTAACATATCTCTCAAATATGAGTTTAGGTATATATGTTGTAACATCCTAAAATCCTCACTAAAGTCTAACCACACTAAATTAAACATTGTACTTCTTGAAACAAGATTGAAGTCTTTATGAAAGTTCAAAAATTTTAAATGAAAGATTTGGTGGGAAAGTCCAATACAAATCTAATTCAAAATTCACACAAAAAATAAAAACTTAGAAATACTCCTACAAACTTATTATGACCTTGAACACCTTCTAAATACTCTAAACATGTAAATTAGATCACTATTTATATTGGGTAGTGTTGCTCTTGCATCACCTCATCATCCCTAATCACCACTTCATCATACCTCATCATCTCTAATCACTCATTCCTCATCCATCATTTCCCCTAATCACTCCCTCATTAATGCTCACCATCACTTATCATCCCTAATCACTCCCTCAACCTCCTTAATCACTCCCTCATTGACCCTCACCATCCTTCATCATCCCTATCCGTTCCTTCATCATCTCTACTCAATTCCTCCTTATCCCTCCTCATCTTAATCACTCCATCCAATACCTTGATGGTGGTATTTTTTTTGGATTTTAAAAATGTTAGGAGATATAAGTGGAGAGTTGAGAGATAGTATAAAATATAAGACATAGTGATCAAAATGATGTGGAGGCAAATTTGACACACAAATATTTAACACCTATGAAAAAATATGGGCCTATTAGAAATGATGTCATTCACAATTGAAAATTTTCCAAAAAAATAAAAGAAAGTAAAACCACCATAGCACCAAAAATGTGTAGTAAATACATAAGGATCACCAAGCTATGCAATTTCCTGAAACCAATCAATTGCTTTTCATATGAAAACATCTTATGATCTGAATAATTATATTCAAGGCCTTCTATTTGTATGTATATTGATTGAGTCATCATACTAGAGAGTGGAAAATAATTTTCAAATGATTAGAACAAGTATTCCAAGATTGGAAAGTGGTGCTTAATTCATAAATTCAATATTCAATCCAATGAAGAGTGTCACACTATGAGCTCTCTAATTGCACATATAGAGAAGTGGGTACAAGTTATCTAGAATTATAAAAATTTAAGTAGATAATAGATTATAAACCCAATGATATGGTTGGTACTAAAAATATCTCTACTTCCCCCAACAAGAAATTATATGAATTAAAAATATTATTTCATTAACAAATGTAGATCACTAGTGAGATAATACACTTTATCATTTCTAATGGAAGTCAAAAGAATTTAATTTATCCTAAATCATATTTTCAAAAATTGAACTTGAAATTTATACATCATCCATAACCATACGCTAGTGTATGGTCTAGTGTAGGCTTTAAGAAATGGATCATCTAGTAGTGTCACTTGGTGTACAAAATCAAACTTTTTAAATATACAATCCTTTGTGACATATCACCATTATTGGTGTGTGATGTTTCAAATGTGGTCAACCATGTATTTACCATTGACATGTAATCTGTGAAGTAAATCCTTGAAATTTTGTGATAGATTTATGGATCTGAAATACCATATATCGTAGTTAGTTCATAAGCTTTCAGTCATTAGTGCCAGGAAGTGCAATATTTTTAGTTTTAGTAAGAAGTATATTGTTAATGGCAAGAATTAAATGTTTAATGACATACTTATGTCACCATATCATAGTGTGGTTTATCCAACAATAACAAAGATAAAATAATTGAACCATAAACTAGATGAATATAAAAATATCTTTCAGTCACCTAAATAAGTTGCTGCTTACTATAAACTAAACAATACTATTGATTTGATCCCTTAACCACCTCTACCTCAAACCTATTTATACAACATATCATATCTAGAGAATGAATAGATCAAGTGGTAGATCCATTAAATCATGGATAATGGACACATCATACCCAAATCATTACCTTGTAGAAACCCAATTGTGTTTTTGCCAAAGTTGTAAATCAATTAAAAACATATTAACAAGATTAACATGAATAAATATTATCCTCATTTAAATTGATTAGGTATTATGAGGGATGATAAGTGAGTGATTAGGGATGGTGAGGGATGGTGATAATCAATGAAGGAGTGATTAGGGATGATAATATGGAGTGATTAGAGATGATGAGAGACAACTAAGGTTAATGAAAGAGTGATTAGGGATGAGGAGGGATGAGGAGGATGAGTAAGAGATTAGGTATGATGAGAGATGAGGAAAGAGTGATTAGGGATGATGAAGGTTGGGGAGAGAGTGATTAGGGATGATGAGTGATAGTGAGGGTCAATGGAGGAGTGATTGTGGATGATAAGGGAGTGAGTAGAGATGACTAGGGATAGTGACGGTTAATGAGAGAGTGATTAGGGACAATGAGGATTGATGATAAAGTGATTAAGGGTAATGAGGATGAGTAATAAGTGATCAATGATGAGGGAGGGGTGATGATTAAGTAAAATTAACATGTAAAGTAGTTTTTTGATGTGTGTACATCATCAATATGATCTACGCTACCCCAATAACACCACTTTGCATCAATTTCAAAGTGAGTGGTTTGAAATTTTCAATTTTGACAAACCTAAGACTCCTAAAAATGCTAGGAATTAATCTAAAAGGCACAAAAACCTAAAAAATGACTATATGTTTACCAAAAATGGATATCAATTGCAAAAATTATGTCTTAAAATCCTTAGGTTTAATACTTAGACCTTGAAAATGCCTAAGTACTGACCTGATTGGATTTTGAAAAACTATTTTCCACATCATAAGGCATGCAATTATGAGATCAACTCTCTCAAATGCTAAGTGACCTTAATTTCTTATATTACTAAAATAAATTTAAAGTATAAGAAATTAAAAGTAACAATATAAATGTAAACTTATACTTGCATTATACAACACATATGCATTCTATAACACGTACATATTATTTGAATTTAAATTGAAAAATGATCCTTTAGGCTTAGAAACAACTTGGATTTCTGAGCTAAAGGCTTGGGATTGTGCTTCTACAGCCGAGACCGAGAGTTTTAGGAAAAACCAACAAATTTCAATTTCAATCATCAAATACGCTATGAATTTAAACATCAAAATTTGAAAAATTATTACCATTACGACAAACACATTATCCTCTTTATAAATGTATGATTTTTATAATTTTTAAGCTATTTTAAGGGTTCAATCTATATTTATTTTTAACAACACCTTTTTTAGGCCACTACATGCCTCACCCATACATGCCTATTCGTGTTTATCTATTTTTTTGTCGTTGATCCAACTACAAAAAAAATTATATGGTAACAAACTAGGCCTAATTCTACACACATTAACAAAAAAATCATATTTTTGAGGTAGTTAGGGTGGGTTGCATAGACGGCTATCCATTTTTTTGTCAATTTTCAAGATAAACTTAATTATAAAATTATATAAAAAAAGTTTGTAACACACTATAATATCTAAAATAAATATTCACCAAAGGGTTTCTAAAAATATTTAACGATGCCCAAAAAATGGTGGGTCGTACAAAATGATACAGTTCAATTTTTCTTAAAAAATAGGATATCCTCTTCAAATTTTAGATGTTCAAGCTATTTATACTTAACCTTTTTTCAAAAAAAAAATAGTTTTTTGGAAACTAGACTTGAAATGCTACAATTCATGTTTTTATACCATCTTCAAATTTTGAGTGTAGCCACATCTAATTATCTACAAAAGTTCACATTTCTAAAAATTCAAAAAAATTGTGTCCATAGGTAGGCCCTTTTTTGTCCCCCAGGTTGGTGCACTTACCCATAATAATATAATAGAGTTTTAGAGAAGGATATTTCTCTAGGCTAATTTTTAAGATTCTAATTTCACTACTTCTAATAAGTCCTTGAGATGTTTTTCTACCAATTTTTCCATTCCCCTCTTATTTTTTATTATTTTAAGGGACAAGTCTAGAGTTGCAAACCTTGATTGAGAAATTGGACAAAATGAAGCAACCCCTCCACCCTTCTCCTCAACATATGCATTAATATCCTCCCCTGAAATACTCATTTGTAAATCCTATAAAACATCTTCTCCTTTCTATAATAGCTTGTGTTTCTCTTTTGTAGCTTCATTCTTTAAATCTTCAATTAAATTAGAATAACTTTTATAAGTATAGTAACTACATGTGATAAATATAAATTCCCAATATCAAAACATTCATGGCATCACTATTCATCTTACATGTAACAAACTATGTCAATTTTAAAAATATATCAACAACAAAGATAGAATCACTACCTTTTTGTGTCCTTGATAACCCAATAATTAAGTCCATGCTTATGTCATCCCTTGGTATTTATAGTATTGGAAATGGTCTATACAAACCTACATTTTGACTTTAACCCTTGGAATATTGGAAAACTCTATAACTTTTTACAAATACATTTGCATCCATACTCATCATTGGTCAATATTATCTCTCACACAACTACACTAATGTTTTATCCAGACCAAAATGAATAGATAATACTCCATTATGATTTTAACTTATCAAATTCTACTTCATTTATCCTTTCACTATAGATAATACTCTACTATGTCTCCATGTCTTGAGATCTTACAACACAACATAAAATTATTCATCTTAAACTAAATAATTCTGCTTAAAATCATTCAACTTCTCATTGAAGTAAGAAATAGGTCTACCCTCTTGACCCATAATTACTCCTACCAATATCTCATTAGGATAATAATCAACTTGGAATACCTTCTTGAAATCCCGTATTGTTAACACTAGATGTTCTATGAATTTTTTCTTCACAATATTAAAAATATTCTCATTTGTAACTATCTATGTTGTTAGAGTTAGCTATAGGATCTAATGAATCTAATAGAAATCATAGATAAGAGATAAAACTATAATAGTAATAAACAATAATTATATATCTGAGATAATAACATAAATGAATAAATAACTCAAATATGATGAATTACTCTAATAATTCAATATTAATCTGATGATAGAATACATAAATAGTCATTGCTTATATAGAGCAAAGTGTGCATGATAAAGATCAAGGAACCCACACAACACATGTAGTTCAACTAATATATGTCTACATGAATAGTGGATTACAACTCCACACTAACAACATAGGTGTCCAACTTGTATAAATGATCAACACAAGTTGACTATTAGTTAAACAATCTTATCCTATCTTACCCTAAATAGTGGAGTGGAACTCCACTGTAATAAGATAAGTGTCTAAGTTAACTAATAGCTAAGCAAGCTTATCCTATCTAATGCAAATTATTAATAAACATAATAAACTAATTATAATAAGTAATTAGTGCACCAAAGTAATAAATAATAAATACAAGTAAATGCAATAACGCAAATAAATGCACTAACACCCCCCCATAAGTGAAGATTAGGTAGGGCTATGCAAATAAGAGTCTCGGTAATGTGTATCCATATTAGGTACTTTGTATAAATAGATGAGGAAAGGAGAAAACCCAAAGGAAAAAAAACTCCTCCTCAAAATGAAGGTCTAAGAGACCCCCCCTAAAGAACTGATGTCCCCTGAAGAACTAATGTCCCGCACCCCCAAAAGAGATCATAAGTGAAGATACTTGCTCTCAGTGAATTTTTTGGTGAAAATATATATAATCTACTCCTTCATGTGATATATTGAATATTAATGATCTTCGCCTGAATTAGTTCACTGATAAAGTGCATATGGATATCTATGTGTTTAGTTCTCTGATGATGAACTTGATTCTTTGAGATTTGGATAGTGCTTTGGTTGTCATAGTAGATGATTGATGGCTTCCAAAATAGAACACCAAGCTCAGTGAGAATATTTTGAAGCTAAATAGCCTCAATAGTGGCATTAATAGTGCCATGATACTTAGCCTCTGTAGATGAAAGAGCAATAGCATTTTGTTTCTTACTCTATTAACAAATGGGACTAGATCTGAAGTGAAAGCTGTAACCAAAAGTGGACTTAAGATCATCATAATCTCCAACCCAATCAGAATCTATGTATCCCACCAAGTCTAAACTTGTATCTACTGTATAGTGAATCCCGTATCTGATAGTGCCCTGAATGTAGCTCAAAATGCACATGGTGACTCTCCAATGAAGCTCATGTGGTGTCTGCATAAAGTGTGAAACCATGCCAACTATATATGAAATGTTGGATCATGTATGAGTCAGATAGATAAGGCTACCTACAAGCTGGTGATAAAATGTGGCATCAACCAAGGCAGTGGAACAATGAACCTCAAGTCTAACTCCAGATAAGAAAGGAGTTGGTGCAGGCCTACAATCAACCATGTGAAATTGAGCTAAAAAGTCCATGGCATACTTGGGCTGTGAAAGTGTGATCCTAGAAGAAGACTTTTCTATCTGAATCCCAAGAAAATAATGCAATAATCCCATGTTTGTCATAGAAAACCTATCATGAAGTGCAGTCTTAACACTACTAATGATGGATGTTGTGCTCCTTGTAATAATGAGATCATCAACATAGAGCACCAAGTACAATAGTGAATCCTCTTATCGTAGAATGTAGACATTCAGATTCGAGTGACATCTCGAGAACCCAACTAAGAGAAGAAATGTGTCCATCTTAGAATACCAAGCCCTAGGGGCATATTTTAGACCATAGAGAGACTTCTTCAAGCAACATATCAGTGAAGAATCCTGAATGAACCCCTGTGGCTGATCTATATAAATATCCTCATGAAGATCCCTATGAAGAAATGCACTCTTCACATCCATTTTATGTACAACCCAACCATGAGCTTTACCAATATCTAGTATTAAGTGAATATAATTCATCTTAGCAACAGGTGAAAATGTTTCTATATATTCAATGCCTTTTACTTGGGAAAAACCTTTGACCACTAAGCTTGCTTTATACTTATCAATATTTCTATCCACTGCAAACTTAATCTAATATATCCACCTATATTATACTAATTTTATTCCCTTAGGAAGAGGAACAAGATCCCAAGTGTTGTTCTTAATCAATGTGTCATACTCTTCTTCCATCATTGAATCCCACTCAACTGTCCCTGTGGCTTCTTAAAAAGATTGTGGATCAAAAGCTGTGGCAATGTAGGAATGTGGAAGATCATGTTGTGATCATGTTCTTGTTCTATCTAATGGATCCATAACAAGAAGGTCTTTATCCACCAAAGTCTATCTAGCCCACAAAGGCATCAATGGGCAAGGATCTAAAGGAGGAGGAACATGACCTGCTAAACCCTATTGGGGAGGTATTACCTCATCATCCCTATGAGTAGATGAAGCAAGAGTATCATCGTCACTGTTATCTGATTCTTCTAAGGAAGAAGAATGAGAAATGTTATAATATAAGTCTAAAGGAATTTATTCAAAGTAAACACTTATTGCTATAATAAGCTCATGTGAATCTGGATCAATGAGCTGATATCCCTTAACACCATCAGGATATCCCACAAATATGCAAGTTTGGCTTTATTTTTCTAAAGCACGATGCTTTTTTAAAGGTATGTGAGCCCATGCTGGACTGTTGAAGACTCTAAAATGATGCACATCTGGCTTCTTATTACACCAAGATTCAAGAGGTATGATCCCCTATAAAGTTTTGTGAAGAACTCTATTCTATATATATGCAACATAATTAATCGCTTTCACCCAGTACTTAGGTACTAATGATTTTGCATGAATCATACAACTTGTCATCTCTTTTAATAATTTTTTCTTCCTCTCTACTACACCATTCTATTGAGGTGTGTATGCAAATGAATGCTGAAGATCAATTCCTTCAAGAGCACATAATTGTTCAAACTTGTTTTTCACATATTTCCTCCCATTATCTGTAAGAAGAATCTTGACATAATTCCTAGATTATTTCTCTACTAGAGCTTTGAACTCAAGAAGTCTATCAAATACTTCACTCTTGAGTTTCAAAAAATAAACCCAAGTATATCTAGAATAGTCATCAATAAATGTGAGAACATAATGGGTTTCACTAAAAGACAAAGTAGGTAATGGACCCACTAAATCACTATGAACAAGTTTGAGGACTTGTGTATCCCTCCAAGCCTTCCCTTTATCAAAATTATCCTCTGGATGTTTGCCTAAGGCACAACCATGACATACACCCCCTAAAAACTGAATTTTGTGAAAGTCCTATAACTATCTCCGGCTAAATAAGCTATTGTAAATAACGGTAGTTCAGATGACCAAACTGCTCATGCCATAACTTGCTCACTAAATCAGTGTGTGAGATTGAAGCTTTAGAGGAATATTGAGGCACAAAGTGGGAGAATAAATAAAGTTGAGTATTATTGTTGAATTTTCTCACTGCAACTAAGACATTAATTTTTTGATTGATACAAAATCGGGTGTGGACTCAACTTTCCTACCAGTATCAAAGTGAGTGATTTGGTAGATAGCAAGAAGGTTAGTTGATAACTCTGGCAAATAGAAGACATCCTTAAATACACCACTATCAACATCAACTGTACCTTTTCTTATAACATCTACATTAGAATCATCACCTATGAGAATATGAGGCAAGGACCTTGGTTCTAATCTAGAAAATTATTCTTGATTAGAACCCATATGGTGCGAAGCACCTGAGTCAATGACCCATGACTTGGGAGAATTTTCTAGTGTAACCAGTGCCGTAGCTTTCCCTTTCCCTAAATTTAAAGGAGTGGAAGAATCCTTTGAAGAGGATTGATTGATGTTATTCTTTTTGAGTAGACCTTTAAGTTCATCAATCTCTTTCTTCCAACAATATTGTTCACTATGAAACCCCTTTTTTCAATAAGGGCAAGGAGTAGCAGTCCTTTTTTGTGAATCCCCTTTCTTATTAGTGGATTTATAATCTCCTTTTGAGGAAGATTCTTTCCCTTTATTCTTATCTTTCTGTGACTTATTCTGATTATTCTGCTTCTTTTTATGTGAACCTGTATTTGATGTGGATGTTGAAACTTGCTTATGTTGAGGTTGACTTGCAACTAGAGCTTAATATTTGGACAACTTGATTAGACCCATAGCTATTAACTTTTCTTCTTTAGCCATTAGAATCTTAGAGAATACCTCAAAGGTGGGCATTTGATAAGATGTGCCTAATGTGAGCCGATGAGTCTAAAAGCTAGAGACAAAGGATGAATATTTAGGGCCTAATTTGTGTAAGGCACTGAAAATCAATTGAATATCCTTTTTATCAATTTTAAATTCATAAATTTGTGCTCTAAGATCTATGACTTTAGTGATGTAGTCTTGTATTGTAGCATAATTTTTAGAATCCAAACTAATGAGTTTGTTGTCAATTTGGTAACCACGAACCTCATCTATTTTTCCAAATAATGAAGCTAATTTATCCCAAGCCTCTTTTGGAGTTGTAAATTTTTCAAGATGGAAATTCAAATCTAAAGACATGTAAGACCAAATACATCCAATTACTTTAATAGTTTCAAAGAGAAAGTGTTGTAACTCTTTTGCATCAGTAGGTGGAGTAAGAAGAGTTGTTATGTAAGGCGTATATCCTAGCATCATTAATGCATTCCAAGAATTCTATTTTCATGTATTATATTTGTATGTTGTTAATAGTGGGAACTTAGGATTCTCCATGATGCAATCAAAAATAAACTGTCACAAAGCAGAAATCAAAGTACAGAACATACCACAAAACCCTCCTAAATTACCTAGTTTTATCCAACCCATCAATTATTTTTGGCACTTTATAAATGAGTGAAATTACAAGGTTGGATTATAATTTTTCTAGTTTACAAAAATCTCATTTAGGACTTCTAGTCTAAAATTATAAAAAATATGCACTTTATTATAAAAATTTCTACACCAATTTGTTGTGCTAAAAAAATATTAACTTTTAAAAAAAATGGGACCTCAATTCGAGGTTGTATGTGAAATTTATGAGCCTCTAAAGTTTTAAAAATGAAGATGGGCAAGAGCTGCTATATAAAAATCTAAATTCTAGAAAAATATGGAAAAAACTGAAAGTATAACAACGAAGAAAATGAAATTTTAAGCTATTTCAAAAAAAAAAAATCCACTTAAAAATACCTTTCGGTGTTTAAATGGTGGGCTTTAGAAGTTTCCCTTTCAAATATACTTGTTGATCCATGACGCTTTCCAAAAAAAAAGATTTTTGTTTTGGTTTCACAGCCCGTACAGCCGTACCAGGGAGAAAAAAAAATTGTCTTCCAGAGTGACTGTCCAAACTAGACAAATTTTATATGGATATATAGGTTTTGACATCTTTTGAATGCAACCATGAGGTCCAATTTGCTCAAAAATTCTTCAATTTTTAGGTACCCACCAGATTTGGGTGTGGTGCTTCTAGATCAAACCCTTGCTAATTTTGCCTCTTGTGCCCAATTTAGACAAAATTGTAGATGATTTTGAGTATCTCGGGCACTCTAAACTCAATGGTGAGCTCAAAAATTCTCTACAAAGCTCTAATTTATATCTGTATACAAAATCAAAAAATTGATCCTATATCTGGATATATTTCTCTTGAATATTTAGCAATCTATAGATTCAAGATAGCTCTGGTACTATGTTAGAATTAGCTATAAAATCTAATGAATCTAATAAAAAGCATAAATAAGAGATAAAATAGTAATAGTAATAAATAATAACTATATATCTGAGATAATAATATAAATGAATAAATAACTCAAATATGATGAATTACTTTGATAATTCAATATTAATATGATGATAGAATACATAAATATCCATTTCTTATATAGATTAAGGTGTGCATGATAAAGATCAGGGAACTCACACAACACGTGTAGTTCAACTGATATCTATCTACATGAATAGTGGAGTGCAACTCCACACTAACAAGATAGGTGTCCAACTTGTGTAAATGATCAACACAAGTTAACGATTAGTTAAACAATCTTATCCTATCTTACCCTAACTAGTGGGGTGGAACTCTACTGTAACAAGACAAGTGTCTAAGTTAACTACTAGCTATCCTATATGGTGAAATTTATTAATAAACATAATAAACTAATTACAATAAGTAATTAGTACACCAAAATAATAAATAATAAATATAAGTAAATGCAATAAATCAAATAAATACACCAACAGTATCCATGTGAAATATTTTTCTTTTGTCTCTCATTGTTTATATAATGGGTGCACATATTTTGTTAAAGTTTATAATAGACTTCTAGTAAAATATAGCTAACCCATGAAAAATTCTTGCTTTAAACCGATTTTTTGGCCCACTCCAAAATAAATTTTAACTTTTTTAGATCCATCCTAAACTTGTCATGTGAAACCATAAAACCCAAGTGAATCAAGTCTTCCTTCATAAAACTACACTTCTTCACATTAATCATCAACTTCTATTCCTTAAAATTTTGAAACACTTTCCTCAAATACATTAAGTGTTCTTATTTTATCTTACTAATGATAAATATGTCATCTAAATACCAAATAACAAAATTACCAATATATAACATCAAATATTCATTCATGAGTCTCATGAATGTGTTTGGTGTGTTTGTCAAACCAAATGGCATAACTAGCCACTCACAAAAACCATCCTTTGTCTTGAATGTGGTCTTCCACTCATCAAATTCATGAATTATGATTTGTTTATACCCCCTCTTCAAATAAATATTTTTGAAGTAACCTGCTCAACTCAAACAATCCATCAAGTCATCCATCATAAGTAACATAAATTTATACTTGATTGTAATCTTGTTGATGACTCTAGAATCAGTGCACATGCACTATTATCAACTTTATTTGGTGATAACACTATTATAAAGACACATGGTCTCAAATTTTCTCTTTAAACCATTCTCCAAAAACTCTTGTACTTGTATTTGCACCTGTTTATTATCCACAGCTATCAACATATGTGTTACCCTGTTTGGAAAATTAGATCTACATACCAAATCCATGTGATGGCTAATGCTCCTCATGGGTGAAAATAAATTTAAAATATATTTGGAAATAATCTCAACATATTGTCCCAAGTAATCCTTCACTTCATGTATAATGTCACCCACCTTTTCTATTGTTCCAATTTTCATGGGTTTGGGAATGAATGTAAAACATGTCTTCTCTTTCATTTCCTCTTTTAAAATTATTTCTAAAAAATAGTTAGCACTTTAGAGTTTTTGTTCAATTTTTTTTCATTGTCATTCAATGAGCTCAATGTATACCTCATTACATACTTCACAAGTTTTAAACATTTTTTATACCATCATGTACATCCTTCTTATCATATTGTCATGTCCTACCCAACAACACATGACATACATCCATGGGAATAATACCACACAAAAAATCATCCTTATAAGCCCCAATATAAAAATTAACCACACATTGTTCATTCAAAAAAATATGATGTCCATTTTGAAATTAAGACACCTTATCTAGATTTAGGTGTATTATGCTATTCAACCCAATATTTCCTACCTTTTTCTGAGACACCAAGTTTTTTTAATACCATTATCAAAATTTTCCTTAAAACACTTACGTCCGGATGCATAGGTGGTCTAGAAATAATTATTTATTTTCACTAGTTCATTATCATCCTTGGATGGTTATATCAACACTTTATTAATCATGAATGTTTATCCATGTTCATATTATTTCATTTGATTAGGTGATGCAACACTTTATTATTAATCTACTTGTGCAATATGATTGCTAGCCTCATTTCTTATAGTTCTATCATTCTATGCTTTCATGAAATCATAGGCTATATGACCAGCATATCCACACCCAAATCGTGTTCCCATGAAACATTTACCTCTTACTTCACCATAGTATATTCTTCTTGTTTAAGGACATTCTCTTCCTCTTGGTGCATGGGTGTGATTGTGAGAAATGTTATCTTCTCCCTCATGAATATGTTGTCCTCTTCTAGTGTTTTTCCAACCTCTTCCTATTGAAAATATTCCTCTATCTCATGTTGCATTTTGTTATCTCCTTTAAAACTTCTCTTCAGCCTTCAAATCACATTGATATGATTCTTCTATCAAATGTAACTTGACCATTCCAAAATTTGTCTTGTATGTAAATAAAGATACCATTCACACACCTTGAGATATTCTCTTCATCATCTTCACCAACCTAAAATTTAAGATTGTAAAACTCATTTGTTTGATAAACATTTACAGATGTATTTTTTCCTCAATTTTAAAAATTATTAAACAAACTCAATTGATAATCATAAGGTTAAAATTTACCTTTCAACTTTTTAACCATCCTATGCCAAGTCTTGATTTTTTATTTTCCTCTTTTGACCCTTTTTAGTTGTATGTGATCCCACCACAAGGATGAATGTCCATTTAACTCTTTGGAGCCAAAATTCACTCTTTTTTAGATCCTTCATTTGTTCCTAATCAAAATACATTTCTGAATTTGTGATCCTATCAATTAGTTTTTGACGGCACAAAATTCTTGAGTAGATATGGGTGTCTAAAATGTGTCTCACATCCCATATTAGTAATGGCATTTAAATATCTATCATATAAATTATCAACATACTCTTAAATATAAACTTTTTTTATGATTTTACTTCATATTCACTCATATCTAAAATAAATCCTCCATATTATGCAATCTCCATAACATCCAATATAGCTTGGATTCCTCTCAACATATTTACCAATTCTATAACTCTTAGTGTTTTTTCTCCTTTTCAAAGATGTATTCCTCATTGTGCCATTTTTCATTTTTCATAACTCTCAACCCAATAATGCAGGATTATTTAGAACCTCATACACTTAAATATGTAGGACACAACCTGCTTTGATACCAAATAATGCAAGATGAGTAAGAGGGGACCAAATTAAAGGCATCCTTTCCCCACAACATAGACTCAACACTATCTAATTGACACATACTCAAACACAATATGATTATATTTTATATCAAATTCACACTTTATTGCATCCATGTGATAGCATTACAAATAAGTTCACACACACACACACATCTTGTAAATTGAAATATAAACATGAAGATGAAAATAAAAAAAACATGGTATATCAATGGACAATATTATTTATTACTAATTTTTTCTCTTGCAATAACACCTAAAGTTCTCCCAATTGAATTTGTTCCCACTATTCCCAATTCTCTATCTATCTCTTTGAAAATAACTCTCTAACTAACCTGAATCTATTATGGCTCTTCATTATAGTCCAAAACACATCTTTGATTCCCCTTGTTATTTTAAAATGGGTAAAATGGAAAAAATAAATCATTCTATGAAGTAACTCATTTTTTACAACTACCACGAGTGAAAGCACCGCATTTTGTAGATTGATGGTTTCATAATAACTATATTTTTTAATGATTAATTTTGTCATTTGCCAAGAAGGTGCCAAATTGATCCCTAAAATTTGAATTAAACCTCATACACTTCGTTTTCCTAGTGTTTTGGAGATTTGGAGATGTTTTGTACAAATTTTTTGATCATATTCTACAAACACAACAATGTCTACATTGTCGATAAGTCATAAACACAAACTGACATATAATATATATTTTTTTGTTATGCAATATTTATCACCGACTTCAGAAGATCTAAATTAGAATCATACTAATATTTTTTAGTGTTCTACTAAAGTAGAGAGCATTAAAATATAGGGGAGCTGTAAAAATTTTAACCTTAAACCCTATTAGCCTATGTGAGCCCCATGAAAATATGTAAGACTTAGTATCCATGATCTCACCTTAAGAAAACATCAATTTAAATTCTTTAAAATTCAATTCCTTATGTACAACTTTTACATAATTTTTTTGTTTTAACATGTTATTAATGAAGAGTTTGAGACCCAATTTTAAGTTACACCTTAAGTGGTCTCAAAAGATTCCAAATTTCAAAAGTTTACAGATGAATATTAAGATCATCTAGATGGAATCATATCTCCATACTTTATAAATGAAGATTTGTAAGATGTACTAGATGAAATCACATCTCATTATCTTGGATGAAACATTTATATCTAAATCCTTGTATGTTGAGACAATTACTATATGAAGATTGAGAATATATGGCTTCCTTCTAATGTATGATAGGAATGTTATAAATATTTTATTGAATGATTTATTTTCATGCTTAGGTTTCAACACTTATATTGATCGATATATCCTGTCAAATTCTAATGTATATAAAAATTATTTGAAGTTCATGAATATAGCAACTATTTTTTTGTCTTGTTTAAATTTTAAAAATTCATGTATAATTGTTATATTTTACCATTGTTTATTTTTCTTAATTTATTAATAAATAAATAAAAATCATAATTTAAATTTCATACATAAATGCATTAATTTTTTGATAAACCAATATTATTGTGTCTCCTCTTCTTCATCACAATGTACCATTGCTTCCATTACCTAATGACACATTGTTGTGTATGGATGCCAAATAAGGATGATGCTTTGTTATTGTGATGTCACACTAATTTATAAATGTAATTGTTATTGAATCATTATCTCCATAATGCACACCAAAAATTATATCAACTTTTGATGTTCTAGATTCACAGTGGGTTGTATGTTGTGGGATACATATAACACATCACATATTTTAAAATGAGCAAGCTTTGGAGTGTAATTCTTTTATATTTTTTATATTGGTGCACCAAAATCTTGATAGGCACATTGTGTGATAAAATATTTTCAACAACATCTATGTTTCATTTTTATTTTAGTTATATGAACTTCCTAAAAAAAACCTCCCTTTTTAATTGAATAGATTTTTTTGTAAAACGAAATACAATAAAAGCTTCCTTTATAAAGATATACAATACTGTTGGTAGGAATTTTTTTTGAAGTTTTGAATTTAATGAAGGAATAAAAGAATCCTTTTGGTGGATATTTTAATGCAAACCTCCAAGCATATGAAAAAAATAGAGGGATCAAGAAATTTTAATTTCATTTATATTTTTTTGTCATTTGTTATCCAAATAATCTTATAGATATTAAACTAAAGTAAAGAATTTATTATTTGAAAAATTTAAGAATAAGTTTTTAGAATATCACATTAATAATAAATTATATTTTAAATATTATTATTTAATTGGAAATGAATTAATTATTGAAATCTATTATTCTTAAAGTATCAATATTGCATTTTACTCTATATTCTCAGTAATTCCTCCCTATTTTATTACTCTTTAATTTGAATAATTAAATTAATTTGATTTAATTGAAAGATTCATCTTATAAAAAATAAATAAAAAAGTCATAGGAATAATTCATAAAACCTGAAGGGAAAAAAACATTTTTTATAATCAAAATATTAAACATATCACAAATTAACTCAAAATTATGAATTAGCAAGAGTTCAAAAACATTTTTCCATAAAAAAGCATGTTGTAATAATCATTAGGTTCTTAAATGATAAGATTCAAGAGGAGGGTTTGGAAAATTCTTCATTGGATAATTTTTATTAGTGGTGAGTTGTCAATGACTTTGTACTTGCATGTTAAACAGTGTGACTTGGATATTTAGTTAATGTGACTTAGATATTTAGTTGGCATTTGTTAGTCAAAATTGCCATGTGGGACCTTGGATATGTATAGATCTATATAGTTTTATGGATGATGTGTAATTTCCAAATAAAATGAAATACTCAAGCTGAGTTGTCCAACAAATTTATGAGTGTCATATGAAACCAAATTTTTATTATTTATAAAAAAAATCCAACAAAATAAATAGTCAATGAGAAGGTCATTTATAGAAACATATCTAAAAGTGACAAGTGGCTAAATTGAATTCTTTTCTTTTAAATTTTAAATTTTAAAATTTTTAATTAATTAAAAAAATCATTTTTTTAATGGAAAATTATAATTAAAGGCTTCAATTTCAAAATGCCATAACTTGATTACACGGACTCTGCTTAAGAATCCTTTTAGACTGTTGGAAATAATTTTAGATTTATTCATAGTGTATTATTATTGTCAATCTTTTTATATTTCTTTGTTGACCTTAAAACCTTATAATATGGAGACAAATCTAGATGTCTTTGTTCTGATAAGATATAATTATTGTTCATGGGATTTATTCATTGAGATTTAATTAAGGATCATGTATTTGTGTCAAATTTTTATATCGATTTATTTTTTATTTTTTTTTAAGAAGAATAAGGATGTATAATTTAATTAAGAAAATTGTATTATAATTGGTGTATATTATCGGTCTACATGGTGTTTAAGTTTAATTTTGACATCAAGGTTTCAAAGGACTCGAAGGAGATTAAGATAACTTATAAAAATTATTTAGTAGATTTTATACATCGAGGTTTCATATTTTTAATTATGATTAAAAAAACCTTAATCCATTTCCGTTTGATATAATCAAGAGTTATATGGCTTGTGTGAAAGATATTATGTTTTAGTTAGAGGATTTAAACAACGAGTATAAGATGAAGGATGGAGAAATCATTGAGATTATTATAAACAACTTGAATCCTCCATATCATGTGTATATTTCCAGACTTTATTCTTAAATAATTTTGTTGGACGAATTAGGAAAGATCATGTTTTTTACAAGTGTATGTTCCCATATACATTTTAATAGGAAAATATCATCAAAATGGATGTTATTGGTTTGAATCAAGAAGCCCATTATACTAATGAAAATGGGAAACATAGTTCTAAGGTGTACTATAATAAAAATCAATATCATGAGGACAAGATTGGTTCTCAATAAAGTAATCATAAGCATGGTCACAAATGCAAGAAGAGGAATAAAAATAAATATAATTAATATAGAAAGTTAGGACATATGAGAAGGAGATGAAAGATCCTAATGAGTATCAAATAAATCTAAGGAGTAGTGGTAAGATTAATTTATGTTTTTGTTGTCTCAAAATTTTATCAGGGGGAAAAATGGATGACTTTGAGTCAACGGTGTAGGAATTGAGCCCTTAAATTTGTCACCAACACATGGACAAAGTCCTTTTCCTATTAATAGGCAAAGCTACTTTTATTAAAATTCAAAAAAAAAAAAAAAAAGGGGGAAAGATCTATTCACAACCATTTACAGCAAAAATATTTTCTATATGGGTTTCATTCTTTTAACAATAAAGTACAAAAATGAGATAGAAAGGAAATAAGGTGAATTAAGGGAAAGATTGAAAATAGAGAAAAGAAAGGAATAAAAAGAGAATGAAATTATTATACCCTATTAAACACAAAAGCTACCATGATAATTCTGGAAAAAATAAAGGATGACTCTAGGTGACTAAACATAAAGATTCACTAAAATAGCCCAAGGAAAAACACTATAGTCATGGAATTTTTTTAATTCAATGGGTGATAAAGACATAATTAAACATTTAGGAGTGCAAAACATACACTAAGATGATTCTTTAATACTAATAAAAAACTAAAGACAACCATCTCATATTTACCCATAAAAGATAATTAAAATATTTCTTAAACCCCACTGAAATTTCACATTTGTGAAATAATACACATAGGTTCAAAAAAATCTATTATACAATTTTTACATTAAAACTAATTGATAATAGTTATGACAAAGTTTTAAAAGCAAAGATTTGAATACAAATGAATCATACACACAGTCATAATTTATGAATAAAAATTGAACATATGGTTTGTATATCTTCTTATTTATATTGATCTTTATTGAATTGTAATACAATCTTATCTTCCAAAAATATGTCTCAAAATTTTATTTTTCAAAAATCACTTTATAATGAGCCTATAACGAGGGAAAGTAGTTACGATGCATAACCACATTTTTTATGTTTGCATTAGTTAGGGCAGATGGCCCTGTAAATATTTTTTTATAAATAAAAAATAAAAATAAAATAAAAAAATAAGTTTAAAATTAATTATATATATTTTTTCTACTATGTAAAATAGAATAACCAAATTCATAATAAATTATATATACAAATTATTATTATTATTATTATTATTATTATTATTATTATTATTATTATATGATTTTACATATATAATTATCTAAATATTTGATTTTGATAATCATATATATATATATATATATATATATATATATATATATATATAATCCGAAATTATTACAGAAAATAAAAGTAATAATTTTTTTTAAAGAAAGTAAGAAAATATATTTACATTGAGTTTATACATGCAAGCAATATGATTTTCATATTGGAGTGAATTATTTTGAGCTTTCTTCATAACTTGAACCTGCAAACTTGTGAGAAGAAAAAACAAAGTGAAAATGAGAAACAAATTTGAGAAATAACTTTTATTTGGGCCATAAGAAATATTTAGATCATAGGGTTTAGATTAGTTCAATCCTATGGTTCTCACTTATTCCTCCACATGAAAGTGGGACCACTTACAAGTGGAAAAAAAAACTTTTGACTTTAAAATTTAAATTTAAAGTTAATTAAATTTATTCTTGGTAGTTTACATGAAATTAATGAATTAGTTTTAATTTATCTTTACAAATTAACTATTTTTATTTAATTTATTAAAGTTAATAATTAAACATTTAAAGAAAGATTGAAATGTATTTTATTTAATTATTTCAGGGTCTACACTAATAATTAAATAAAATTATTTTATTTAATTTTTAGTGGTAAATAATATTTAAT
The DNA here is from genome assembly GCA_037957365.1 of Torreya grandis. NCBI lineage: Eukaryota > Viridiplantae > Streptophyta > Pinopsida > Cupressales > Taxaceae > Torreya > Torreya grandis. The sequence continues at coordinate 5,151,900 of JARHVA010000262.1, read as the reverse complement.
TATTAACAGTAAATAATAATAATTTATAAATAAAACTCGATAATCTTATTAACCATGGGTAATTTAAATGGAATAAATATATTTTGATTTTTATGTTAAAATTTGAATTAATTATTAATAGATTAATTTATTAAAGTTATTGTTTGATTTATTTACTTGGAATTATTTATCTTATTTGGATGAATAAATCTTTGTAAGTTGAAATAATTATCTGTCTTCCTTGATTTTTATAAAGTATCTTTTAATTATTTGGTTAGAAATGACAATTATTAAAGACTATTTAAATGTTTTATTAAAACACACTTATTAATGTATCATAATATAATAATTATTAATTTTTTTAAAGTAATGTAAATAATATTGAAGTATTTAGAAATAATGATTATTAATTACTTAGTGTATCATTATGAAACCAGGTTTTCAATGTATAATTAATTTATATGTTTGGTTAGTGAAACCTTAATAATAAAATGGAACCAATTTGACATAGTGGCATATGGACTTAGCCTATTTGTGCAAATAATATAGTCTTAGTAGTTTTAATGATAAAAAAATGTTAGTGTTTTTATGGGTTTTATCTAGATAAAATTTTGAGCGTTACAATTTTAGATGATGCAAAAGTGATTTTATAAAAAAACACCACTTAAGTGGTGGAAAAATGAGTTGGTGCAATTACACCATGTGCAAGAGTAAAAGAGAAAAATTGCATGATTTGAAAAGTGTAGAGGTGCAATTGTGTTTTTTACACCAAGTGCAATTAGGACTCACGACTTACAAACTTGACAGAGTGTATTTGCATGAATTACATTTATGAGTTTGCACTATACACTTGAAAGAAGTAAGTCACATGACTCAACAAGAATAGGAGATTTTTCCTTCAGGTATCGATTTATCATGGTCATCATACTATGATTAAAACTTTTAAATGGTTCTCCTTGTGTACGAGAGATATTTAGTTGGGTATGCACTTGAGATTCCAATCACTTGCCTAACTCGATGCCCCAATGGTCAAATGAATTAATGCCCCAAATAAAACCTTCCACTGCAATCCTATGTTCATACATTGCTAAAAACTTGCCTATATTATATGTTGTCAATTATGGTAGTAAGATGCTTAGTGATGGTTGATTCCTAGAAAATGTCTTGTGTGGTATCAGATTATCAACAACATTCTCATTCTTTTACTCTTTTGGATTCTTCCCATCATAGTTGATGACCAAATCCTTGGCATCTCTTAGAGCAACATGAAACACAACATTATCCTTTATATTATGTATATGCTCTCCATTGTACATTTTGTCAATCTTCTCCTTCATATGTGCCACCTCAACAAGCTTTAAAATCATCTCCAATGTATCTTGAGTTGCCCTTTATCGTTAATAGTCTAATGTAATCACATCATATTTTACAGTCATTAATTCACAATGAGCTTCATCCATATAAATTTACCTCAGTGCTTCTTTAATTTCATTTGATGAATTTCACCATCTTTTTAATTATCTTTCCTCATCCACATAGCAAGGAGAAATTTTATTACAATGCACAAGTTATTGCTTGAAAGAAGAAGTTATATTTAGTTTGAAACTTTTACATCCTTTTTATTTCCACATTCAAAAATTAAACTTCCCCTAAAGTGTTGTATGGTTTCAATAGGGAATTAAAATAAAAATTAATTATTATTTTTATCTTTCATTTGTCTTTTTCTATTATTAGCATGGTTTTACGACCTTTCCTGGTGAATGAAAGAAAGAAAAAGGAAATTCTAATATTTTTTTTTCCAAATTTTAAACTTTTCTTAACCTTTTGGCATCGTATGACATCCTTTTGGCAAGCGAAAATAAATTAAAATCTAATCAGCTATTTTTTGTTTTGATTTTTCATTTCACTTTTCTCCTTGGGTTGTATGGTTGTATGGCTCTTTCTACAGGCAAAATCAAATTTGATTTTTGTTGTTTATTTTTTACCTCCCTCTAGCTTCTATGGCACTATAAATTTCCCCATTGGCAAGGGAAAAAAAATCCATTCTTCTTTTTTATTATCTGTATGCTCTCAATATGCCATATGGCCTTCTCTTTGTGAGCATAAAAAACAAAATAACTTAAAACCCTCTCTCCTTTGACCGTATGGTCGTATGACTCTTTCTTGGTAGTAAAGAAAAGAACGAAAATAAATTTAAAAACTTATCTTTCCCCTATGGCATCGTATGGCTTTGTTTGACAGCTAAAAAATTTAAAATTTGCTTCTTTCTTTTTTATTTCACTTCATACCCTCTTCCAATAGTGATGTACAATTTTACTTTGCAAAAAATGAATAAAATTAAATTTATTTCTTCTCTGCACAGCTTTGAAATCTTTGGGGAAGAAGAAGTTTACTTTTGACATGACTCGAAGAAATGATAATAGAAATTGCATGGTGAAGGTATAAATAAAGTTTGTATGCATGGAAGTGGTAGGGAAGATTTTAATTACATGTTTTGGGGAAGTGTAAAAATTCATTTACACGACTCAGGTAAGTATCCATGATAGTGGAATTTTAAAAAGTGAATTTACATATGTTAATTAAAATAATTAAAAATTATTTCAATTAATTTTTTTTTTTTAAATTTTGCAATTGCACCACATGCAAAGGTAAAAATAAAAATTACATGAATTGAAAAAGTGTTTAAAAAATTTAACGCAACTCGGGTAAAAATAAAAAATACTTGCACATCATGAAAAGAGTTAATGAGACTTTTGCACAGAAGAAGTCGAAAGCTTTGTGCATGGAACGAGAACTTCAAAGGGCATTTACACAATTTAGGAAATAAGATGTTTTTCTTGTAAATTTAATTTTCAATTAAATTAATTAATTGAATAATAAAAATTAATTAATTGTTTTTCAAAATTGAAAATTTTAGATCCAAACCAAAGTTAACTGAAAATTAATTCAATTTTTGTTAATTTTTAAAATTTCTAAAAACCATGACACCAACTGGCTCCAGCTAGAATTTTGAACTATAAGGAATGAAAAGAACTTAAACTCTAGTTTCATAGGTACGTATTTTATCCATTAGGAAATAGAATCTTAAATTTTGCTTCAACTTGATTAATCGAGAGAGAACTAATCTTTGATAAAATGATAGATCCTCAAACTATCATAATGTTATCACATGCTAATGGACAATGTATGTAAAGATATCATGTACTCAACATGATAGATGCTATCACATATCCCAAAATATAGTATATGCAAAGACATCAAGTACTCAACCTAATAGATGTTATCACATATCCCAAAGGATAGTGTATACGAGGGCATTTTTTATTGTGTTTTCACATAAATTAAAATGCAAAGAGAGAAATCTCTCCTAATTTTTTTATGATTGAATTTAGATATTAAGAATGACTAGAAATTGTTAAAAACTTGATCAAAAATTGAATTTAGTCATCATGATACTTTCATTTAATAAATGGAATGTAAGGCTCACATTTGTGTACCATAATCTGACCAATTAACAATCAATTCACCTATCTCAATCGCATGATAAATGAACACGTACTATCAGGCCAAATCACCTTCTTAAAATACTTATCTTCATATCTTAATTTGATCAATTGATAGCCAATTCACCTATTTTAATCATATGATAAATTAATATGCATTGTCAGGCTAGATCTCCTACTCAAGAGAATTTTCATGTTTACCACCTATTCTCTTGAAGAGATCTATGAAAAACCTATCCATTCTATCATTTGAGAAACAAACATCCATATCATCATTTTTAATACTAAAATAGTTATTATCTAAATCTATTATCAACCTTTTGTCTTGTAAATCTACTTAGCTGAAGAACTTCAATGTTTCTTTCTAAAAATGTGATCTTTTTATTGACCCTAAAGCAATGGTCATTCTGAAAATCTTGTAAATCATGTGATTTCCCATGATATCTTATAGATAAAGATCAAAACCACAAATATGTGTAGGCAAAAATACCAAAACATGGAGAAGAAAGAGAAACACACACACAACAAAAGGAAATTGGAAAAGGAAACAAGCCAAAATAGGGAGAACATAACTATTTACAAGGTGTAAATGAAAATGAAAAGACTATACAAATCTATTCACTGGTTGATAAAATTACCTACCTTTTTGAAACAATATATTTGACTTATGAGTTTTAAACACATTCAACAATAGTGACCAAGTAGGTGGGAAGAGGAACTTACAATTACTGTTCACACAAAGATGATCATGAATGAACAAATCAACGATGATTTTCTATTTTAGAATGAAATTTTCAATATTTTATGATAATTTATATATAATACTATACTTATTCAATATTTTCTTAGTTGGTTTCAAATGCATATGTACCAGATACAAGATTTGAATCAGAGAGAAGTGTGTTGCATGTTACTTTTTGAGCTAGAACATTAATAGGAATATATTGTGGAATGAATTGAGTGTAAATATTCTTTTCCACATTAATTATAATGAAAGATACAAATTCATCATTTAATGAATCATTGTCATCACCTTCATCAATCTCTTTTGTCTTGATAGTTTTTATTTCACTTGAAATAAAAATCGAGCACTATTCATTTTGTTTTGTCTTGATGTCTTCCTTGATCTCAATCTTTGCATGTTTATGATCCTCAATCTTTGTAGGCTTGATTGATCTATATTCAAATCCTATGGAGAACTCTTATATAGTATAATATGAAAAAGAAATGCCAAGAGAATCTTCACTTTTGACCACTGAATCTTCTATCCTGATATAAGATGGATCTTCTACTTTATTAAAAACTTGTTCTATATTATCCTCTCCTTTATAAAATGGAAGATCACGCTCTACCTTAATGTTCCTTTATATTTATGGTTCAACCATTTATTCCTCAAATAGATCATTTTATGCTAGGACTGTGAAGTTTGAGTTATCCTATGAAATAAGCAAATCTTTTTCTTCTTTAAAAAGGGGGGAGCTAAATTCTTTATTTTTCTTTGATTAATCATTAGTTCTTCCACCTATTCACTTTCTTTCATAAATTTGAAATTAAAACAATCATACGTGATAGGAAGTTCTTTGTCTTTTTTTTGTTGGAGTTCTGACATGTTTGATCAAGAATTTACCTTCAGAATCTATTTTTTGAATGATGGTGACTTTTGATTATATCATGTTTCACTACTTTTTCACTATTTATGATAGTTATAGTATGTTTGACTTGCTTCTTTAACATTCTAGACAAGACCATGTCATCGTTAATCTCAATAGATTCTTGTTGTGAAGCTTCCAAGTTATTTATATTGTTCCTCGTCAAGATGAACTTTATTTCTCAGTGTAAAGAACCAATGAAGACACAAATTTGGTTTTTGGGACATGGTTGATCTACCTGAAGAATTAATCTCAATAATTTGTTGAAGTGTGCTATGAATTCTATCATTTACTCATCATCTTGCTTTTAGATTTGGAAAAAATCTGATAATAATGCACACACATCCATAGTTGATATGAATGTGTTCAAGAACTTATTATTCAAGGAATCCTAATTAAAAATGCATCAATCTTCTAGGTGTTGAAACCACTCAACAATAAGTTCTATGAGAGTCTCAACAAAAACCCTAATAGCGATATCTACATGCATAACTCCAAAGATACTATAAGATAATGTGAAGGCCAAGATATGTTTATTTGCCTCTTAATGATTTTCTCCAAAAAAACTCAAAAAATTCTTCCTTGAACCTGATCGCAATTCATTGTATTGAGCCAAAGCCAACAACAATAAATATTTTTTCCATGGGACACAGGGAACATTGGGGTTGGGGTTAAAAATTGTCATTTCTTTAATAAAAAATAGGTAGGCACTAGGTGACTTTGAGTCAACAATGTGGGAACTGAGTCCTTACATTAGTCAGCAACATAAAGATAAAGTCTCTCTCCTATTAGCAAGAAGAGCTACCTTTATTAAAATATAAAAGGAGAAAACATGGAAAGAGCTATTCACAACTAGTCATATTAAAAATGTTTTCTATAGGGGTTTCATACATTTAACAAAAAATTATGAAAAAGAGATAGAAAGGAAAGGAGGTGAATAAAGGGGAAGATGGGAAATAGAGAAAGGAAAGGAATACAAAAGAGAATGGAATTATTATAATTATTAAACACAGAAGCTACCATGATAATGTCGATTATGTTGGCAGCAAACAATTACTTTCTGGTGAGTTTTTCCTCTGTAGCGGATCGTAATCGGATTTTCGAAGGAGGGCCTTACTTTTATGAATGGGTGGGCCTCTTTCTAAAACCTTGGCATGTGGGTTTCAACACGGCTGAGGAAATCCCAGCGTGTGTCCCGGTTTGGGTGCGGCTACCTTGGCTGCCGCTGGAATTCTGGCAGGAAGACATTCTCAAATAGATAGCGGCTTTGCTGGGAACCCCAACAGCGATAGCTCATCAATCTCTAGACAAGAAAGTCATTACATATGCTCGGGTGTGTGTGGACATGGATTTAACAAAACCTCTTCCTAATTCACTAGAGATTTGTCTGGGTTCCCTGACATGGATTCAGCAGATTGACTATGAGTCCATTCCTTTCAGGTGCAGAATCTGTCATGTTTATGGACACCTTCATAGACAATGCCCTCTGGCTGCCAAAGATAAAGGACCAATGACAGAGAGCTCAAAGCCTTTTTCAGTATCTGCTGATAAGTTACCTGGGAGCGCGGCTCAGATTCAAAAAGCTAAAGCCCAACAGGACAGCATGAGTAAAGGTAAAAATCCTGCTGTTGGAAATGTGGTGCAGGACTCTGTTGATCCCTTTAATAGTGGAGTGGAGGAGTTTACTCCAGTCAGAAAGTGGGCTAGAGGCCGTGGACCTAGGAGAGGGGCTGTTGAAAGGCATTTGGAGCAGGGTTTTAACAAATTTGAGGCCCTTGATAATATGGTTGTGGAAGAGGGTTTTCCTTTTCAGGCTCTTGGGGAAGCTTCAGGGCAGCAAAAGCATTGTCCAGAACCCATGGAAGACCAAGATAGGATGGATCAAACACTCCCAGCTGAACCTCTAGGTCTAGAGGAAGGACAGCCGATGAATGTGACTGAGATTAAGGAGAAAGAAGTCAAATGGGCTGATTTGGTGAAGGAGGGCGATGTTTGGAAAAAAGACAAAAATTCTGCTTTGGCCCTTGGGTTAAGTCAGAAACAATTCAAAAAAGCCACATCCTCTGGTACTCCTAAGGTTGGAAGGAGGAAAGACCAGGATAAACTCAAAATTACAGGTGATCTATTGGTGGAATCTGGGGTGGTTAAGACCATGGAAGAGCACTTCCCCCAAACCACCCAATGATAGTGCTATCTTGGAATGCAAGGGGTTTGAATAGCTACCCCAGGCAAAAAGCTATTCACAGTTTGGTTTGGGATCACTCTTCGGACATTTTTTGTATCCAGGAGATGAAACTTTTAGTTGAGTCGTTTATTGCTTGTATGCCAAATTTTTGGCAGATTGGGCAATGGCAATGTGTGGGAGCTAAAGGCAGTTCGTGAGGGCTTGCTATGGGATGGGACCAAAGGAGAATTTTGCCACAACACTGGATCTCTTGTCTCTCGGCCTTGTCAATGGTGGCATCTTCTTTGGAGACCGGGGAGTTATGCTTGGTTACCTCAGTCTACGCACCTATTGACATTGTAGGGCAGCAGCAGCTTTGGGCACATATTCGGTACATCAGGCAATGTTTTCCCTTTTTACCATGGATATTAACTGGGGACTTTAATGCTATTATTAGCCTGGAGGAGAAGCGTGGTGGACTAAACCGTTTAGGCTCCTCTTCTGAGTGCCTGCGCCATCATATGGAAATGCTTCGTATCTCCGATGTGAAACCGTCCAATGGACTTTTTACTTGGAGCAACTGAAGAATAGGTAATGATGCAATTTCTGAACGTCTTGATAGATTTTTAGTCTCTTCTTTCTGGCAATCTAGTGCTTTCACTCTCACATGTGAGATCTTAGATTGGAGGGGCTTGGACCATTGGCCTATTAAACTTTCCATAGGCCAGATTGGGGGTCCTAAAAAACCCCCTTTCAAATTCCAGTTGATGTGGCTGCAGGATTCTTCTCTTTACGATCTCATAGGTCAATGGTGGAGACAGGGAGGCCCACCTTACGGCACTGCCATGTACTCTTTCCTAAAAAAGCTTCAGTATGTTAAAAGGAAATTACAGATTTGGAACAGGACTTGTTTTGGAAATCTGCAGAGTCAGAAGAAGATTGCACAAGACCAGTTGGACGGCATAACCAGGCAGATAAGAGAGAATGGACTCTCGGAAGACCTTCGCCTCCACGAAGTTAGAGTGGCCACTTTGCTTGCGGAGTGGGAACTTCGGGAGGAGATCTACTGGAAACAGAAGGCACGCAATGACTGGCTCCAAGGAGATAAGAATACGGCCTTTTTTCATAAATCCGTGCAAGGGAGGCGCAATGGTAATTTTATTACTTCTCTTATCACTTAGGATGGAACTCACCTCTCCTCCTCTCATGATATTAGCAGAGAAGCTGTCCGGTATTTCTCAGATATTTTTGACAGTGATACTTTGTTAGATGAAGGGGCAAAAAATGAAGTGCTGTCCAGTATTCTGTCCTTGGTGGATGATAGAATGAATGAAGATCTTTTGCATCCGATTGGCATGGCTGAAGTGGAGGAATCTTTGTTTAGTATGAAGAGAGGTAAAGCCCCTGGACCTGATGGATTTCCTGCTGATTTTTTCCAAGACTTCTGGGATATAATTAAACAAGACCTGTTAAGTGTTATACAGGAGTCCTATTCTAACAAAGAAATGCTGTGGGCATTGAATGCTACCTTCCTGGTGTTAATCCCAAAGAAGGAGCAGGCAAATAAGCTTGATATGTATAGACCCATTGCGCTCTGCAATGTTGTCTACAAAGTGATTACTAAGCTCATAACGCAAAGGCTGAAAGGGCTCCTTCCCAATCTTATTTCAGAGGAACAAGGAGGCTTTGTCGCAGGTAAGCAAATTATAGATGGAGTTGTGATAGCTTCGAAAGCTATTCATTCCATGACATGTTCTCATGAGAAGGCTATGTTTATCAAGCTTGATCTTGCTAAAGCCTATGATAGGGTTAGCTGGAGGTTTTTGCAGAAGGTTCTTTCAGCTTTTGGGTTCAAACAGGATTGGATTAGGTGGGTGTTAAGCTGTATCACTATGCCTTCCTTTTCTGTTCTTGTTAATGGAGCGCCAACAGAGCTTTTCGGAGCTTCTAGAGGGCTTCGGCAAGGGGACCCACTCTCTCCTTACTTGTTTATCCTCATGGCGGAAGGGCTTGGATGGTTCTTCAAATACAGAGTCTCTCAGAATGCTATACAGGGATGGAAGTGGGAGAGCAAAATAACCACCTTATCCCACCTTCAATTTGTTGATGACACTATCTTGGTTGGAGAAGCTAGGATCAAAGAAGCTAAGGCTGTCCGCACCACTCTTGATAATTATTTGGTGGCTTCAGGACAGCAGATTAATGAGCATAAATCTTCTATTTACTTTTTCAACACTCCTGAGTCTATCCAGACAAGAATAGCTACAATTCTTCGATTTCAGATACAAACCCTCCCAGTGATCTATCTAGGCGTTCCTATTGTTGTGGGACGCCAACCTAGGCTATTTTGGCAGAACATTCTGGACAAGCTGAGATAGAAGGTAAGCCACTGGACTTATAGATGGTTATCTACAGCAGGTAGGGTGATTTTGTTACAATCAGTTATTCAGGCTTTACCAATATATAGGAGCATGGTTCAGTGTGCCCCAGCCTACTTTCTTGAAGAATATGATGCTCTATCTAGAAAATTTCTGTGGAATGGTAATATGCAATCTTCTAAATGGAGTCTCATCAACTGGGACATGGTGTGTAGACCTAAGCAGGAAGGTGGTTTGGGATTACGCTCGGCTAGTGTGGCTAGCATTGCCCTTGCTGCCAAGCTTTATTGGAGGTGGTGCACTAATCATTCGGCCTTGTGGGCCCGTATCCTGACAGCCAAATATTTTTCGGACATTAATATTCATGATATTGCCAGATTTCCTCTTGAGGGGAGAGGGTCTATGATATGGGAGACCCTCAAGCGTGGAGCGCAATTGGTAAAGCAAGGATTATTCTGGATGTGCCGCAGTGGATCTGAGGCTCTATTCTGGATGGACTCATGGGATGGGATACCCCCACTTTTACAGTCCCATCCGCATCTCCAAACCCTGGCGAACTATTTTCATTTGGCAGGGTGGAGTGAGGTGATGCAGTACAAAGAACCTTATAACATGGGAACGACCATTGGTTTCAGGTGGAAACATTCCTCGGATTGGCCGCCTGGAGGATCGCTGGAGGAGAGAGATGAATTAGCCCTTATCCTGAAGACTAGAAGGTGTGGAGCGCTGCAAGGGTGTGATGAATTGGCCTGGAGTGGGGACTCAACAGGGAAGTACTCTGTAGCTGCTGGCTACAAGATTTGCTTAAGCAAACAAGAGAGTATGGACAGTTTCAATGGGGAACGAAAGTGTGGAATCGAATGGCGTGGCCCAAATGTAATTTTTTCCTCTGGCTCCTCACGCACAATCAATGTCTCACCTGGGATAATCTTTGTCGGAGAGGATTTCAGGGACCTTCTATCTATGTGCTGTGTTTTAGCAATGAGGAGACAGGGGCCCATCTATTCTTTCAGTGTTTGTTTGCACAACAGGTTTGGCACCTTTGGTGGAGCGCGTGGAGAACCTCTTGCAGACATGTGTCCTCTGTAAATGAATTTTGGGCCCGAATGGGCCATGCTCCTCTTAAAAATTCCCTGTTATAGACTGCATGGGCGGTGGGACCATCCTTCATTCTTTGGAATTTATGGCTGGAGAGGAATAGATGCATCTTCAGGGGCGTGCGGATGGATTTTAGGCAGCTGTGGAGCAAGATTGCTAGTGTGTTGCAGGAAACTTGTCTTGCCAAGTCTGTGCTAGAGGATAAAGTGGAACAGGATGCCGCTGATGTGCTTGGACGCCTGGGAATCGACGTCCCCAGCGATGGCGTGGGAAGGAAGAATTCTTGCCTGGCAAAGGGAAGGAGCCAATTGGCGCGGCCGGTCAATAGAGCTGGGCATTGGACGCCCCCAGACAAAGATTTCATCAAAATTAATACAGATGGTTCTTCTTGTGGGAACCCAGGTGCTGCGGGTATTGGGGGAATTGCTCGAGACAGTGTAGGTAACATTAAATTCTTGTTTTCCATTTACAAAGGCTGTTATACTAATAACCAGATGGAAGCTGAGGCCATTCTGGAGGTGGTAGAAATCTGTTGTCGGGAGCACCATCGTAATGTCATCTGTGAATCGGATTCACAAGTTGTTAATTTGCTAAATAACAACAATTCTGGTAAGACTGATTGGAGTTTACAAGTTATTATCCAGCAGATTAAACAATTAAGTTCTTTTTTGAATGTGATTTCTTTCCAACACATCCCATGGGAGTGGAATGAGGTTGCAGACTGCTTAGCTAAGTGGGCCTCGGAGAATGGGGCAGATTGGAGAATTACGGAGGAGAATCTCCTTCCTCTGAATTTGTATCAAAAGCTGGTCCATTTGGTGGATCAGGAGAAAAACTTGTAATTGGCTTTTGCTTGGTTTCTTAATAAATTTTTACCCTCGTTTAGTTAAAACCATGATAATGTCGAGAAAAATTAAGGATGACTCTAGGTGACTAAACACAAAAATTCACTAGAATAACCCAAGAAAGATAAATATTGTGCTTGTATAAATCTCTTCTTATTTAATGAGTGATAAAGACATAATTACACCCTTAGGAGTACAAAACATACATTGATATGATTCTCTAATACTAATAGCAAACCAAAGATAACCATTTATATTTACCCCTAAAAAACAATTAAAATATTACTTAAACTCTATAATGCCCAAAATTTTTACACCAATTAAAACTCATAAAAGAGTTTTAAAAAAATATATTTAAAAATTATTTTATTTTTCAAATTTGTTAACTAAGCCTATATACACTAGGTGTAACTAGTTTTGCTCAATCACTATGATTTTGTTAAATAAACCAATAAAAAATTTCAATAACTCAAACTCGATTAATTAAAATATTTTGAATAGGCATTAAATAAATGTCATTGCCAACCATTCAATTAAATGACATCTTATGATAAGCCTAGGTAAAAATAATAATTAATCAAATTTATTACATGAGTTTAATTAACAAGCTAATAAATTTATATAAAGCAATTAATATTATTTAACTTAATAAGGAATATTTAAAATTTTCCAATATTCTATTCAAATAACCCCATATAAAAATTTAGGTGGAAAAGAATTATTTAATTTATAAAAATGTTTTATTCACCAAGCGAGTCAAATAAAATAAATTAATTAATCCAACCTAAGTTACCCACCAGTAAATAAATAAATTAATCATCACATCCTTATGTTGAAGCCTTGGTATCCTGATTTCAACCCAGCTACTGAATCTTTCAGTATTAGACTAGTGTGGATCCACCTTCTTTACCTTCCTTTGTAGTTTTGTACCAAGGACCATTTTAAGGTCATAGGTAATGCCCTAGGAGGATTTTTAGTTGTTGATGAATCTACAATAAAGTATCTTCATGCTACTTATGTAAGGATTCTTGTCAATATTACTGTGGACTCTCAGACCCTGGTAAATTTAGAGTTGATTATTAACAATTAGAATTGGTTACAAATTGTTGACTACAAAGGATTAGCTTTCAGATGTAGGTGTTTCTTTGTTACAAAGTATTTCACTAATTCATGCATATTAGGCAGGAGAAAAAATCAAGGTACTTCATGATTAAAAAAATACTAACAGGTATCTTTTGACAATAAAAGTAGAAAACCTTGAGGGAGCTAAAGTAAAGTCTTCAGAGAAATAATATAGTCTAAATGGTATGAATGAAGAGTTATTAAACCAGTCAGTTGGAAATTTAACACAAAATAAACTTTCAGAGGTGGAAGAAGAAAATGATACATAATTGGTTTTGGAGCAACTTGTTGAAGTGGCTCCCCAAGAAACCAATGCTCCAAATATGATACCCTCTAGTGTTAAAGATAATATCTTGCATGAAGAGGATCTGATTTTGTATAATCATGAAGAGGATATTAGAAATATTTTATCTTCAAAGAGCTCAAAAGATAACAGAGGTTAGATTAAAGTTCAGAGAAAGCAGAAAAAAAATGGAGACCCAATCGTCCAGTGTGCTACAAGTTGGAGGTCTTTATAAATACCATTTGGAAGGAGGAAGCAAGGCCTAATTGGTTTGGGCTCATTTTTTTTAGCTCTTAGATTTCATGTATTTTCTTTGAGGATTTGGTTTCATTTTCAAGCTTTATGGGCTTGTGCCTTTAGACCCTCTTTTTGATGTATCTTGGTTGTTTTTGGGTTGGGTGCAACCCCTTTTCTTGTGTTAGCTATTTTTGTTAGACTTATGGTATTTTTCGATTTTTAGACCCTATCCGACTGCTTGTCTTCTAGGGTATGGGGTCCCTAGTTTCAAAAAAATTCTCTTTACCCTTAATAAAAAATAATAATGTCTTTTAAGTGTAAGAAGAAAAGTAATTTATTTAATAAGTGGTGTAGGAAAGCTCACATGTAGAATTAAAGTAAAATCAAATTAAAAAAATAAAGTCAAAGTCTTTTCCCACTTGTAAGTGGAAGAATAAATAAAAAGTGTATGCTTAAATGAGTTTGAACCCTGAGATCTAGGGGTCCTAAGTGTTGCCTTAATTTCTCATATAACTAAATAAAAGCTATTTTTCTAAATTTTGACTCTCATTCTGACTGTGTGATTTGTAGGTTGGAGACTTGAAGAAGAAAAATTCACATACCCTGAAGATATATATATATATATATATATTGACTCTCATTTTACTGTGTGATTTGCAGGTTGGAGACTTGAAGAAGAGGAGCTTGAAGAAGGAAAATTCACATAACTTGAATATATATATATATATATATATATATATATATATATATATATATATATATATATACAGGTTATGTGAATTTTCCTTCTTCAAGTCTCCAACCTGCAAATCACATAGTAAAAATGAGAGTCAAAATCTATATATATATATATATATATATATATATATATATATATATATATATATATATATATATATCCTTAAAAGGGGTGTGTGGGCAAGCCGGTGGGTTGAACCCCCTCCCTCCTTTAATGGAAAGGAGGGTTTGGGAGGGTTGGCTCAGTTGTTATCCCTCCCTCCCCCCCATAAAATTTTAAATAATTTATATATGTATGTATGTATATATAACAATAATTATTAATAATAATAAAATTAAAAAAAAAAGAAAAAATTATATATATATATATATATATATATATATAAATATAAAATTAATAATAACAATAAAATTAATAATTATTATTTTATAAATATATAATTTTTATTACATATATTATTTATAAAATAAGTATACACATGTATTTATATCTCAAATAAAATCTAATTAATTTAATCTTACGTATATTATTTTTATTTATTTGTTAAATGCTCATAAAGTAATATAAGATCAATTTTTAACATTATATTATCATTTTCTTTGTCATGCAATTGAATATATGATAATAATTTTCATTTCCAAATTTTAATTCTCAAATAAATAGAAGGGAAAGTTAAGAGAGAGAAGTACATTTTCTTAAACAAATAATATACAATTTAAGAGAGAAAATTTTCATTTGTAATTATTATTATTTTTTGAGATTCAAGGGAAGGAAAAACAAGTAATATATTTCTTTTTTCAAACTAATCAACTTTTTTTATTAATAATAAGCATTACATTAAAATACTACAAGGATAGCTTCAACTCTACATTTCACTCACATTATTTACTTGCATATCATATCAAGACTCTTTTCCCTTTATATGAACAACTTAAGAAAGAATGGATACAATGAATATACATTTTATCTTATTTATATATTCAAGAAGTAACCTTTTTAAATATTAATAAAAATAACTTAAAAGGAAGGAGAGGTAGAAACATTCTTATAAATATTTATTCCAATAAAGATTCCAAACATTCCCAACAAGAAATAAAAGAGATAAACCTTAAGTCCACATAGCTAAGATCATTGTCTCATTACAATCCATTATCAGGATCCATAAAAGATATGTCTAAGAATATAAATTTTAATCAAGACTTCATCACAAATATTATCTCTCAAACAACGATTCATATTGGATAATAATCTCTTCAATAACATAAAATATTTGAGATACCAAAATAACATATGAGAGCAACCATCATGCCACAACATCAAGATCTAATCTCTAAAAAGAAAAAACCTACACACAAGTAGTCAAGCTCCAAGGACACTCCAAAAAAACACCAAATAGGCCAAATTAAGGTGCTTGACCACCCATCCTATAGGTATCATTGCATGCAAACCTCACCAAGTGAGGTTCATGCATAGC
Source organism: Torreya grandis (assembly GCA_037957365.1). NCBI lineage: Eukaryota > Viridiplantae > Streptophyta > Pinopsida > Cupressales > Taxaceae > Torreya > Torreya grandis. Next base: position 5,136,429 of record JARHVA010000262.1, on the reverse strand, counting down.
CTCCCCCAAGTCCAAGGGAAAGAAGCATGCCTCAAACTCATATGCACAATGCATAACCTTGAAAGGGAAATGGCTTTAGGTATCAATAATTAATAAAATAAAATCATAATGTGTTCACAAAGAAAACACAAATAACAAGGAAGTCAAAAATACTTCACTAAATGAAAGAGAAGAGGGCTCTTGCTTTCTTTATCATATAGGTGTATTAATAAACACAAGTACTTTCAAATTCAAATAAAATATTACTTGTCAAGCAATAATTTTCATTCTTAGACCTCCCATAATACACCATGCCTCCTTATACCTCCCATATCTCATAAAAAAGAGTGGATTTTAAACCTTATTAAAAGGTCTCACTTTTCATAAACAAGTTCATGCCACTAAGGCTAGAGTGGGCTTGTCCAACAAGCCATAAGCAAGAGCTCCATTCTCTCATTCTCTAAATATAAAAACTTGTGTCAATCCCATATGAGTGCCATAGAGTTCTTCCAAATCTTATTCCCAACATTTACACAACAAAAAAGAGAGAAAAAACAAGAAATAAAAATCATGGCAATAATACGAAATATAAAAGCTTAAAAGGAATCCTAAAAACAAGGCCTAAAATATAGTAAAATCATTTGTTCATATTCTTTTAAATTAGATTCATTCAATATAAATAAGAAAAGAGAAAGTGTTCAACATAAAAACTAGTAAACAAGACCTACCTTAAACCAAAGCTTCACTTGACAATTTTTCAAAAGCCTTTCTCCAAGCACCCAAACTGTCCAACAATCCAAAATGTGTAAACTCAAAAAGACTAAAAAGAGATCCTTAAAAAGAGAAGATAAAAAAAATAAGGACCAATATAGGGGTGACACATGACCGTCCTCATCCTAAAGATGTTACCTACCTCCATAAATTTCTCTTACAACCCTCATAAATATCCGTACACACTCACATGTGTGTTCCTTTAATTCAAAAACATAACATAACTTTTTGTACAAAAAAAAAGAGGGTTGCTTGTGGTATAAAAATATAGGCCATAAAAAAGGTCTTTCTATGACCAAAAAGTGGTCAAAGTACCTTAAAAACCCCACCTACTCAAAAGGGTATATGTATGGGTCCAGAAAGGAGCAGTAAGAGAAGATTTTCTTGTCAAATAATCAAGCTAAAAAGTGGTTGGAAGGATAAATCCGAGATTGAACACATGGATTGAATTTATGGGTCAACCCGACCCTTAACACAGTTAAATAACCTCATTGAGGGTTAACATATATTTATGTTGATTAAATTAGAAGAGAGGTTTAAGTTAAAACACTAAAATTTAAAAATAATAAAGAGAAGAATTTAAAAAACACAAAATAATACAATTGACAATTTGTAAGGAAAGAAAGGTATAATATTAAAGGTTTAAGGTGATTTTAGGTGTGCATATGATCCCTTAAAGCATGTCTAAATCCCTCATAATCCTGTCTTGGCCCCCTTTAACCTACACATTCAAACCAAACATCAAATATATCCATGAAAAAATAATTTTTATCTGAGATAATATGAACTAGTATAATTATCACTATAAAAAAATTTACAACACAATCATATATATTAGTTAGTTCAATATAATCAACTGTAAATTTAAAAAATATAACATCATGCTATTCAATATCAACATTGTTAAGCACAAAATATACTGAGAGGGGGGGTGAATTAATATATCATATATCTTTTAAATATTTTACTTAATCTGATTTCTTTTCTATAACCACTTAATCATATATTCAATATATGCAATAAAACTGAAACAATAACATGCACCACATGAGAGAGAGAGAGAGAGAGAGAGAGAGAGAGAGTAGATTTTTACGTGGAGACCTAATATAGGAAAAACTACGAAGAATGATCTCAAGTATATGAATGAGCACCAACTCAAATTACAAAGTTCGTAAGCACCAACTTGCAAGAGCACCAACTCCTTTACCGAGCACCCACACAATAATTACTTGTGAGCACCAACCCACAGGAGCACCAACCCCTCTTATGTAACACACAACTATCTCTTAGTGTTGCTTTCTCAACAAATGATAGAACTCTACTATATCTCTTTCTCTTCTCTCCTCTTTTCTTATATAAAATAATTACAAACCATGCACTCTCTTTCATATTAAAAATAGCTTCCCAAGCCTCCTTTTATATCTTTCCAAATGACCTTTGGCATTCACCCTTTGTGACCCTTCAATCCACTTGGAAAATGGTTCCAAACTTGCATGACCCTTTGAATCCTTTCATTTGAAAAGTCACATGGTGACCCTTCATGAGCAAATTCATCCTTTCTCTTTTTGTCTTTATTTGGTGACTCTTCAAATTCTTTAGGGTGACTTTTCATGAAAAAAATGTGGCCTTCCCTCTTTTTTCTTCACTTGGTGACTCTTTGAATTCCTCAAGGTGACCCTTCATGGGAAAATGTGTCCTTTCCCTCTATTGTCTTTATCTCGTGACTCTTTGACTTCTTCATGGGCCCTCTTTTAACTTTATACAACCAAAAATATATTCATTAATATTTAATAAATATTAACACACTTTTGCCAAAATGTGAACATTAAAAACACTTTAAGACATTAAATGCTATGGGGCTTTTGTCACCAATAATGTTATACCTTTGACATCAATGACAATATTTCCAATAATTTTCCCCTTTGTCATTGATGGCAACCTCAAACTGAAACTATCATATCTTGAAACTTGTACTACACATGCTAACCTACACATACTACCAACAACAAAAAATATAGTAACTCCCCCTTACTGTAGCATCATGTATCTGTTATTGTACCTATTCCTGTACTTCTCCCCCTTTGACATCAATGGCAAAGGGTCTATCCTAGAGATAACACTTAGCTTCCCCTCAACTGATGCTAAACCTCAATAATAAGAAGTAAAATAAATTACTCCCAACTTCTCTCATAGATACTCAAATGTGTCCTTTGGTAGTGCCTTTATGAAAATATCTACAATCTATTTTTTAGTACTGATATATTCCAACATAACCTACTGATCTACAACCTGCTCTCTCAATAAGTGATATCTAATATGAATATATTTTATTCTTGAATGCATCACTGGATTCTTGGAAATATTAATAACACTTGTATTGTCACAAAAAATAGAGATAGGTTCATCATATTTTACCTTGATGTCTTCTAAAGTTTGCTTCATCTAAAGCACTTGAGTAAAGCATAACACTACTGAAATATATTCTACTTCAACTGTAGAAAGTGATATTGAGTTTTGCTTCTTGCTTAGCAAAGATACTAAGCTATCATCGAGGAAGAAAGCTCCTCCACTTTTACTCTTTTTGTCATCCAAACAACTTGCCTAATATGAATCTATATAAGCAACCAAAGTGAAATCTCTAACTATGGGATACCACAATCCATAATTCAATATCCCTTGACATATCTAAATATTCCTTCACCAACTAAACATGACTCTCCTTCAAGGCTACCTGATATCTCACAATGATGCCTACTGCATGCATGATGTTTGGCCTCGATGTTGTCAAATATAAAAGATTACCAATCATAGATCTATACAAATATTTATTTGTAACAGGTAAATCTTTATCTTTGCTCACCTTATTTCCTAAACCCACTGGTGTGCCAACTGGTGCACAATCCTCAAAACCAATTTTTTTCAACATTTCCTTGGCATATTTATTTTGAGCTATGAAAATTTCTTTATCCGACTAAAATATTTTTAACTCTAAGAAACATGATAATTATCCAAGCATAGACATCTCAAATTCTTTTTGCATATTATTAAAAAATTAATTTGTCATATTTTCAATGTTTCCTCCAAATATTATATCATCAACATATACCACAATAATTAATTAATACTCAGCTTCTATTTTGATGTAGAGATTACTGTTAGCAAAACCTCCCTTGAAACCTTGATCCTACAGGTACTTATCAAGCCTTGCATACCAAGCTCTGGGAGCTTGTTTCAATCCATACATTGCTTTCTTCAATTTGCATACATAACTACTATCATTTGAGAGAAGAAATCCCTTAGGCTGCTCAGTGTAGACCTCTTCTTCTAGATTCCCATTTAGGAAAGTAGCCTTGACATTCATTTGAAACACTTTGAAATTATTAAACACTGCATATGCAAGAAACATTTTAATATCCTCTAGCCTTGCCACTGGTGCAAAATTTTCTTCAAAATTTATTCCCTCGATTTGAGTGTATCCTTTACATACTAGCCTTGTTTTATTCTTAGTAACTTTACCATCTTCATTCAACTTATTTTTGTATAACCATTTTGATCTTTTGGTCTAGGCACTAATTCTCAAGTATCATTATTTTCTATCTGATTTAATTCTTCATCCATTGCCTTAACCCAATGCTCATCATGTATAGCTTTTGAAAAAGTTTTAGGCTAAATTTTGGATAACAAAGAAAAATTAACTTACTCAGATTCACTTACCATCATTCTTTTGGTGTGAACTCCTTCATTTATGTTCCTGATGATGTCACTTTTATTATGATTTCTCTAGACATATTTGGATGGGGTTTTGGTGTCCTTTTTCTCCTCATCTTCATTTAATTCTTCAAAATATTCTTCTTCAATGATTTTAGGAGTGTCTATTAGATCACTAACTCTTTATGATACATATTCTATCTTGACACTTGCACTTTCAAAAATCTTTTTGGCTCTTTTGTTATAACATTTATAATCTTTAATTTTGTACGAGTATCCAAGAAATATACCTTTATCTATTCTAGATTCAAACATATCCAATTTTTCATCGATTCTTTTTATGAAGCATATGTTGCTAAAAACTTTGAAATAATATACTATAGATGGTTTGTCTTTCCATAGCTCATAAGGAGTATTGTCACTATTGACTCTTAACAATGCTCTATTATGGATATGCACTACGGTACCTACTACCTCTCTCTAATATTTATCTAGTATTTTGGATTCATTTAACATTATCCTCACCATCTCTTAAATTGTTCTATTTTTTTGCTCAACTATTCCATTTTGTTGTGAAGTTCTAGCTGCTGAATAATGTCTCTTTATCCCATGGTCTTCAAAATACTCAATAAACTTATCTGACATGAATTTTCCTCCTCGATCTAATCTTAGGGACTTAATATTTAAACTAGTTTCATTCTCAACTAAAGCCTTGAGTTCTTTAAAGTCAATGAAAGCTTTTAATTTTTTTTTAAAAAACATCACCCAAGTCATACATGTAAAATCATCAATAAGCAACATGAAGTATTTCTCACCTTGAATAATTTGAGTTTTGGTAGGTCCACACAGATTAATATGAAAAAAATCTAACATTTGAGTGGTCGAGTATTCTTTTATCTTGAACCATCTTCTAACCTACTTCCCATGCTGACATAGTTCACAAAGTGTGTTGGAGGGCTTTGTAATCTTTGGAAGATTTATAACTGCTTGCTTCTTACTGATGTTGAAAAAATTGTCAAAATTTATGTGTCCCATTCTCCTATGCCACAACTAACTTTCCTCAACCTAACTCAATAACATCTTTGACCTTTGATATCTGATAACATATATAAATTATTACCTGTCTTCTAAGCATCTACAATCAACACATCTGAATCTTTTCTCATAATTTCACAACCTTCTACATAAAAATTTAATGTGTGTCTCTGATCACATATTTGACTTACACTCAACATATTATGCTTAAGACCTTCTACATATAGAACATTTTTAGTATTAGTTCTACCATTATCCAAACTTAATGTACTTTTTTTGGCTATTCTAGCAGTGGTATTATCTCTAAATTTCACTATGACACCATTGATCTTATTTAGAGTTATGAACTTGCTCTTGTCTCTTATCATATGCCTCGAATATCCACTATCAATTAACCATGGCTTTTCTTCATTTCTTACATGCAAAGCTGTCTGGACTAACATAGAATTTTCAAGTTGTTTCTTCTACCATGAACTTGTCTAAACCTTATTCTTGATGAATGGAGCCTTAAAACTTTGGTCCTTCTTGACTGACTCAAACACACTTTTGTAATGCTAGGCTATGTGTTCAAAATTATTGCACTTGTAACATACTATGGCCTCTTCATCAAAGCCTGATAAAGGAGCAAAAGAATTGTGGCTTCTGCTTGACTCTACATGAGTTTCATTCTCCTTGTTTATGAAATTATTAGCTCTTTTCCAACAATCTATTTTCTTATGACCATAACTATTACAATAAAAATAATAACCATAAAAATAAAACCTATTCTAATTTGTGTATCTTTGACTTGGTTATCTTCTGTAGCTCTGTTCCTTCCAACCTTATTTGTTTGATCTATCCTCTGCATTCTTAACTTCTTCCCTTTTTATTTTTTCTTTTGTAAGGGTTTCAATTGAGCTCTTTTTCTTTTCAAATCCAATACCTATCTTATTTGATATTTATTTTTGATTTTCTAATATCTTATTCAACATGTTAGTGCTATTCTCAAATTTTGAGTCATTAGCTACTTTATCATTGACTGCTTTATTTATTTTCTCAATATCTTCTTTTAAAGAGGCAATTTCAACAACATACCTTTCACATTCTTTACTTAATTTTTGCAATTGTGTTGTTAGATCTTCTTCAGTATTTTTGGCTTCTTCAATGTGTTCTTGTAGATCTTCAATTATTTCCTTTGACTCCTTTTCATTTTTATCGATCTGGAGTTTCAATCTTTGATTCTTTTTCTCAAGAGCTTTTAATTCTTTTAAGGCAAAAATGAGTTCTCCTTACAAATTAACCTCAACTTCATCATGTTCTTCTTCTTGATCATTTTTACTTTTACTTGTGAAGGCATCTTCATGTATGGTCATGAATAGAATCTCTTCTTCATCCGAGTCACTAACTCCACTATCTTCGGCTGAGCTAGGATCGTTAGAATATAAACTCTTCTTATCGAATCCCTTCTTGAATTTGATTTTGAATTTCTTGTATGTAGGTTTTCATTCTTCATTGTCACCATTATTCTTATCTTGGCACTTAGCTGCAAAACATCCAATCTTACCATATTTAAAACATTTAAATGGTAACTTTTTAATATATTTATCTGTGATCTTTTTAGGCTTGTAGATGAATAGAGCTCCGTTGTCATCTTCCTCATTGCTAGAGCTATCACTTGATTCTTAAATCTTAGCCTTGTCTTTATTCAATGTCTTGAAATCATCTTGCCTCTTTGAAGGTTTCTCTTGTTCAGTCTACATCTCATATGCTGTAAGAATACCATGTAGTTCATTCATCTTTAGTTTGGCTAGATCCTTCATCTCCTTGATTGCTGAAACCTTTGCATCATATATCAATGGTAGAGATCTCAAAACCTTTTGTACCACAGTTGATTCTTCTAAATCTTCTCTAAAACCTTAAATATGTTTAACTATTTGATCAACTTGTAAAAGATAACTTGCTATATTTTCTTCCTCTTCCATCTTCAAACTCTCAAACTATCTTCTAAATGTTTGGAGCTTACCTTGTTGAATCTTTCCATCACCTTTGTAAATATTCTCAAGCTTTACCCAAGTCTCATGAGAAGATTTATAGTGCATAATTTTAACAAATTTTGAATCACATAAATCACATAAAATAGAATTTAAAGCTTTAACATTATTTTCACTTGCCTTCTTTTCTATAGGAGTATTCACAAGTGTATGTGGCTCTTCGTATTCCTCCATCACTGATTACCAAATGTCAAATCCAAGGGCCATCAAGTAAGTCCTCATCCTTATGCTCTAAAATACATAATTTTTCCCATCAAATAAAGGTGCCTTATTATTAGAAAAACCTTCATGTGATCCATCCATCGTGCTTTCCCCGATCTACCTTCAAGATGTTAAACTTTTCCTGAAAGAACATACTCTGATACCAATTGTTAAGCATGAAATATACTAAGAGGGGGGGTGAATCAGTATATCATTTATCTTTTAAATCTTTTACTTAATTTGATTTCTTTTCTTTAACCACTTAATCATACATTCAAGATATGCAATCAAATTGAAGCAAAAACATGTACTACATAAGAGAGAGACACCTAATTTTTACATGGAAACTCAATGTGAGAAAAACCACAGAGAACAATCTCAAGTATATGAATGAACACCAACTCAAATTACAAATTTTGCAAGCACCAACTTGTAGGAGCACCAACCCCTTTGTCAAGAACCAACACAAGAATTATTTGTGAGCACCAACCCATAAGAGCACCAACCCCTCTTATGTAAAACACAACTATCTCTTAATATTGCTTTCTCAACAAATGATATAAATCTACTATATCTCTTTCTTTTATCTCCTCTTTTCTTATATAAAATAATTACAAACCATGCACTCTCTTGCATATTACAAATGGCTTCCTAAGCCTTCTTTTATAGCTTTCTAAATGACCTTTGGCATTCACCCTTTATGACCCTTCAATCCACATGGAAAATGGCACCAAACTTGCATGACCTTTTGAATCTTTTCATTTGAAAAGTCACATGGAGACCCTTCATGAGCAAATGCATCCTTTCTCCTTTTGTCTTTATTTGGTGACTCTTCAAATTCCTCAAGGTGACTCTTCATGGATAAATGTGCCCTTCCCTCTTTTGTCTTCACTTGGTGACTCTTTGAATTCCTGAAGGTGACCCTTCATGGGAAAATGCATCATTTCCCTCTTTTGTATTTATCTCATGACTCTTTAACTTCTTCATGGGCTCTCTTTTGACTTTATACAATCAAAAATATATTCATTAATATTTAATAAATATTAACACACTTTAGCCAAAATATGGACATTAAAAATACCTTAATACATTAAATGCTATGGGGCATTTGTCACCAATAATGTTAGACCTTTGACATCAATGAAAATATTTCCAACAAAAATATTGATAACAAATTATATTTACTCATAAATAACCATGCATACAAATAAAATCTACCAAATTGACAATTAAATTCCATGAAGACAATAAAATATAAAATGTGGGCTGTTTCTCTATGTTTTTTTTGCTAATTATATTCAGAAGAAGAAGAAACTAAAGTTAAGGGTCAGGGGTTTGATTGATACCCAGATTAAGTTGCGCACCATATCCAAGCATTGTAGGAGCTCCTCTTTGGCTGTGGAGGAAGACACCTGTAGATAAGAAAGAGACTCAAACAAAGAAAATGTTAGAATAAGATATGGTGGACTGCTAAGCTACGCGCTCGGTCTTGAAAGCATAAATCTCCGTAAGGGATGACAGTCCACTGTTTATAAGCAAAAGTGCCATAAATAAAGAAATGACAAATGACTAACAAAAAGGAAAATACATGGTACATACCTATTTCTTTGCAGTTTGTATGTCACAGTCGTCGACATCAGTATTTCTATCGAGGTTGGTCTATGGATGGTGCGGACATCGGTCGTATTGCCGATGCCGATTGGGGTTGTGGTCGATGTCGATCAGGGCAATGGGCCTTAGATGGGTTTTGAATTATGTCTGTGGTTGACAAAAGAGTCTGTGGAGATTTAAAGGTTTGTGCAAGGTTGCAGGGAAGTGAATAGGGTCTAAGGAAGGACAAAGGTATAAGATAGGTGTGAGAAGAGGGTAAGGATAAGAGGAAGGCTTTTCAACCTCTCCAAGAAGAAAGTTGGGTCTCGTCTCTCAACAATACTTAGAAATAGCAAATGAAAACTAATTACCAAGTTATTCTAGAACTTTGAAATGGAGACTAGAAGAATACTTAGCTTTTTGGTGAAGACCTGAGGGTGTCAGGATGTTTATTCTTGATGCGACTGATGTCGAAAACCTCGTACAATATTTTCAACCCAATGTCTAGAGTGACTTTTGTAGAGTTTCTATAGCCTAGAGAGCGTTAGTCAAATTCTAAGGCTTGGTCTCAGAGTGTGCGCGTCGATATGCCAAGAGTTGGGAGCTAGAGAGAGAGAGAAGAGAGCTAACTCAATGTTAGAACTTGGTTTATGAAATTGATGTTGGCGATCCTACCGGTGTCGATCGACAATTGACCAATGTTAGCAGATAGAGAATGGGTAAAAGGGCTATTTTTAGCCCTTTGCTCGTTCCTCCATTTGCCAAGTGCATTTGTCATTGGAGAACGGTCAAAAGATGAGTTTATTAGGCACGAGAGTTAGGAGGTTAGGATGGAGTGAGAATAGGTCATGGGTGACTCATAGGGTGAGAAATGGTCTAAGGGTGAGGTTTCCAAGGTGAGGTGTCATTAATTTAAAATAAGTAATTTATTTTAAATTAATAAAGTGTGTAAATGTTTAGAAGTGGACCAAGGGGGGGTCGACACAATATTAGTGTCTACATTTGCCCTTTTTTGTCTTGTTGGTTGTTCTGATGAACTGCACGACAAAAATAGGAGTAAGTTGCCCCAGGTATGTTCTACATTTTTTTTTGCTAATTATATTCAAAAGAAGAAGAAACTAAAGTTAAGGGTCAGGGGTTTGATTGATACTCGAATTAAGTTGCACACCGTATCCAAGCGTTGTAAGAGCTTCTCTTTGGCTGTGGAGGAAGACACCTGTAGATAAGAAAGAGACTCAAATAAAGAAAATGTTAGAATAAGATATGGTGGACTGTTAAGCTACGTGCTCGGTCCCAGAAGCATAAAGATCCATAAGGGATGACAGTCCACTATTTATAAGTAAAAATGTCATAAATAAAGAAATGAAAAATGACTAACAAAGAGGAAAAGAGATAGTACGTACCTGTTTCTTTGTAGTTTGTATGTCATAGTTGCTAACATTGGTATTTCTATCGAGGTCGGTCTGTGGATGGTGCTGACATTGGTTGTATTGCCGATGTCGATTAGGTTGTGGTCAATGTCAGTCAGGGCAATGGGCCTTGGATGGGTTTTGGATTATGTCTGTGGTCGACAAAAGAGTCTGTGGAGATTTAAAGGTTTGTCCAGGGTTGCAGGGAAGTGAATAGGGTCTGAGGAAGGACAAAAGTATAGGATAGGTGTGAGAAGAGGGTAAGGATAAGAGGAAGGCTTTTCAGCCTCTCCAGGAAGAAAGTCGGGTCTCATCTCTCAATAGTACTTAGAAATAGCAAATGGAAACTAATTACCAAGTTATTCTAGAACTTTGAAATGGAGATCAGAAGAATACTTAGCTTTTTGGTGAAGACCCGAGGGTGTCAGGATGCTTATTCCTAATGTGCCTGATGTCGAAAACCTCATACAATATTTTCAACCCAATGTCTGAAGTGACTTCTACAGAGTTTCTGTAGCCTGGAGAGTGTTAGTCAAATTCTGAGGCTTGGTCTTAGAGTGTGCACGTTGATATGCCAAGAGTTGGGGCCCAGAGAGAGAGAGAGAGAAGAGAGCTAACTCAATGTTAGAACTCGGTTTATGAAACTGATGTTGACGATCCCACCAGCGTCGACCGATAATTGACCGACGTCGATGGATAGAGAATGGGTAAAAGGGATATTTTTAGCCCTTTGCCCGTTCCTCCATCTGCCAAGTGCATTTTCCATTGGATAATGATCAAAAGATGGGTTTATTAGGCATGAGAGTTAGTTAGGAGGCTAGGATGGAGTGAGAATAGGTCATGGGTGACTCATAGGGTAAGAAATGGTCTAAGGGTGAGGTGTCCAAGGTGAGGTGTCCAAGGTGAGGTGTCTAGGGTGATGTCATTAATTTAAAATAAGTAATTTATTTTAAATTAATAGAGTGTGTAAATGTTTAGAAGTGGACCAAGGGGGGGTCAACACAACATTAGTGTCTACATTTGCCCCTTTTTGTCTTGTTGGTTGTTCTGATGAACTGCAAGACAAAAATAGGAGTAAGTTGCCCCAGGGATGGGATAAGGTGTAGGTTGCCTTAGGTATGATGATGAGGTATTCCCCCTCAAAGTAGGAATCAAGAAAAGGGAATCTAAAATTAGGTGCTAATTTGATAGGCAGTGGATGGGTAGGGTGAAGTTCGAGTGTGAATGTTGCAATAGTTGAGATTGCGCGTATACCATTTCATGTGATAGGTAGGTCAAATTGTTTTAGGTAAAGTCAAGGATCACTAAAATTGAATTAACCAGTCCCCAGCTTATTAGTGGTAGCTGATTGGGTTAAACGATCAAAGCTATAGTTGCAATGGTCGAGGAGGACTAAAACTGAAATAACTGGTCGCCAGCTTATTAGTGGTAGTTGATTGGGTTAATCGATCAAAGCTGTACCTCTAATGGTCATCATATTCCAAGTATTTTGGGCTTAAGAAGTGCTCTTGAAAAACATGAAAATGTCACAAATATTGGGGATCAACTTGGGCGTGATCTGACAATAGGTGTGAGGGTCGTAATGTGGGTTGCATACAATTGGCTAACTATTCGTGAGGTAGCATATATGCAATCAAAACAACCAATGCAAATTTGTCTCGAAAGTGTTCATGGTCTGAGGAGATAGTCACAATCTCCAAGGTCATTGGTTAGGTCAGTCAGAGATATAAGTGATCTCAAGTGTAGTTTGTTGTGGTCAGGGAGATGTATGTGATCTCCAATGTGCCCCATGAGAAGTTTAAAGTGACTTCTACAGTGTTAGGGCTGGTTGTTTGGTCATGATTTTGGGCTGGTTTAGATAGTTGGTCCATTAGATAGATGGACCAATGAATGGCTGAGCTAACCTCAGAAGACCCCATGTCAACTGAGTGCTGCCTACATAGCCCCTGTTTAAGGGCCTCAAGCCAATGTAGTTCTCCCCAAAAGGGAAGAAGAGAGTAGGTTATGGATTGGTTTTGACTAGGTTAAGTCATGGCTAAAGGTTATATGGTTGGTCCATCATGTAGACGAATGAAGGAATGGCCGAGCTAACTTCAGAAGACCCCATGTCAACTGAGTGTTGCCTACATAGCCCCTATTTCAAGGGCCTCAGGCCAATGTAGTTCTCCCCAAAAGGGAAGAAGAGGATAGGTTATGGATTGGATTTGACTAGGTTAAGTCATGGTTAAAGGTTATATGGTTGGTCCATCAAGTAGATGAACGAATGAATGGCCGAGTTAACCTCAAAAGACCCTATGTCAACTGAGTGCTACCTACATAGCCCCTATTTCAAGGGCCTCAGGCCAATGTAGTTATCCCCAAAAGGGAAGAAGAGGGTAGGTTATGGATTGGTTTTGGCTAGGTTAGGTCATGGTTAAAGGTTAAAGGGAAGAAGAGTCAAAGTGGTTGATAGTTGTATTGGTCAGGTTAGTGTTTCTAGAATTTTCCATATGTGTGATGGTTCATGCTTGAAATGATAAGTGTATGATGATATTATAGCCTTTTCCATATTATGTGATGGTGTATTCTGTAACATTGGTTATGTGGTTTTTCATCCCTAGCAATTTTCCATATTAGTGATGGTGTATGCCAAAAATAAAATGAGTATGATGATGTTACAGCCTTTTCCATATGTTATGTGATGGTGTATTCTGTAACATTGGTTATGTGGTTTTTCATCTCTAGCAATTTTTCATATTAGTGATTGTGTATGCCAAAAATGAAATGAGTATGTTTATGCTTCAGCAAGTTTCCATATTGGTGACGGTATATGCTTGATATAAATTGTGTTTGGTTGATAGTTTCCATGTGTATTGTTTTCCATAGAAACTAGTGTGAATGGGCTATGATAATTCATATAACACAAATTGGTATTTGTATTAAATAAATCATGATGTCATGTTAGTGGTTATAAAAAGGTTTGGTTTGGTTTGGTTTGGATGTGACGAAGGTGTATAAGAAGTGAAAGGCATTTTGCTCTTTCATTGACAAGGACCATAGTGATAGCATAGATAGGATTTTTGTAAACAAAAGCCTTATTCATGCATTACGTCGTTGACCCTTGGTTTTTGTTAGAAAATTAGTCTAATCACTTGACGTTAAGTGAGCTCAAAGTCCCTTGAGTATGTTGGGGTAATAGGTTTGATTATGTGATATGTGAGGATAGCTTAACCCTTTTTAGCAGGGATAACTTTGCCCCTTTTATAGGTGACCCTGAGAACGACTATAGGCAAGTCCATGACTTAATAGTTCGTCAGTCATTTTTTTTTTGGTAGACTGATCAATGTGGGAAGCCTACTTGGGGATGTTGTCTTGTTTTGTGGTCATGTGAAGCTGATCGATGTGGGCAGCTTCTGAGATGGTGTTGTGTATGTAGCAAAATTTGGGCATAGCCATCCTTCAAGGGAGTGGTCTATGTTTTGATTTATATGTTTATGTCTTTGAATACCTATCTTTCAAGGGAGTACTCTATTAATTATAGCAATAATGTAGCTATCCTTCAAGGGAACAGTCTACATTGATAGTTTATGACCTTTGAATATTTTGTTAGGCATCCCAATTTTATGTTTGGTTTGTGACTGAACTTGTAGTCATGGACTAGACTATAGAGGTTTAAGGGTTTCCCTTTTATTAGGACAAAGCATTAATGCAAAAAGGGTTAACTAATCATTGTAGGGAAAAAGGGTTGAAAGGAATAGGAATGAGGATGATGGGGGTTGCTCAAGGGATGAGCTCAAGTTAAACATCAAGTGAATGATTACTTGATTAACAATAGAATGGTCACAGATGTAAGGCATTAAGGGGCTCATGTTCTGGTTAGCCTTTAAGAGAAGATAGATGATAAGTCCCTGATCCATATTTGTGTGTTATGATATAAGGTCCGAGCCAATTAGGAGCGAACTTGCCTCATTTGCTTCTTTCCATATTGGTCACGTGTTGGTTTTCTTCAAGGATGAGATCTCTGATTTTAAAATATTGCTCTTTCAAATTTTTGTTATAGGCATGGTTTGGTCGATGCTTGACAAAGGAAAGTCATCCTTTGATCAGGCTAAGTTGAGGTCGTGATAGGCAGTACAAATTCAAATTCCCCCAGTTGCTTTTATGATAGGGATAATGTTTGACATCCATTGCGGATAATCAATGGGTTGGATAAATGAGATGGAGAGAAGACTTTGAAGCTCCTCTTTGACAAGGAGTGTGATGCAAGGATGCATCCTGCGAAGCATTCATGACAAGCTTAGTTTGAGAGGGTGAGATCTTGATCTTCCAGGTTGTAGTTTGGAATCTCAAAATCATTGAAGGTGATGGAGGCAATAGTTGGTAATGATTTGACTAGAGCAGCCAATGGTTGGGGGTCTTCAGGTTGGACCTCCACTGCCTGTAAAGCTTTGATTAAGGCTTGGTGATGTTGCGGAGAGCTTTGTATTAGGTCATACAAAGACATCTTCACAGGTGTTTGGTGATGTTGTTTCACCATGGAGTTGCAAATTTCCCCTGAAGATGTTGGTTGAAATGTGCCCAAAATAAAAATCTTGGGCTTTGGTGGTTGAGAAGGCTTGACGAATGGATAGGTCCAAGAAATAGAAACTCACTCTTTTCCTTTATCCTTTAGAGTTTGGGACCTGGTGGCCACATTAATGGTGTTGATTTCGAATATAGGGGGAGAAGGTGGTAGAGGGACCATAGTTTGATGATGGGATCCTGATGAAGGTAAGGAGGTTTGAGAGGTATGGGATGGTGTTAGTAGTTTGTCAAAGGGGTCCTTAATGAGAAGGGTACCCTTTTTTAGGTGTTGGTAGATGACAATTTTAAGAGCGCAACAATGCTTAGTATCATGCCCAGGTGTGCGATGATACACACAAATTTTAGTGTCATCAAACCAAGATGGTTTTGATTCGAAAGGTTGGTATGGCTTAATGGGTGGGAGAGTGATGCTAGAATATTGCAATAATTGACATAACACGAAGCATAGGAACCCACTAATGGGTTTGCACTCATTGTTGCAGTAAGGGTTGACAACTTCTGTTTAGGAGTTGTACGAGGAGTGTTTCGTACCACCTTTTTGGCAGGTGGTGTGGCCACACGAGTAGATGGCACTTTCTTGGTGAGAGGTGCTAGATTTCATGGAGGAAATATGTTTTTAACAGGGAGAGGGCCTAATGGAGGTGATTTGTTTTTGTTAGGTGTTGGAGTAGGGAACACTCCTATTAAGGTGGAAGGATGTGGACCCAAAATAGAGGGTAATGGTGAAGGTGGGGGAGTTTTTTGTACCACCTTTTTGGTTGGGGGAGGAATAGACTGACATGGTTTAGAAGTCTTCTTTGGTTTGGTGTGAGGACCACTACTGTGTGGGGCAAGGTTCAAATCTACCTTCACTTGTGGGTGAGTGAGGTTTGATATAGAGTGAACACCGAGAGATTTAATCTGTTTTGGCATGGTAGATGCCTATGAGGATTTGGGTTTAGATGTGGAAGGTTGAGCTTATGATGATTTAGGGGTGGAAGCCTGATCCTTATTAGAGGCTTTGGGGTGAATTGTCATAAAAGGATTGGCAGTGTGAGATGAAGCGGGATGTGTAAGATAAGGAGCCTTAAGTCGCTCCCATAGCGCCTCATGTTTTAGGTTCCTAGAATGGAGAAATCCTAAATTTTTTGCCAATTGAGAGAAAGGTTTAGGTGACGTCACGCGAGGTCTTACAGTTGGTCCTTTGGAGGATTTGGGTGATTGCAAGAACAAAAATGTATTGGATGCAGCAATCTCGGGCCAAAGGTGAGAGAAAACCATCACCAGATTTTCTTCGGCTGAAGTGGGTGAGACAGCAAGCTCTTCTCTCGGTGGAGAAGGAATTGGAGAATGTGGCTCTTGGAGGGGATAGAGCGCAGGTATGATCATGGTTTCGACGTGTGGTCTAGGAGCAGGGAAAGTATGATCCCCCATTGATGATAAGAAGGATGAGGGTGAGGCCACCGGCGTTGGTGTCATCAAAACATCCTCTAATATGGGAGAGGTCAAAGTAGACTCTCCTATGTGTGAAAGGGGGATTGATGGAGGACTATTCTCCATCGATGGAGGACAAATAGGAGAGAAGGCTCCTCTAAAGGGTGAAGTAGAGGGATTATATCCCCTTCTACCTAAGGGCATGGGGTATGAATGGTAACTTCTTCTAATGGTAGAAGAAGAGGGAAGGTCGGGGCAAGAGGAACATGTACTATGGGTTCCTCAAGAGGTAGAAGTATGTGTGGAGGAGGTGTTTGATGTCGTGGGGGTGATATGGATAGAATAGGCTCTTCTACCCATGGTGGAGGAATAGGTTGGCTAACCTCTTCAGACTGTGGGAGAGGTTGGTTAGGAATAAAAGGAAAGACCGTGTTGATAGTGCATATATTGTGCTCTTGGGGGTCATCGGCCATGGTCTGAACATTATTTTGACTTGGGGGATGGTTAGGAAAAGGTTGTCTAAAGACATCCATGTTTTGGTTAGCTGGCACATTAGGTTTATCCAAAACAAGATCCCCTTTGTCTAACATGTCTTGAATAACATTTTTAAAGGTTTTGCAATTGTCCATGTCATGACCTTTGACGCGGTGATAGTTACAAAAGTCATTTTCCCTATACCATGCAGGGATGGCTTGTGAGGGGTTAAATTGGATAGGTTGGATTTGAGGGAGGTTGAGGACCCCCTGCTTCACTAGTTTATCTAACACGAAAGCGTATGATTCTCCTATTGGAGTGTATTGATGCTGTACGTATTGTTGTTTGAATTGTCTTGTGATGCTTTGTGATGTAGAAGGTTCAGATTGGTTAGTTGTGGGCACCCCTTACCTCCAAATAGTCTAACACATATCTATTAAATCCACAAAATATGTAAAAAATATATGATTAGGAGTGATGTCAAAATGAGGTCTCACAAACCCCACTGATATTTCACATTTATGGAAATAACAAACATATATTCAAAAAAATCTAATGTATAATTTCCACATTAAGACCAATTGATAATGGTTGTGACAAAGTTTTGAAAAAAAATATTTGAATACAAATGAATCATACACAACTTAATTTATGATGAAAATATGAACACAATTTGTAAATGTCTTTCTTTGTATTGATCCCTTTTGAGTTGTAATACAATCTCGCCTCCCAAAAATATGTCTTAGAGTTCTATTTTTCAAAAAGCCCCTTATAATGAGCCTAACACTCATATTTATAATGTGAGAAGGTGGTTATGTTGTGTAACCATATTTTTTGAATTTTATATGATGCAAAAGTGATTTTATAAAAAAAAAACCACTTAAGTGGTGTAAAAATGAGTTGGTGCAATTGCACCATGTCTGAGCATGACTTGAAAAGTGCAGAGGTGCAATTGTTCTTTTTAAACCAAGTGCAATTAGAAATCATAACTTATAAAGTTAACATAATGCATTTGCATGAATTACTTTTATGATTTTTCACTATACACTTGAAGGAAGCAAGTCACATGACTCATCAAGAATAAGAGATTTTTATTTTATGTATTGATTTATCATGGCCATTATACTATGATTAAAACCTTTGACTGGTTTTCCATGAGTCCAAGAGAGATTTATTTGGGTACACATTTGATATGCAAATCACTTTCTTAGCTTGAATCCACACTATTCAAATGAAATAAAGCCCTAAATAAAACCTTCCACTATAATCATGTGTTCATACATTGATAGAAACTAGCCTATATTATATGTTGTCAATGATAGTAGTAAGATTCTTAGTGATGGTCAATTCCCAAAAAATGTCTTGTGTGGTATCATATTATCAGAAACATTCTCATTCTTCCACTCTTCTAGCATCTTCCCATCATAATTGATGACTAAATCCTTATCAACCAGTAGGGTAACATGGACAACATTATCCTTTGTACTATTTATATTCTCTCCATTATATATTCTATCAATCTTCTCCTTTATATGTGCCACCTTGGCAAGTTTTAAATCCTTCTTCAATGTATCTTGAGTTTCCCTTTATCATGAATAGTCCAATGTAATCCCATCATATTTTATGATCATTGATTCACAATGAGATTAATCCAAGTAAATTTGCCTTAGTGCTTCTTTAATTTCATTTTATTAATTTCACCACCAATTCAATTATTTTTCCTCATCCACATGGAAACGAGAAATTTTATTACAATACACAATTTTTTGCTTGAAATAAGAAATCAATTTAATTTGAAAATTTTACATCCTTTTTTATTTGCCCATTAATGAATTTCACTTCCTCTAAATCATCGTATGATTTCAATAGGCAATCAAAATAAAAATTAATTACTCATTTTCTCTTTCATTTGTCTTTTCCTATTGTTGACATGGTCGTACGACCTCTCCTGGTGAATGAAAATAAGCAAAATGAAAATTTTATCTTTTCTTTTCCAAATTTTAAACTTATTTTGACCTTTTGGCATCATATAATATTATTTTAACAAGTAAAAACAAATTAAAATCTAATCATCTATTTTCTATTTTGATTTTCAATTTCACTCCTCTCCTTGGGTCGTACGACTGTACATCTCCTTTTACAGACAATCAAATTTTATTTTCATTGTTTGATGTTCACCTCTCTCCAACTGGTATGGCTCCATACAGTTCCCCATTAAAAGGTGAAAATGAAAAAAAAAAACTTTTATTCTTTTTAATGATCTGTATGATCTCATTTCACCATATGGTTGTACAATGTTATCCTTATGAGTAGAAAAACAAAATAACTTAAAACCCTCTCTCCTTTGACCATATAGCCATACGACTCTTTCTTGGTGGAAAAAAGAATGAAAATAAATTTAAAAACCTATTTTTCCCCTATGGTATCATATGGCTTTGTTTGATAGCCAAAACAAATTAAAATTTGTTTCTTTCTTTTTTATTTCACTTCAACCCCTCTTCCAATTGTGATGTATAGTTTTACTTTGCATAAAATGAATAAAATCAAATTTATTTCTTTTCTACATAGCTTCAAAAGATTTGGGGAAGAAGAAGTTTAATTTTGACATGAATCGAGAAAAATATAATGATAATTACACGGTGAGAGGAGAAATAAAGTTTGCATGCACATAAGTGGAAGGGAAAATTTTAATTGCATGTTTCAGAGAAATGTCAAACCTCATTTTCATGACTTGAAGAAGTATCCATGGAAATTACACATTTGTGGGATTTTAAAAAGTGAATTTATATATTTTAATTGAAATAATTAAAAAATATTTCAATTAAATTTATTATTTTTTTATTTTACAATTGCACCACATTCAAATGTGGAAATATAAATTACATAAGTTAAAAAAGTGTTTAGGCAATTTAGCGTAACTCAGAGTAAAATATAAAACACTGACACAACTTGAAAAGAGTTAACAAGATTTTTTCATAGTTACAAGAGAAGTCAAAAGCTTTTTACATGACACGAGAACTTCAAAGGGCATTTTCATGGAAATAAAACATTTTGCTCACAACTTTGATTTTTAATTAAATTAATTAATTAATAAAAATTAATTAATTACTTTCCAATTTTTCAAAATTAAAAATTTTAGACCCAAACAAAAATTAACCTAAAATTAATTCAATTTTTGTTAAATTTTTTATTTTTACTAATTTTTAAAATTTTCAAAAACTGTGACAACAGTTTTACACATACTTCTCATTATTTTCATGCTCATATTGTAACATCCTCAATGGGATCTACCTAGAATAACATGATTTTTTTTAATTCAATCAACATATTATTTCATTAGATTTCATCATGAGAATCTAATTAGTGATCTAGATAAAATACTCTAAGTTTGTTAACTATAAAATAAATATGTAACATCTATATATCACTGATCACTATCATCAGATGAAACACAACATAACTAAATATAGAAAATAATTACATATTTTTTAGTCATGGTTGGTATAAACATATAAATGTTGTTGTCAATATACAAATGAGTAATTAAAATTACAATTCATCAAGAATAATGTTTTCATATTAATAAATACAATACAAAATACAAGATACAAGGCTCCATGGAGCATGAGTTTCTCGACGTCCAATATCTATGACAATCTCAAGTGTAGTCTCCAAATAATTACTATTGTGGAGAGGGAGAGCATCATCTAAATGATTTTAAATGCTAATCATGGACCATTGATCCCATACACAACCTCCCATTAGGTAATATCCCTCCCTTCATAGATGAGTATATAGTAATAGTGAGGGAATCTAGAGAGATAAGATAGTACTCGTGTGTTATAAGATTTGTCATACATGATGTGTACCATAAAAAAAAAAATGTTCTAACATGATATCTCAAAAACATGTAAATCATACATATGAAATAACAAATTTGTCTAAATAAATGTTATTTTGACCAAAATTTTTAATAGTTATTAATGTTTAACATCAGTCAAATTCATACACACCACTTGATCGGATTACCTTCATCTAGTATTGGTGATGTTAGTAAGCTAGTGAAGTCCATATCACTACTTACTTAGTACCAAAAATACAAGATTTGGTTAATATAAATATAATCAATAAATTCATACAGATTTCTTCCTAGTAGTAAGCATAAAACATGCTAAATTTAGGAATAACCAAAATGCATACATTCAATCCATCAAATGTATGAATGAATCTCTACTATATTATTTATCACATAAATAATAAGCATATCAAATACAATTTATACCAATTAGGTATAATATATATTTAGGCTACATATTTCTAATTTCCATAAGTAGATACAAATATAATACATTTTATGATAAACAGTAATATCATATTATATCATTTTTATGTACACACTACTCAATTTCAAATAGTCAGTCATAATAAAGAAAGTCTTAATCCTCATGACAACATAATATTTCATTTAAATAAGTTTTTATATTTTTAGGAGGTTGTACACATATAAATAGTGTCTTATCCTTCAGGAATTTAAGACTTGATTTTTTAATAATCAATAAAACTATAAATATAAGCACACATCACAATGTACTAATATATGCTATATATGTATATGCATTTATACGTATTAATATACTCATAGTATGTACCACACACAAGTTTTCAAATAATATATAAATATTGTATGCCAACAGTCATTTATAATCAAAGACTTCATATGATTTCAACAATCATTATAACCTTCTTATACATAAAATACATTGATGATCTATTATAATATATTAATATTCTTGAAATATTAATTAATAGAGTACGAAAGTTTAAATACTATTTATATCCATATCTTGTTCTTCTTAAATCAAATAACCATATAGTTATAACATACAACACTCACATAGTTTCTTATAGCAGTCTATACATAGAGATCACCATTTCTGACAATTAATTAGAATTATATATATATATATATATATATATATTCTGATAATATATAAATCACTCTCCCTTATTTCTCACATCTTGATATTATGATTGTGTATATACAACACAATATATAAATCATTCTTAAGGATATTTATATATAATACACTATCTATACAACACAATATACAAATCACTTTGATACACTATCATCGCTCTTTCAACACAATATACATAAATCACTCTTCCTAATGTGTGTGTGTGTGTGTGTGTGTGTGTGTGTGTGTGTGTGTGTGTGTTATGCTTAGTACAAACAACGCTACCTTGGATATTTTATTCTGAAAATACATAAATCATTATTTTTAGATGTATATATATATAACAACAAATAACCTCAGTTCATTTTTATATATCTATATAGCTATTTTTAGATATGCCATTCTTTGTAACAAGATCATATGTTGTTAATACAAGAATATTCTATATAGTTTGCTATTGGAATAATTATGTACACATAGTAAAAAATTCACATTATTTGAATATTAATCATCCAGTCCACTTTCACATAGTCACGTGGTTTTATATAACGAATTTATATAGCATCCATACATATATGGTTTGGGAACAACAAATATATACTTAGCCTTCATTAATATGATTTATATACTCATCCTTGTATACAAATATTTATTACTATAATTTTAGAACAAAGGCATTCCATATGTATAGATTACATAGCTGTAGTTTTTAATTACCAAGACCTCAATCATTCATTCATGTTTTACATAGAATTTAATAACATCACCTAACTTACAAAAGTGTCCAAGCTGAAATGTCATAAATTCAAAAAACTTCACTTGGTTTGATCTCACTTCTCCACGCACTTCTCTCTCTTCTCCACTTCTCTCTGCAATCCACACTCCCCTTCTCTTCTCTTCCCTTCTTATCTTCTCCTACGCCGTCCCTCTTCCTTTTTTCCTCATTCAAAATATTGTCATTTTTTCTTTAAAGCTAGTTGTTCTCTTTTTCCTTTTTTTTTCTGTATATATATTTTCTAATTATAATACAATTGCTTTATTTTTTTATTTCCTATATGAAGCTTTTCCTATTTATATTTTTCTCCAATGATTTAATAATAATATGACTTAATAATAAATAATCACTTCGTATAAATAAAAAATCATAATAACTTAATAATAATATGACCAATGTAAGTCAATAATATTCTTTTAATCTGAAATGGTAAATCAAACAAATATTAGATCAAAACACGATGGTTATTATAACAACATAATTATTTTATCATTACCACATTATACAAATTATATATTTTTTGTTATCTTTATATATTTATTAAGGTGTTTAAGTCATATAATGATATTTCAAAATATCATAAAGATAACTAGCTAATGTTCTCAAAAATTACAAAGTCATGATAGTTAGTCTACGTACAATAGTACTGGATACTATTCATGTGAATTTACATTTTTGAAAAACATTAATAATTATGAATATCATAAACACATAGTAACATTATTCATCCAAATCAACTTATAACAAACATAATGCAATCACACAATATTAATTCCACATAATCATTAAATTGAGCTAACACACAACCAGCATACATAAATAATTATCTAAATTTAAACAACATCAAAGACATACTAATGCTAACAATTCAAACTCTACATATAATGTGTATCATTTAATGTGGTATGTGCATGGGTTTTATCCTTTCCTCAATCATCCATCAACACCTTCATCTATGCCACTTTCTTTGATGATTCTCTCTCTGTCATGCTTTGAGAGATGAATCTCTCCTACGTCCAACTCATGACAAGAAGGTAGTTAGTCTGTAACATCAAGACATATATCATATAATATGGTTGTAATAACAAATCAACATAATCATAATGTAAATAATATACAATACAACTAAATCATAATAATGAAATCATATAATAAAAACAACATATAGTTGTCTCATAATAAAATATAACTTACATTCTAGATTGGATAAATTACTTTACAACTTTTTGGGTTTTTTGAATCTGGGTTTGAGCAAAAATGGATGGAGATAGTCTGGGGAAGGCATGACCATGACCCCTCCCCCTTACATCTAGAGATTTTATTCTTGACATGGGTAATCATGTTGATCATGTGATTTCACCCTTGGATCTTAGATCTAAGCAATGGAAAAAGGCCCTTGTGGGTATTGTGCATAATGGTGGTTTTTGTTTGATGAGTGCCCTGATAGTGTCTAATTGTGAGGGCATTAAGGCTCTTAAACTACTAGTGCAGACCATTTTAAGGGTAGTTTCATCAATGAAAAAAACATTTGTGAGGAAATTCTTTGCGTTTAGACCCAATATTGACTTGGTGAGAAGATGGGTGGCTACCAAGTGGGTTCTAAAGGGAAGTGTCTTGGCAAGTGTTATGGTGGGTGGATTATTCCTATTTAAGTTTACTTCCCAAGAGGATCTAATATTAATCATGGCTACTAGCATGTGGATATATGGGAAGCATTCTCTATCTCTATGTAAATGGAAACTTTGTTTTGATCCTAAACTAGATCTTAACCAATCGGCTCTTGTTTGGGTCAGGGTCTTGAGACTCTCACTAGAGTATTGGGATGAGGAAATATTCACCTAGATTTGTAATTCCTTTAGAGATTATGTGACCATTTAAAAGGTTACTAAGATAAAGGAAAGGTTATTCTATGCTCAATTCTATGTTAATGTACATATTCTCAAAAATCTTCCCGCCTCCATCATTCTGGAATCTAAATATGGGAAGTGGAATCAGAGTATTCTTTATGAAATTTATAGAGTTTTTTGTCAAAACTACATGAAAATAGGTCATGTATTCACCCAGTGTAGGGTCTTAAAACATACCCCATTTCAAAATGAAATGTGGAAGGATTCAAAAGGGACTTCAAAAGACTATCCCTTCAAGGAAGATATCCTCAAAATTATGGATTCCCCTTCAATTCTCTAGAGAAGAATCCTAAGATGGTGGTATCGCTGGATGAAACACATCAAAAGTTAAAGGAGGAGGATATACCTTCAAGAGAGGTTTAGGGAATGATCTTCAGTGGGGAATATCAATCCTTAGAGTATAAAATGATTAAATAAGGCCTTAATAATTAGGTATAAGACCTGAAAGGTAGAATTGAATGGAGAAGGGTGAAATAGTCTAGTCTTCTGAATCTTAATGATTGATAAAACTCAAATGGTAACTACTCAGGATGTACATAGTCCTGAAGTAAAAAGGGTAAGTTTTAAGTTTGGAGCTAGCACTTTAGATAAAATATTCTCCCCATCCCCAGGTTTAGGCACTAGTAGGATTACGAAGGACTTGGAGGGTTGGTCCACTGTGAATAAGAAAGGGAAGGGCAACAATATAAAGACTATGGATGTGGGTGGATAAAATAGTAGGGGAAGACCTTCACTCATGAAAATAAGGTAGAGAGAGATGGAGAAGGAAATTGTTAGGGGAAAGCAGACCATATTGGTGGTTCCCCCTAGGAGAACCAAAAAATGAAGATAGTCTCATGGAATATCAAATGGCTTAATAGCCCTCATAAGCAGTTGCTTGTTAGGAACTACATTTTTGATAATAAATTGGATATTTTGTTAATTTAAGAAGTTAAGATGACTATGGAGAATTTAAAAATAGTGATTAAAAATGTCTAGCCTGATGCAAATTATGCCATCACTGAAGCTCAAGGAGCTTTGGGAGGTATTTCCACCTTATGAAACCAAAATTTTCAAGGGAGGTTGGTGTCCTTCTCTAGGAATTATATAGAAATTTATTTTCAATGTAGCCTTATCCAGTGGTCCCTAGTCAATGTCTATGCCTAGAATACTCACATTGAAAGAAAGGAGGTTTGGGTTAACCTATTGAATATGATTACAAGTGACAAGAGAACCAATTGGATGGTGATGAGGGACCTAAACTTCCTCTCTATCTATATAAAAAAATGGGGGGTCAGACAGATTACTCTGATAACATGGTAGATTTGGTAGAGTTCTTGGGTAATACTAGCCTTATGGATATTGACCTAGAGGGCCAATCTTTTACCTAGTCTAACAAAAGGCAAAGTAGTCTTATACAAGTTAAGAGAGATAAATTCTTAATATCTTCTAATTAGACCATATCTAACCTTGCTAATCTAGTTGATCTTCCCCGACTGGGTTCTAATCACAACCCTTTAATGTTAAATTGGCAAGAGAGGAATGCTAAAGGACCCTTCCCCTTTAGATTTGAAATGATGTGGGCATTCCACCCAGATTTAAAGATTGTTTAACTAGATGGTGTAATATCCATGTTTAGGGACCGACTATGTATAGATTGGCTCAAAAATTAGCTAGTATTAGAAATAAATCTAAGGGTTGGAACAGATATACTTTTGGGAATGTTCTAATCAAGAATAAGAACATTATGGGTCAAATTTTGGAAGTTCAATCCAGAATGGAGCAAGGATATTTATCAGGGGAACTTTAGGCTCTTGATAAATCTCTTTCTAAAGATTGAGTAGTGACATTGAAGGAGGAAGAAATTTATTGGAAATGAAAACTTAGGATTCAGTGATTGAAAGAGGGGGACAAGAACACATATTTTTTCCACCAGTCTGATATGAGGCATATGAAGATAAACTCTATTTGTAGATGTAAGGATGATAATGAGAATGTGGTGGAGGATGATAAGGAAATTAGGAGATTAGCTTCCAACTATTTTGAGTCTCTTCTAGCTGTTGATCATGCCAATGTTCTAGTGGTAGATCATGAGTCCCTTTTGAATTCCATTCATACTATTTTCTCTAATGAAGATAATAGCCTTATAACTAAACCAATTATAGAGGAGGAAGTTAGGATGATTGTCTTCACTATGGGAGCATTCAAATCTCTAGGCCCAGATGGGTTCCCCCAGCTTTCTTCTAAACTTTTTGGGATGTTGTTGGGAAGGATGTCACTAACACAACCAAGGATTTATTTTGAATGGGAAGACTCTTGTGGCAGTTTAACATCACTTTTATAGCCTTTATCTGAAGAAGATAGAATATGCCTCCATGATGGAATTCATACCAATCAGTCTCTGCAATATGGTGTACACAATTTTCATGAAGATATTGGTCCATCGATTACAACAACTCTTGGATAAGCTCATTGCTTCTAGCCAAAAAAAAATTGTTCTGGGTAGGCAAATACTTGATGCGGCTATCACCACTCATGAGATCAATCATTCTATTTAAAAAATCAAAACTTTAGGTATGATATTTAAATTGTATTTTTTAAAAGCATATGATAGGGTTATTTGGGAGTTATTGCTTAAGGTTCTTAGAAAATTTAATTATCAAGACCATGTGATTAACTTGGTAAAGGAGTGCATTTCCATGGTTAGATTCTCAGTGTTGATCAATGGTTCCCCTAAAGGTTTTTACCCCTCAAGGAGAGGACTTAAATAGGGAGACCCTCTTTCTCCTTATCTATTCATTTTAATGGTAGAAGTGTTGGGTAGAAATGCCTATAATTTGTTGATGTAGGGATGTCTAAGGGGTATTAATCCTACTTATAATATCCAGCCATTGGTCATTCAACAGTTTGTTTATGACACTATTTTATTTGGTATTGTTTTGGTGGTTAAGGTTAGAAGATGGAAAATCCTTATTAATGTTTATGAAGAAGCCTCTGGGTAGAGAATTAACTTTGAGAAAAGCCACATCTATTTTCTAAACACTCAAGAGTATTTGAAACAAAAAATTCCTTGATATTTGGGTTATTTTAGTGAAAGGTCTCCTTCTACCTATGTTGGTCTTCTACTCATGATCACTAAAGTCACTTATAACTTTTAGAATATGATTATCAAGAGAATATAGAGGAAGATGACTAGTTAGAAAAGATATTTACTAAGTAAAGTGAGGAAATTTTAACTTCTCAAAGTTTTCATTCAAGGTATACCTAAATACTTCCTAAGTCTCTTCAAAATCTTGAGATATGTGGCTAAGAAGATTAAGCAGATTCAAAAAAAAAATCTCTAGTCTGGAGTAGAGGAAAAGAGGAGGATGGTGTTAGTAGGATGGGAGAAGGTTTGTACCCCTAAATGTCAGGGGGGTTTGGTCTTGAGAAGAATTCATCTCATGATTAAGGCCCTCATGGAAAAGATAAGATATAATCTGATTTAAGTAAATAAGGATTTGGGTGATATCATGAATGTCGAGTATCATAATGGGGATTCAGGTTGTAAATTTATAACTAATGTTAGACTTCCAAAAGGATATATCATCTAGAATGGAACTCTCAAAACTTGGGGTCTCCTTCGAAGAGGTATTATATGGAAGATTGGAGATGGTAGGAGTGTCAATTTTTGGGAGGATTATTGGTTGAAGGATCAGCCCCTCAAAGATTTAGGTTATGGTAAATTAATGGATAGAGCCGATAGATTCTTCGATGATAAAGTGGCCAATTGTATTAGTAGATAGGGGAGTATTAGGAGTTAGAAGATTATTTTGGATTGTGTATTTGATCAAGATGAGGATAAAGAGATAGCTCTTTAGATATAGAAGGACTTAATGGATTATAGATTGTCCCTCTTTCCTAAACAAGACAAGATGATTTGGGATAAGGATGACAAAGGTCTATTTAGTGTGAAAAGTGCTTATGGACAACTGCTAGAACCTGGAGAAGATAGTCTACGGGGAAAATTTTGGTTTCCTAAACTCTGACCTGAAATTAACTTTTTTGGGTGGGCCCTAATTCATAACAAAATCATGATGCTTGATAATCTAAAGAAAAGAGGTTTTCAAATTCTGAGCAAGTGTATTCTTTGTGGAAATGAGGAAGAAACTATCACCCACCTCCTTCTGCATTGCAAATTTACTTGGGAGGTTTGGAGTCTTAATTTGTAGAGATTAAACTTATGTTGGGTTTTTGGTGAAAAGGTGATGGCCCTAGTCAGAGATTGGAGACTCCCCTTTCGACCTACATCTTTGATTATCAAAGAATTGTGGATACGAATTCCCCCTCACCTTGCCTAGAATGTGTGGAAGAGATAAATAATAAAAATTTTAGGGAAAAGTATACAACCCCCTTGGAGGTATTCCAAACCTTCTCCAAATTACTGGTGGAGAATATTGATTCTTGTGAACTCAAAGTTGTTGATAACGCACTGGGAGAGGAAAATTAGAGACTGTTGAAGCAATGGAATGTTAATCCAAATATTTGTCAAATTAATAACTCAAAAAAGATAGCAATGACTAAAAATAAATGGACTGTGCCTCAAAAATATTGGTTCAAGCTCAATTTTGATGGGGCAGCCAAAAGGAATCCAGGGGTGGCCAATGGAGGAGGTATAATTAGATCAGATTTAGGAATGTTTATGGCTACTTATATAGGGGTAATTGGCATTATAAGTAATAATTATTCTAAAGTATTAGCCATGTTTTAGGGTATTAAGCTGGTTATTTCCCTAAATATTTGACACCTTCATATGGAAGGGGATTCAAATCTTACAATGAATTCTTCCTCAGGATCAACAAGTATAGGTTAGACTCTGTCATATATTATTGGTGATATTTAGTTACTTATTAGCGCTATGGAGGAATATAAGATTTATCATATGTATAGGGAAGGTAATCCTGTTGTAGATGCTATGGTGAACATGGGAAGTAACTGTAATGGCTGACAGTGTTAGAGGCTTATGTCTAGGTTGTCTCTGGAGATTTAGACTCTTATTAAAAAGGATAAAATCACATGCATGAATTAGATGTTATAGGCTCCTTGTCATTAGCATACTTTGGTTTAGTGGAGTTGGCTATGTTTGGCAAGGCATTAAGTTTTTTGAAGAGTATGGAATTTTTGGATTTAAAACTCAATATGGTGGGAATAGGGTTTTAATTTTTCAATTTTATTAGAGCAGGAATAAGGTTAATAAAAAAGGGGAGCTAACTAGGTTACCAATAGGGAATAAGAGAGAAAGGAGAAAGGCTAGAATTGATAAATGGATTATTAGGATGTTGAGTAGGCAAGGCAATGGTAGAAAGATAGATTGGATGACAACTAGGCTCGAAAGGATGATGAGGAGGCAAAAGACCATTGAATGGGTTAATAACAGGATAGATCAACCAAAAATGATGATGAGATGGGAAAGGTTGGTAGAGCACAATAATCAAAAGATAGTTTGGCATAGGAATAATCAATTTCCCACAATCTTTGTCATAAGTGATCATCATTTTTGCTTGAGGTGGTCAGTAAGGGTCTTTTTCAAGAATGATAATCAAGGTGGCAAATGTAATGCCAAT
Source organism: Torreya grandis (assembly GCA_037957365.1). Taxonomy (NCBI): domain Eukaryota; kingdom Viridiplantae; phylum Streptophyta; class Pinopsida; order Cupressales; family Taxaceae; genus Torreya; species Torreya grandis. The sequence goes on along the minus strand of JARHVA010000262.1, from coordinate 5,106,034 downwards.
ATCCTTAATTAATATGTCATCATTTTTGGTTTTTCGTGGTCTTAGAACTATGTGAATTATATAGAGGGGCCTCTTTCTATTGTTAAACAATCTATTTTTTATAATCTTTTTCTTTGGCTACGTGATTTTTAGGAGTTGAAAATGGGTGGTGACATTATTAAGGTTGAGCTAACCTCCCCTAAGGAATTTTTCCAGGACCCTATGGTCTGGCACATTATTTAGGAGGGATATGTGGATCCATTCTTTGAGGTGATGAATGGCCATGATGAGAATCTATCTTGCCAGTTTGTGGAGTTTTGGGAAGAGGATTCTAGACAGGTTTGTTTGGGGGGCATTAGTTTTGAGATTTTAAAGGAAGTGATTGGGCAAGCCATGGGGCTCTCCATAAAAGGTGGAAAGCATGGTCGATGTAGTAAGGTGAAGGATCTAGAGAATATGGAACTTTTTTAGAGAAGGAAAATCTGTTGTGAAACTTAATGGGGGGTTTGATAGGGAGAAATTGTTAGAGCCATGGGGACAAATCTACCTCATGATTATGAATTATTTCATGCTCAAGTGAAAATTTAAGGTATTTTATCATTACCACTTTGCCTTGATCAATAATTTTAGGAATATAATAGAAATCAGTTTTCCCTTCTTTCTATTAACATCTTTGGAGAATTCTATTAAATTGGCCAAGGAATCCCACGTTAAAAACCATAACCCTCTCATTCCCATTCATCAAGGCCTCATTTTTAGACTATATCACTTCCATTTGGCCTTGTACCCACCAAAAACTATTAAATTTTGTCTACTTGAGGATAACCCATCGACTTTGACTCCTACTATTAAAGGTAAAGATAGGAAATCCACTAAGACTCTCAAAAGCTCCTCTAAAAACCTAAAGGGGGGCCTAAGGATTGAAGAATATAGTACTCTTGTTGAGACCCTAATCTCTAATCTCAATCCTAAATATTTGAAGAAATCTAGTGGAAAAGTTGTGACCCCTAATCGTGAGGCTAAGGCAGATACGGTGGTGCCCTCTAAAAGGGAATGGAAGATTAGGGAGATTGAGGGAAAAGTGTCTAAAAAGGCTAAAATCAGAAAGGAGGATTTTGTTAGGGATGAAAAACCCATCAAATATTTTGACCTTGGTCTTAAAAATGAAGGGAGTGATTATAGGATTGATGCTGAGAAGTCTAGTGGTACTAGAGTTTGAAGATCCATTCCGATTGTTGGAATCTCATCCTCTCACCCTAAAGGCATTGAAATTTTTGATGACTCTGAGTTTATTGAGGATACCATGGGGGAGGGAGAAGATGAAACTCCTATAGAATCTATTTACGACAAGGAAGGTGCATATCACTTTGTTGAAATAAATAAGTATAGCTTGGAGGAGATGGAGGAGACTGTTGTTGAAGCCCATGACAAGAATAAGAAAGGTAGCTACTCATTGTGTGTTAGGATTGCTAATGAACTTGAGGAGTTTAAAACTAAGATGGAAAATATGTAGAAGAAATGGAAGGTGATGACAAAATTTTCTACCAAGGCTCTTCACCATACAACTTTGGTGTTTGCTATTGTTAAGGATTTTGATGAAAAGGTCAAGGATATGGGTGTGGAAAGCCTTGGTGATTACAAAGATATGGTCAAGTTTTTGGCCAAATATGGGACCATTGATAATCCATAATGGTTCTATTTCTTTTCTTGTTATTGTGGTATTCCACTTTTTGTCTACTATTAATGTACTAATAATGTACTGTTCTAGGCTCATTTGAGGCTTTTTTCCCCTTGGGGCTACTTTTTATAGGGTTCAGGACCCTTTTTTCTATTGAACTTATCAAAAACATATAACTTACAACTTAGATAAATAATAATCAAATCAAATTTCTAACCATAAAAATCTATGGATAATCAAGTAAATTTACTTAATGAGAAATTAGGAAGTGACATCATTTCTCCTTAAATATGGTCATCATCTTGATGAAACTTATTCAAATATTAGTTCTAAATTAAAAAGCTTATTTAGCATAAAGATAACATAGTATGAAGCAACAAATCAAGCAAATAAATGTAGAAACCATCTATAAAACTCATCATAGTCTTCCTAAGTAGAACTATCCTCAGAGTATTGGTCCCATAAGACCTTGCACTATGGCATCTATATATTATTCAAAAAAAAATTGTGAGTGTCAAATAATCTAATTGGTTCTACCATGACCACCCCAAAATCTAGAACTTGAAAAACATTCTAATCCAACACATGTGAAGGATTAGCTATATACTTTTTAAGATAAGAAACATGGAATAACTTATGTAAAATTGCTAGGAATGATGGCAATATAATCTTATATGCTACAGGATTGATCACCTCTAAAACCTCGAAGGGTCCCACATATCTTATTAAAAGTTTTTCTAACTTCCTAAATTTAATCGAGCTCTTCTACAGCTTAACCTGTAAGAAAACTTTATCACCTACCAAAAATAGCCTATCTATTCTCTTCAGATTAGCATAAATTTTATACCTATCATTAGCCTCAGTCAATCTTTGAATGATTGATCTAACTTGATCTTCCATTTTTGAAAGCATCTTAGGTCCAAAGACTACCCTATCCTCCAACCTGTCCCAACTGATTGGTGTCCTGCACATTCTTCCATTCGATGCTTCAAGTGGTGTCATATTCAAAGGTGATTGGTATGAGTTATTTTAAGCAAACTCAACCAACTAAAGATAATCTTCCCACTTATATTGTTGATCCATACAATACATATGAATAAGATCCTCTAAAACTTTATTAACTTGCTCCATAGGACCGTTAGTCTACATGTGATATGTAGTGTTGAAGTTTAGTTGCATACCCAAAGCTAAATTTAGAGAGATACCCAAAATGTAGATGTCATTTTTTGATCATGATCTGAAATGATCTTTTTTAGAAATATGTGCAATTAATACACTTCCTTTATGAACCTCTTCACAAAAGTAGGTGCATCATCTGTCAAATTTATTGGAATAAAATGAGCTACCTTGGTTAGTTTTTTAGATATTACCAAGGTCATGTCATGCCTATTTCTGACAATGGTAAACCTTGGACAAAGTCCATATTGATCACCTATCACTTTTATTTTGGTATATCATGCAGATATAACAATCTAGATGGATGTACATGTTCAAGTTTCACTTGTTGACATTCTAGACAACATGACACAAAGTCCACTCCATACTTCTTAATTCCCTTCCAAAAATAAAGTGGTCTAAGATCTACCATAAGCTTGGTTAAACCTAGATGTCCTAAATATGGGGCATTGTGTAGTTTTTTTAGCATTGTGCTCCTCAAATTCTCTTAATTTGGCACATATATCCTTCTATTGTATCATAAAAATACCATCATTATCTAATTTGAATCCTTTATACCTAAGATTATGAGTATTATCATACAATGCTTTCCTAATCTGATCATAGAATTCATCTCCTAATGATAATTTGATCACTTGATCCTTGAAAGTACTCTTTATAGTATCCATGGCTACTAAGTACCTCCTACGACTTAGAACATCAACTACCCTATTTTTCTTGCCTTTGATTTAATTGATATCAAAATTATAATAAAAAAAGAACTCTATTCAGTGTCTCTAATGAGAATTCAGATTCAGTTGGATGAAGATGTACTTGAGTCCCAAAGTTATCAATCTTGAACTCAAATGATTTCCCCAACAAATAATGCCTTCAAACTTGTAAACCATACACAGTTGATATAATTTATAGGTCATGAGGGTCATATTTCACCTCATAAGGATTCAAATTCATTAATTCATAGGATACCACTACACTATCATGAATAAGGACTCCTCTTAGTCCATCTCTAGATGCATCTATGATCACTAAAAATTGACCATTGGGCTCAGGAACTCTTAGCACTGGTGTTGAATTAAGTATTATTTTTAATTCTTAAAAATCTAATTCATACTTATCTGACTTGATAAAAATTTGTTTCTTACACCACAAAGAGGTAATTAGATTAGCTATCTTAGAAAAATTTAGAACAAACTTCTTGTAATAGCCCACTAATCCCATGAAACTTCTTATCTCCTACACATTCTTTGGTGTTAGCCAATCCATAATGGCTCTTATCTTTTCCAGGTCTACTAAAATACCATCCAAAAAGATAATATTTCCTAAATATTTTACTCTCTTTTAAAAAAATGCACACTTGGAAAACTTGCCATACAACTTGTGTTTTCACAAATGTTGCAGAATCAATTCCAGATATTGAATATGTTCCTCTTCATTCTTAGAGTATATAAGAATGTCATCAAGAAAGACCAAAACAAAATTATCCAAATAATCTATTAACACATTGTTTATGAGATTCATGAATGTTTTTAGAGCATTTATCAACCTAAATTGTAACAATATGAACTCATAGTGCCATAATGAATTCTAAACATTGTTTTTGGAATATCCTTATCCCTTATCCTTAGTTGATGATATCCTGATCTAAGATCAATATTTAAAAATACCATTGATCCTTACGTCTGAACAAAAAGATCATCTATATGAGGTAGCAAATATATTTTTGATAATTTCTTTACTCAACATTTTATAATCTATGTAAAGTTGAAGAGTACCATCCTTCTTGATGAAGACAATTAGTGCACCCCATAGTGACACACTTGTCTTGATCAATGCCTTTAACAATAATTCTTGGAGTTGAGCCTTCAATGAAACCAATTTAGTTGTTATCATCCTTTATGGTGCCTTATATTGTGTTTTTCATCTAGGTATGATACCGATAGAGAAATCAAATTTACATTTGGGAGGTAATCCTAGCAATTCCTCTAAAAACACATCATGAAAATTCTTAAGGAAAGGATAATATTTGAGGGATGGTTATTTATATTCCTCCATTTCATTTATCTTGATGATAAATGTGTGGCATCATTTTCTTAGCCTTCTTGAGTTGCATTGAAAAAATTTGCCTAAGCCTCAACTCTCTTTTCTCACCCTAAATTTGTGTCTGATTTTTAAAATCATCCAGACATTCAACCTTCTTTAGATAATAATCAACCTTGGCCTTATGATTTTAAACCCAATTGACTCTTAGAATCACATCATATGACCCTAGTGATGATACATAAATATCCACTACTATTATGAATCTAGGCAAACCTAATCTTTGCCTCAACTAAACACTTGTCAACTTTGACTTTCAAATCATTCCCATATTGTACTGACCATACATTTGCCATTACTCCAAATATTCTAGATAATTTATTAAGAATTTTAGGATATATAAAACATTTTATATCCCCTGTATCTATAAAAATGTAAAGTGGATGTTCAAACAAAATATTTGATAGTTTTATGGGTGAAGCTAGGAATTTGGCTTGTTGATTATCAACAGCTGTATGATTACATTTCTAAAAAGTTCTCTATTGAGGAGTCGAACCTTTATTCTTTGAATTATCATGGGCACACTCATGATAATAATGGTTACCTCCATAAATGAAGTAACGTCCAAGTGGTCCTTTCCTATTAGACTATTGGTTTCTTTTAAAATTATTAGTTCCAAATTTTACCTAAGTATTTTGTCCATTTTGGTATGGAATCAACATGACACAGAAGGACCATAGTGTGGAAAGTATATGGCATGAAACTTGACAGGCATAGAATCACCATGGTGTGGAACCTATAGGAAATGAGAGGGAAAAGGTGAAAAAGCACCAATGTAAGAGGACCCACTCAAAGGAAAATTAGTCATGAGGAACCCAAGAGCATAAGACTCAGAATGATAGTAGAATACTTAGGGAGTGCATGGGAAGTGGGAGTGGTTAAATAATAGTTCTTAAGGGTCACCTAGACCTTATTCATAGTTTTTTTTGCACTAGCCCATAAAAAGAGAAACACATGGTAGCAAGGATCTAGCATAGTATGAGTATATAGGGGCATAAAGGCCCGAGTCCCTCGGTGAAGTTAGTTGATTGAGCACCATGACTCTTAATATTTTGAAAGTTAATTGGATAATTAATCATATCATTACTATTTTAAACACTTGTTCAAGGATAAATAATTATAAATACCCCTATTTTAAAGTACTGTGAGGATGGATCATTGCTTATGCTTAATATATGAACTACGGATATGATATAACTTCTTGTGTTCATGATGAATGGTTGTGTTGTGTTGAGTCCAACATAGTAATTGGAACTTATTATGGAATCTAACCTATCTTTCCTTTTTCTAAAGTAACAACTCTAAACTGAAATGACATTAGTCTGCATAATCATAGTGGTCAAGATTAGTTTTCTTAAAATCAAAGTAGTTTATCTATGCTTTTATATAGTATCTATTTAATTACATAAAGAAAGGAAGAATATGACTAAGTTAACATTATTGCACAACAAAACCTATGGGAACCAGTCTCTAGCTATGCACTTTGGGTGAGTGTGCAAGACCACAGTCTTACATAAAAGGGCTAGAATACTAGCTTGTTGGGTTAACTTCAACACCAAAGCTATAATAACAGTAAAACCCCAAATATTTTGGTTCCATTATCAGTACATGTATCACTTATTTCTAAGTCATGTAAAATGTTTGAGTGCATCACTCTTGAGAATATAGAATAATGGATTACTAGAGTTGAAGATAATTTTGTAGTTCCTTATCTTGAACTAGGAGTTTCCACATGGTAATGGGTAGAGAAAAATATTTATAGTGTATTGTATGAAACTTTATTTATTTATATCCTAGTTCATTTGCACACCTGGCTATATGTGTATGCTCAAGGATGATCACAAAACCTTGGAAGAAGATAGTCTTGAACATTAGAATGAAAAAAAGCTTTTGCATGACTCAGAGCTCCATGGACATGATCTATCAAAATTTCTTGGAGAGGAGTTTTAAAAAACTACATTCTAGAGTACGATGTAACTACCTATTCTTGTCTTGAAGAAGACAAGTTCTAGTCCCTCAGAGAACCACATGGTCATTACATTTGACATTTTCCATTAGAAATAAAGAAGTTATTTATTGACTATGGAATTAAAACTATGTCTATGGAGAGCTAATTCCCATTTTTTCATTAACCACACATTTAGATAGGGAGTGAAGAGTTGGTAAAATATTACAGGTTTAGAATGGTAGCTAGTCAGTTGGTCTTACAGAAGTAGAAGTATGATGAAGCTAGGCAGAGGATTATAGGATTAAGCGGTGTAGGAAAGGATCAAGAAAAATTATAAAGTGATATTAGGATCCATAGGGAAGTGAAAATACACAAATAGGACCCCATCACTTTCAAATTGTGCCCTATGCCACTAATATCATATGAAAGAGAAACTAGCTAGATGGCAGGAACTGAAGAACCAAGTTTGAACCAATTAGGCTTCCCAACCATAGTTCCTGCTCATGATATTGAATCAAATGAAGTAAATGTATATGATTGGGATATAGATAGTGTGAAGTTAGAGACTAAGCCAGTAAGGGGTACTAAAATTGAGCCATTTAACACACATGCAAACTTAACACTTTATTTCCCTCTTCAAGGGAATTTCATGGAATAATTTGGGATGCCTAGAGGACCTAGCCTTCAAAGTGGATAGAGTATAGGACCAAATTTGGTTAATCACCTGAATACCACACCCCATATCATGAGCACTATTTTTGGAGGCACTAGAGGTAGATCAAGTGGTGGCATAAGAGGAGGTAGTGGATTTCCCCCTTAAGGGACAGGGGTTAGAGGTTATCAAGAACCTCTACCAATAATAATATATTATGAAGTTATTCTTCACTTACTATAATATCAAGGCATGGAGAATGTAGTTGAGCACATCTATAAATGTGAACTTATTTGGAGGGCATGAGGCATCACCTCTTCTAAGCATAAAACCATACAGTTAGAAACTAAACTTTTGGAGTGCACGCATAAATGGTATATAAATTTTGACCCTTAATAATCTATAGTCAACTATGATCAACATAAAATGACATTCCTTTAGGAGTTTGATATTCTTGAATTTGAACAACAAAGCATAACCACACTGAAGGACATAAAGTTAGAACTTACTAAAATTGTATGAAAATATGATGCAAGGTTTAAAATGTTCTTATCATATCTATCATTCAAAATAAATTTTCCTTAACATGCACAATGGTTTGTGGGAGTTTATTAATACCCTTCCAATGAACATTATCTCAGAAGACTTTCACTAGCCCACACGAAGCTTTGGAAGCTTCCCTCCATGTTGAAGTGGTTACAAGGATCAATCCTTTCATATAAGCTCAAATAGCTTCAATGGTGTCATATCTTGAAAAATTAACTAAAAATAATGCACATGATACTCATAGTGGTCTCTAGTGCAGTGATTGTGAATATGAAGGTCACACCTGAAGTAACTACCCATGCAAGAACATCTATATTGTATTGAAGTAGTCATGTGAAATATATCATAAAGATCATGATGTATGATCTTGCCCTCTTTTTTAGTGAAAAAACACTCAAAGGTGTCAGACTATTGTAAGATATGTGATGTTTATACTCATGATACTGATGACTACAGACTGATTATTGACATCCATGAAGCATGAGCATGTAGTACCAAGATAATGGTGGATAATAGGGTTGAGGTAGAGGATGAGGATGATTAAGTGGTCATTTCCCACTTAGGACATGTTATAAATGTGGATCCCTATATCACTACCAAAGAGATTGTCTTGACTACCCCACATGTGCTTTCTATAAAAAAGACCACCGACTGGAAGAGTGTCTTGACTTGTACATAGCTATCACTAATGAGTGAAATGAAAAGGGTGTCAGCATGATATGAGTTGAAAAACCACATGGGAATGCATGTTCAGGAAACCTAACTACTCAACAAGTGAATATTACCATGCACAGTGGATAGTCTCAATCTACCTCTAATCCTATTTAGAAAGTTCAACATGAAAAACCACAAGCAATAAAGTATCTTGATGCCCAACAATAGAAATATGTGCTCCAAGACACAATTACATTGGTGCAAGAACTTCAAGGAGAGATATAATTTCTCAAAGACAAAGAAATAATGTAGTATGCTGATATGTAGAAAGTAACTAAAATTTATAATGTGGCATGTGATGACTTTCGGGAGCTATGGAAGCATATGCTAGAGGAGGACATTATTCCACAACTATGTGCTTGGATTATGAATCATGCATAAGCACCAAATGATTCTCAACCTCAAGTCACTTGATAGACTAAGGATAATCTCCTTAATCATGCTTGGTGATAAGACACTCCTATTCCCCATACCCGCTAAAAGATAAAAATATATTAGTCAATGTTACCATCGATGGATGGGTAATCTAGGACATACTAGTTAACACTGGTGTAGAAGTGAATGTCCTCACTAAGGATGCCTAGTGAAAAATGGCTAGTTTAGTGTTATATCCATTATCTCACATGGTGTTCATGGATAACAAGACTCATGATTTACCAATTGGTGTCCTCAAGAATGCCATGGTTGATATACTTGGAGTACCCTTCAAGGTGGATTTTTAGGTTCTTAAACTAGTTGAGGAAGATGACTTCCTAACTCTGTTGGGATGACCCTAATGCTATGAAAATAATGCAAACTTGATTTTCAAGAAGTGGTACATTAGTTTTGATAACACTGACCAGTGTGTTATTATTCCCTTAGATAAAAAATAGGGGCCCCCTTATATAGAACTAATCAATGTCTAAGAAGACATTAACCACATACATAATGTCATTACTAGAAATGATGAGCAACATAATCCTAATCTTGATGATATATTTTGATGGAAAGACACTCATTCCTTCTCTGACACTCTAAGTAATGCTTATAATTATTAGGCACATATCAACTATGACCTCACTTGAAGACTATGTAGTGTCATTAAAAGTCAGGAGACCATTCCATGCCAGTTTCATAAATGTCACAAGTTCATTCGCCTTATTATTGAACAAGTCATAAGGGGACCAATATTAGATGTACCTTTATAAGGACTTTATGAATATCCACACTTCCATGGATAAATGGAAGTTCATGACTTTGTCCAATGATTTGAGGGATTTTATCACACTGACATTGATCATATTCAATCTTTGGTTCATCTCTTAGATGGTACAACTATAAGATGGTGGAGAACCCATCATGAGTGACTTCTTCAATGGGACCAAGTACGCTCTACCTTTTATCACCAATTCTATCATGATAGCAAATTTAGGGGAATAATTAGCTATTGTAGAGTACTAGCACCTAAACCCCATATAGAAGCTTGTGAGAAAATGTGGAGAAATGAAGAGTCATGCTTACCAGAGTACTTGTGGTTGCATGCATTCTATCTAACTTTATTCACCTAGGAATGGGCATGGTATGCTCATAAATAATGACACATGGGAACCTAATTTTGTCATCTCTTGAAGGAGAACATGAAATCAGCCATATCTTATGCTTCTCCAAAGATGGATTTATGCCTTACCCTCCAAGCCATACGTGAAGCAATTTTTGGTGACCCAAGTCCCATTGAAGATCATCTAAGAAATATCCATCATGTTCCTAAACAACCTTTGCATCTCTTTAATGAACCATTAGCACAAGCTATTTCCATGCTAGAACTAATCCTTGATAAGGACTGACTCAAAGAAATATGTATAGGAAAATAAAATATAATGTTTCATATGGAAGAAGGTGAAGGGTCCAATCCACTTGACCCTTTGAAAAACCATTTAGATGTCCCTATAGACTATGGCACATTAGTTGTTCATGATATTGGCACCAATATAGACAACCCTTACAATGGGCCCATTCAGAATATTTAGCATAACATCAATACAAAGCAAGAAACAAAGATGGCTATGGTAGGAAATTACTAAATTTGTTGTACCCAAAAAATGTCACTCATTTTTTGGACAACATATAAGCTATTTTGATCTTGCAAGACCAAAATATCTCTTTCCATTTCAAAAAATTGTTCTAAGCTTACAAAATTGGGAATTATTCAAGCTTTTTCAGTCAAAGGACTACTGGTTCAAAAGGTTCAACATGCTCAATCGGGTTCAAAAGGTTCAATGTGCTCAATCGGGTTCAAAAGGTTCAACGGGTTCAAGGTTTAATGGGTTCAATGAGGCTTGTGTCAAAGAAGCTTAGTTCAAGTAGTCAATAGAAATAGGGGAATGAACCATTGAACCATTGAACCAAAGTTAGTTCAATCAGTCGGTTCAAGCGACAAGTTCAAAGGAGTTCCCCAAGCGTCAAAGACACAAGTGCCCTTGCAAAGGGAATTTCTGTGGCAAAAGTGACTAAGGAAGGAAACAAATGGACCAAAATAAAAACCTGACAGAACCTAGTGGATGCTTCCAAGTGTTGTCTTCTGAGCCTCATTTCACTTTGTTTCTCAGAGTAGTAGAAGCCACCACGTGTCCTTTGTAAGTTAAGCATAACGCACCACATGTCAACGTCTGCATGAATCTAAAATGAGTCTCAAGTGTTTCCAGAATGTGATGAAAACTACCACATGTCCTCACCTATTTCACAGTGGATGTTTCCATGTGTCACATGTTGATATTCACATAAAATTGACTAAGGCAAATTTCTAAGGGACAAACAGCCCTTTCGGAGGACACTCAGACACCGAAGTGAACCATTACAAAAACCTGAAAGGCTAATTTGGAGCTCAAACAACCTTTATGGAAGACAGGAAGGGAGCAAATGGACCAATTCAAAGGCCAAAAGAGCAAAGGGATTTCCTTCGAAAAAGTTCCCCCAGCAAAAGTGATAAAGAGACAATTCCTTCAGATAAATTGTCTAAAAGAATATCTTCAAACTTTTTCTCTGAAGGAAAAGTCTGAAGAAATAGAAAACCCACAATGTTGTCACGTGTCCCACAAAAAGTCACAATGGAATCTACCACGTGTCATTTATTGAGATAGTTTCAAAGCAGTGGAACATGTCACGTGTCTCTCATCAAATGTAGTGGAAGCTGCCATGTGTCATCCTCCGTAGGAAACTAATATAAGTCTTGAAGACTTTTCAAAGGTAGTTAAGAGCTCAACGAAAGCTACCACGTGTCAACATCTGTAGTTACTTCCTTTATATCTCTTTTTCTAAGTAAGGATTGTAGCAAACCTTCATTAAGGTACTGAAGCAAGCAGAAGCTACCAAGTGTCATCTTTCGCATGGTTTCTCAAAAGACTAGTAGAAAGCAACTAAGGAATAGAGCATCAAATTGAATCAAGGACCTTATTCAAATAACCAAAAAAGGAGGAACGATGAGGAAGGACCAAAAACATTTATGCATCAGATATGTTTCTAGAATCAGATCACCAGGTGGACATCGAAAGATGCAAATTTTCAATAGCGTGACCCATTTGTCTACATTGAGAAAAGTAAATGGGTAAATGCCCCTAAATTCCAGCATGTTTTCTTAACAAAATTCAATGCAACATGATGTGTTACTATTCCCAAGTCCTTCTTGAAGAGGCTATATAAGGGACTCTCTTTTATTGTTATTGGGGATCTCTCTCTCTGATTATCAAAAACAAAACTCTGCCCAAATTGAAAGGCATTACTGAGACTTTGAGCTCAGATTGTTGATCATATTTTGTCATTGGAATAAGAAAGCAAGTGAAATTTTAGACTTTGTGCTATGATATCTTTGTTGTTGGGGAAACTGTTCTTATGTCTTTTTCCTTAATATATTTTCTATTCCTTTAATTCAACAAGCAGAGTTAGTGAAAGTAGTTAGGAAGGTGTCCTGAAGCCAACTGTGGAGAGACTTTGTGCCCCCATAATTGCCTCTAGTGTGTTTTATTTTTATTTCTATGTAAAGGACCTTGGGATGACTTTGTGCCCTCATTGTCCTACGTATCTCACTCTGAGCAATTCAGGTGGAGACTTTGTGCTACATCTCGATTTGCTAGTTATTATGTCCTTGGTTACAATTTACAATTACTACTAGGAAGATTCTTGCAGTTTGCTGAATAGTACTTCTGAAAGAAGAGGAGTGCTTTCTGTCATTATCCCTAAGATTTCTCTTTTGATTTGCATGCATCATCTCTAAAAAAAAATATGGATGGTTTATCCTACCCTTGAGTATTATTTTCTATATATATATATATATATATATATGTATGTATGTATATATGTATATATATATAGGGAACCTCCCCTTGATGAGAGGAGAGATTAGTCCCCTTTTTGATGTGGTAAAACTACACATTTGGCTAACCAATCTTCCTACTTTGGATGATCAGACCTATTTTGTTTATCAGTATGTTGATCGATAAAATATTCACCCAACAATTTTTGGTGTCTCTGCTGGGGATAGTTATGTGCATTCTAAAACCTCAAGTTTCAGATTGAATCAATCTCTACCATTATCCATTATAGACTCCATTCCATTTTTGTGTCTTACCCATTATCATTATAACCTTACCATTCACCTCCACAGCTACTGGGGAAGAACACGTAGTTTATTACCTCAAGCTTCAAACTGAAGCAAGGTCAATTCTTTTCATTTTTGTTTCACAATCTAGAAAATTCAAGGTATACACAAAGCTAAAGGGCCAAAGGTATTGTTCACCCTATATTCAAGTTGGTATAGCAAAGTAATTTTTATCTGTTTCCTTCACCATCTCGCCTCCAACGAACCAAGAGCTTTCCTCCTACTAAAGTCAGGTCTCCATTACCAAGCGAAGTATCTACTTCTACTATTGATAAAGCTTTGCCAATAATTACACCTTTGAGATTTATTATTCCTCCTTTTAATAGTCATATAATGGTAGCTCAAGGCCCCTAGGGTAATTCTTTTGGTCCTCTCAATCTTACTCCACCTCTACATGAGCTTTCACGCAGTTCAAGGAAGAATTTCTCTAAATTCTATAGTGATAGAAAAGTTCATCCTGATGAACACATTACAGCCTTCAGCATGATGAACACATTGTAGCCTTCAGCATAGCCTGTGGCATAATTAGAGTAGAATTTGAAGATGTAGCAGTCAGGCTATTTTTAGAAACATTACAAGGTACTACTACAAATTGGTTTTATCATCTACAGGCTCGATCAGTAACTGATTGGAATACCCTCAAAGCTAAGTTTGAAGCTAGATTCAAACCTACAGAAGATACACATGCCCTTCTGGCTCAACTCACACAAATGAAAAAAGAGCCTCATGAACCAATGAGGGACTTCATATCCAAGTTTGACAAACTGAGGAACAGAATTCTTGTAATTGCTCGACCTACAGCTGAGAATCTCAAATGCTTCTTCATAAATTCTCTGTTACCTGAAGTGAGTTTTCTTTTGAGACATGCTGGTCAAATGGATCTTGCTGTAGCTCAACATTTGGCCACTGAGGTAGAAGATGATCTTATCTTAGCAAGGAAAATAAGAAGAGATCTAAATAAGAATAGACCTTCATCATTTTTTGAATATTCATCTACAGGTACCACTGATTCAATGGTGCAGAAGTTAGCAAATGAGTTACTTGCTCTCAAAAAGCAAATGGCACAAGAAATGTCTTTTGCTCATTCATACAAAGATATGACAAGAAGGACATTTCCAAATCAATCATATCAGGGCAATGCTGCTAGGAATCAAGGGCAATAAAATCGTCTTCCTCCCCCATAAGGGAAAGTTGCCATTGAATCAACCCCAACCAATTCAGCAATGAGATATCTTGAAGCAGAATTAGATTTCTCTTTCCAACCTGAATTGGATCAAGAGAATGATGTTGATCTCCTTGTAAAAAACCAAGAAGAACCAGCTGGCGACTCCCACATTGGTTTCTTGAATTATCAGGATGAACCCAGAAGCAAAGGAGAAGCTTTTGATGGATCATATGCAGTGTTTACCAAATCCAAGAACCAATCAATCTAGCAAGCTGATAAAGGGAAGATAGAGGAGCAACCTCAACCAACAATTTCAATTGCTAAATGTGGAATCTCTCTACCTTTCTAGCCAAAGGATCCGATGATCACCAAAAAGGTAAGTACATCAATTTCACCTTCACCTTTTACTTCAATTTTGAAAATCAACCCTCCTCCCATCCCTCTTAAAACCCAGAAGGTTTAATTGCCTTCCTCTGTGCCTAATTCAATTCAGCCATTCAACATAATTGATCATGTTAAAAAGACCAAAATACAAATGTCTGAATTTGAAATAATTGCAGTCTAATCCTGATCAATTGGATAAGTTGGTCCAATTGGTCAAGAACCAAACCATCCCTACAAGATAAGAAGTTAAAAAAGTAACTCTTGATTCCCCAAAGAACATGCCCATTCCAAATAATCTTATCATTACTCCTCCAGCTGCCCCTGGGAAAATAGAACCTTTCTATGTTTCCCTGTTAATAAATGGTCACAAGCTAAGTAATTGCATTATAGACTCAAGCGCATCTGACAATGTCATGCCTGCTAAAGTAGCTGAATCTCTTGATCTCACATTTACCAAGACATTTGGAAGATGTTTCTCCATGGAGAACAAGTAAGTGCCATTGCTAGGACAAATCAAGGATGCCCAATTTGCATTTACAGCCTTTCCAGACAAAAGAATCAAGATGATAGTACTGGTGGTTGATGTTCCAGCATCCTATGGTATCCTACTTGGATGAAATTTCTACAAGGATGTTGGTGGAGAATTGAGCATGGACCTATCTAAAGCAAGGATCTTTGTTAAAGGCACCATGTAGAGGTTGTTTCCTAAAAAGGAATCAAAGTATATTGTCACTCAAACATCAGCCTCTAAAACTTAAATTCTTTTTGAATCCTTAGGTATGGGTAACTACTTTCTATCTACAGATAAAGTTCATGAAACATCTAATAAAATTCTTGAAAGTGTCAACCTAGAAATCAATTCAACTAGAATAACATAAGAATTAGTAGGTTTCAATACAAATGAAGAAGGATCTTCCCTCTCTAATGAAATAAAATCCAAAGAAAAATCAATATCTGATGAGGTATGGACTCTGGAATTCGATGGTAGCTACTCCTCTACCAGTTCGGGAGCTAGAATTATGTTGATAACTCCTCAAGGAGATATGTTTCCTTCATCTTATAAATTACAATTTAGCAACACTAACAATACAACTAAATATGAATCTCTATTATTGGGATTGAAGGCTATTCAAGACAAAGGCATCAAGTTTCTTCATGCCAAAGGGGATGCTGAATTAGTGGTTTGTCATGTGAGAAATCTATACCAACCCAAGAATGAAAGATTATGCCACTATCGCAATGTGGTTTGGGACCAAATTGAAAGCTTTAATGCTTTCAACATTTCTACCATACCCAGGGAATATAATGACAGAGCTGATGCACTTGTTGTTTCAGGAACTCTCTTAATTCCTCACTCAGATTTCAAAGAAAACAGGTATACTATTGAGCTAGTCTTTAGACCAAGTGTTCCTAACAATGTTGATCATTGGCAAGTATTCAATGATGATCACCAAATCATTGCCTTCTTGGAATTAAAATATAATTTCAAACAACTACGTTTTGAAAGTAGTAAACCTCAAAAGTATGAATCAGCCTCTGAATCTAGTTTAGATATAAATGAAGAAATCTTACAGCTGAAAGGAAATAAAATTCTCAAAGGCCTGGTTTCTCTTGAAAAACTATTTGATAAGCATGATAGATTCATCAAACAATAGCAAAGAGATCCAAGCTTTTCTCAGGGATTCGATCAAGTAAATCTAACTACTAAAGAAAATCCCAAGATGGTTAACATTGGTAAGTGTTGTACCCCTGAAGAAAGATTCAAGTTCACCACTTTACTCCATCAATATATGGATGTCTTAGCTTATTCTTATGATGACCTGAAGTCTCTCAGACCTGATGAAATTTTCCAGGACATTCCTCTCAAAGTTGACTCAATGCCCTATAAGCAAAAAATCTAAATAGTACAATCCAAAAATATCAGGCAATATTTTGTCTAAGATACAAAAAATGTTAAATACTAGAATCATCTTTCTAATCTATCATTTCACATGGATTGCAAACATAGTGCCTATAAGGAAGAAGAGTGGAAAAATTCACATTTGTGTAGATTTCAAGAATCTGAATCAGTCATCTTTGAAAGATAATTACCCTTTGCCAATTATGGATCAAGTGCTTCAAACATTGATAGGTTCAGAGATGTTATCAATGCTAGATGGTTTCTCAGGATATAATCAAGTTGAGGTTGGTGAAGCAGACCAACACAAGACTACATTCACCACACCTTGGGGTACATTTGCATATAGAAGAATGCCTTTTGGCTTGATAAATGCTAATGCCACCTTCCAGAGGGCAATGGACCTGGATTTCAAAGATGAGATAGGTAAGTTTATTATGGTATACCTTGATGACTTGACTATCTTTTCAAAGCACCATTCTGATCATGTATGCCACTTGCAACAAGTGTTGAAATCCTACTGCTAGAATGGTATTTCCTTGAACCCTAAATAGTCTATTGTTGGAGTAACAGAGGGGAAACTCCTCATACACATTATGTCTAAAGAAGGTATAAAGATTGACTCAGACAGAGTCAAGTCTATTCAAGATCTTAATTTGCCTACAAGTAAAAATGTTGTTCACTCTTTCTTTAGAAAAGTGAATTTCTTATGGAGGTTCATCCCTGAATTTGCTGAGAAGACTAGACACATTGTGAACATGATGAAAGGGAAGACCACCTTCAGCTGGACTAAAGAAGGTAAGTCAACATTTCAGGATATCAAGACTACCATTGCCCATGCCCCTACCTTGGTTTGTCTAGATTATAACAAAGATTTCATCATATATAGCTATGCTTCTGAACATACACTTTCAGCAATTCTTGTTCAATAGGATAAAGAATGTATGGAATCTCTCATTTCTTTCATGAGTTGCCCTCTCAAAACCCATGAGATAAAGTATTCAAACATAGAGAAGCATGCATATGCAGTGGTGAAAGTAGTCAAGCATTTCTGCTTTTATACCCTGAATTCACACACTACTGGCTTCATTCCTAACACTACAATCAAGTCCATATTAACTCAACAGGAGTTTGGATAAAAAGAGGCAATTAGATTACAAAGATCCAAGAGTTTGATCTAAAAATCAAGCCAACAAAGCTGGTCAGAGGAAAAGGCTTATGCCAATTAATTGTTGACAACAAGCCACAAAATACACAGCATGAAGAAGCTGAAGTGGAAGACACACCAACAGTCATTTTTGTCTCCGCTACCAATGAATGGTATTCAATATTGCTCATTTCCTTACTTATGGTGAATGTCCTACTCATTTGTCTTATAAAGAAAGGAGGACTATCAAGTTGAAAGCTACCAATTTTGTCCTTTGGAATAATGGCCTATACAAGAGAAGCTTCGATGGAGTATTCCTTCGCTGTGTAGATAAAGAGAAACAAAGTCAACTTTTAAAATCTTTCCACAATCTAGCCTATGGAGGACATTTTTTTGCTCCTGTGACTACTCACAAGATTCTGTGAGCCAGGTATTATTGGCCAACTTTTTTCTAAGATGCATATAAGTGGGTGAGAAAATGTGAACTCTTCCAGCAATTTCTTAGAAGACCCAAGTTAGTTGCCTTGCCTCTCAAGCCAATGATCATAGAAGAACCATTTTAGCAATGGGGGATTGATTTTATTGGGACTATAAACCCATCTTCAAGTGCTAGACATGATTATGTTATTACAACAATTGACTACTTCACCAAGTGGGTAGAAGCAATCCCGACTAAGCATGCTACTTCAAGTTGTATGTAATTTTCTCAAGGAGAATATCATTTCCAAGTTTGGAGTTCCAACCAAAATATTTACTGACAATGCAGCTTGTTTCACCTCCTAGGAGATTACACAATTCTATTTCCATTATGGAATTACACTCTCCCATTCTTCTAATTATTTTCCACAAGGGAATGGACAAGTTGAATCAAGTAATAAGAACCTAGTAACTATCATCAAGAAGCTAGTAGATGACAATCAAAGGACATGGCATAAAGCATTGGTTGATGCTTTATTGGTAGACAAAATCACACCAAAGAGGGTAATTAGTATGTCTCTTTTTCAAATTCTTTATGGTATCAATGCTGAGATACCAATCACCCTAGAATTTTTAGCCTTGAAATTGGCAAAGGCAATTGAAGATCAGACATATGAAAGCTCTCTTGATAAGAGAATCATGTGCCTGACTAAGCTAGATGATTAAAGAACCATAGTAGTGGACTGAATTGCTACTCATCAAAGTCTGGTAAAGAAAATCTTTGACCAGAAGGCCAAAAATCATGATTTCTAGGTTGGGGATCAAGTCCTGTTGTGGGACAAAAGGAGAGAACCAAAAGGGATGCATGGAAAGTTTGACTCCCTTTAGAGAGGCCCATTTATAATTCATCAACACAATGGTGAAAATACCTTTCTGCTGAAATATCAAGATGGCATACTCTTTTTCCTGCCTCATAGTGGGCAGCATCTGAAACACTTCAACTCTTGAAGTATTAGATCATTTCATTTATACATATGTATAGTTTTTAATTCTATTTTATTTTGTTTGTTTCCATTTTTAATGCCTTTCATTTCTGGGTAACATGACTCTGTAGCCTAATGGTACACATGAAGACAATGGAGATTCTGGATTCTACTCCCTTCAATTCTTTTTTACAATTGATAGAAGTTCCCCAACTGGAGCCATCTATTATACCCAAAAAATGTCGCTCATTTTTTGGACAACATATAAGCTATTTTGATCTTTCAAGACCAAAATATCTCTTCCCATTTCAAAAAATTATTCTAAGCTTTCAAAATTGGGATTTATTCAAGCTTTTTCAGTCAAAGGACTAATGGTTCAAAAGGTTCAACGTGCTCAATCAGGTTCAAAAGGTTCAATATGCTCAATCGAGTTCAAAAGTTTCAATGGGTTCAAGGTTCAATGGGTTCAACGAGGCTTGTGTCAAAGAAGCTTAGTTCAAGCAGTCAATAGAAATAGGGGAATGAACCATTAAACCAAAGTTAGTTTAATCGGTCAATTCAAGTGACAAGTTCAAAGGAGTGCCCCAAGAGTTAAAGACACAAGTGCTCTTTCAAAGGAAATTTTTATGGCAAAAGTGACTAAGGAAGGAAACAAACATACCAAAATAAAAACCTAACGGAACCCAGTGGATGCTACCAAGTGTCATCTTTCGAGACTCATTTCACTTTGTTTCTCAAAGCAGTAGAAGCCACCACATGTCCTTTGTAAGTTAAGCAGAATGCACTACGTGTCAACGTCTGCATGAATATAAAATGAGTCTCAAGTGTTTCCAGAATGTGATATAAACTGCCACATGTCCTCACCTATTTCACAGCAAATGCTGCCATGTGTCACATGTTGAGATTCACATAAAATCAACTAAGGCAAATTTCTAAGGGACAAACAACCCTTTCAGAGGACACTCAGATGCTGAAGTGAATCATTGCAAAAACTCGAAAGGCTAATTTGGAGCTCAAACAACCTTTGCAGAAGATAAGAAGGGAGAAAATGGACCAATTCAAAGGCCAAAAGAGCCAAGGGATTTCTTTCGAAAAAGTTCCCCTAGTATAAGTGACAAAGAGATAATTCCTTCGAACAAATTGTCCAAAAGAATTTCTTTGGACTTTTTCTTCGAAGGAAAAGTCTGAACAAATAAAAAACCTACAATGCTACCATGTGTCCCTCAGAAAGTCACAGCGGAAGCCTCCATGTGTCATCTATTGAGATAGTTTCAAAGCAGCGGAACATGTCACGTGTCTCTCATCAAATGTAGTGGAAGCTACCATGTGTCATCCTCTGCAAGAAACTAATATAAGTCCCAAAGACTTTTCAAAGGTAGCTAAGAGCTCGATGGAAGCTACCATGTGTCAACATCTGTAGTTCCTTCCTTTATATCTCTTTTGCTAATTAAGAATTGTAGCGAACCTTCATTAAGCTATTGAAGCAAGCGGAAGTTGCCAAGTGTCATCTTTCGCAAGGTTTCTCAAAAGACCAGTAGAAAGCAACTAAGAAACAGAGCATCGAATTGAATCAAGGACCCACTTCAAATAACCAAAAAAGGAGGAATGATGAGGAAGGACCAAAAACATTTATGCATCAGATATGTTTCTAGAATCAGATCGCCAAGTGGACATTGAAAGATGCAAACTTTTAATAGCGTGACCCATTTCTCTACATTGAGAAAAGCAAATGGGTAAATGCCCCTAAATTCTAGCATGTTTTCTTAACAAAATTTAATGCAACATGATGTGTTACTATTCCCAAGTCCTTCTTGAAGAGGCTATATAAGGGACTCTCTTTTATTGTTATTGGGGATCTCTCTCTGATTATCAGAAACAAAACTCTACCCAAATTGAAAGGCATTACTGAGACTTTGAGCTCAGATTGTTGATCATATTTTGTTATTGGAATAAGAAACCAAGTGACTTTTCAGACTTTGTGCTATGATATCTTTGTTTTTGGGGAAATTGTTCTTATGTCTTTTTCCTTATTATATTTTCTATTCCTTTAATTCAACAAGCAGAATTAGTGAAAGTAGTCAGGAAGGTGTCTTGAAGCCAACTGTGGAGAGACTTTGTGCCCCCATAATTGCCTCTAGTGTGTTTTCTTTTTGTTTCTATGTAAATGACCTTGGGATGACTTTGTGCCCTCATTGTCCTACGTATCTCACTCTTGAGCAATTCAAGTGGAGACTTTGTGCTACATCTCGATTTGCTGGTTACTATGTCCTTGGTTACAATCTGAAATTACTACTAGGAAGATTCTTGTGGTTTGCTGAATAGTACTTTTGAAAGAAGATGAGTGCTTTCTGTCATTATCCCTAAGATTTCTCTTTTGATTTGCACGCATCATCTCTGAAAAAAGAGAGATGGATGGTTTATCCTACCCTTGAGTATTATTTTCTATATATATATATAGGGAACCTCCCCTTGATGAGAGGAGAGATTAGTCCCCTTTTTGATGTGGTAAAACTACACATTTGGCTGACCAATCTTCCTACTTTGGATGATCAGACCTATTTTGTTTATCAGTACGCTGATCAACAAAATATTCACCCAACAAGATTGACACTAAAATTTCAAGAATATTAGAGTTATTAAAGGACTATCAAGATGTATTTCAAATAAACTATAGTTAAATGAATGGATTCCATCCATCCTTAGGAAAATTCATATCAATTTAATTGATGATGTTCGACTAGTTAGAAAATGGCCATATAGAATGAATCCCAATCTATAAGTGCACGGCGAAGAGGAAATCGATAGTATGTTACACATTGGAGTAATCACCCTCATTGATAAAATTAAATGGGTTAATCTCATGGTGATTAGTATCAATAAAGATATATGCATTCATATTTGCATAGACTACTGATTACTTAATTCATGTTGTGTCACTAATCCCTTCTCAACACCTTTCATGGAGGAAATCCTTGAAGGTGTTATTGGATGTGAGACATATAACTTCATAGATGGCTTCTCGAGATACCATTAGGTCCAAACAGCTGAAGAGGACCAACTAAATATAATGTTTCATACTAAATGGGGATCCTTCATGTATACTGTCATGCCCTTCAGGTTGAATAACGCTCCAGCTATGTTCTCATGAGTAGATATTGAATCCTTTAAAGAATTCATCCATAGGTTTCTTCAAGTCTACTTGGACGATTGGATAATTTATGGCTTGGTCAAGGGCCATTGCTCTAACCTAAGGCTTATGCTTGAGCACTGTTAGGCCTTACAAATATCATTAAACTTAAAGAAGTGCCTATTTGCTACACCCTTTAGTGTGCTCCTAGGACATATTATTTAGAAGGAAGGACTTTTGGTAGACTCAATAAATGTGTCTATTATTCTTCACCTCCCAATGCTTAAGACTCAGTGTGAGGTCCATACCTTTTTGAGCCATACTAGTTTTATATAAAATTCATCTTTGGATATGTAAAGACTGTCATACCATTGGAGGAAATTTTAAAGCATAATGAGCACTTCATATGGACTTGCTCTTGCAAAGAATCTTTTAATTCACTAAAAGAGAAACTAATCACTACTCCTATCCTCCATTTTCTTGATTAGACAACCATTCCATGTCCATGTTGATGCATCTAGAATAGTCATTTGTGCAATCTTTGCACAACTAGGTGAAGGTCACCTGGATCATCCAATCTACTTTGCTAGCAGGAAATTCTCTCCAATTGAAAGGAATTACAACACTATGGAGTGTGAAGCATTATCAATAGTTTTACTCTGTAGAAGTTTTAACATTACTTATTGGCCACTCCTTTTGTCTTTTATATATATCATGAGGCTTTAAAATGCCTCATAAATAAACCTATGCTATATGGATGGATTTTTCATTGAATAGTGTTGTTCTAAGAGTTCTAACTTTCTATCATGGTGAAAACTAGTAAAGCCAATTATGGACCTGACCACCTGTCTTGAATTGAGTTTAAAGAACCACCATGTACCATTAAAAATTAATTGCTTGATGTTCAACTCTTTCATGTTACTTGTATACCTAAGAAATTGGAGGATATTGTCACCTTTTTGACCACTAGTTCAACGCTTTATTGTCTTACTCCTTAGGCCAATAAATAACTCATGGTTTGCACCACACCTTTTCAATTCATATGAGGGGATATTTATAAACTTGGATGTGATGAGATTATTTGATTTTTTGTTATGAAACATGAGCATCCTAAGGTACTTTGAGAAGTTCATGAAGGTATTGTCAGAGGACACTATGTTGGTGAAGCTACCAGATGTAAAGTTTTACTAGCTGGATTATGGTGGCCTATTCTTTTTCAAGATGCTAAGGAATATGTTAGATAGTGTGACATATGTTAGTGTGTAGGAAAACCTAACTAATGAGATGCCATGCCTCTATGACTAATTCCTTGTCAGGAACCATTTGAGAAGTGGTCCATTGATTTTGTTGGCCCCATCACTCCAATTGGATGAAGAATAGGTTCTCGATATATCATAACAACAACTGACTACCTCACACATTAGGCTAAAGCTATGCCTACAAAATATTTTAATACTACCACTGTTACTCACTTTATTTGGGAGAATATCATAACTCATTTTGGATGCCCATTAGGTTTAACTAGTGATCAAGGTACTCATTTCCTAAATAAAATAATTCATGCCTTATTAAATGAGTTCATGATTGCACATCTTAAAATGATGTCATACCACCTTCAAGCCAATAGCATTGTCGAGGCCTTCAACAAGATCCTAGGCACCACCCTAATAAAGATTTGCAATATTGGCCAATTGGGTTAGGATGATAGGGTATATGTGGTCCTATGGGCTTACTGAATGACTTACAAGTGCCTGAACAAAAGTACCCCATTAAATCTGGTATATGATATAGAATTAGTCCTTCCAATTAATTTTTTAGTACCATCTCTTTGTATAGCATGCATAAGATAATTGGATGAGGAGTCATCCTTGAAAACATTCCTAGATACTTTGTTACAACTTAATGAAGTTCGTTTGCTTGTTCATTGGATTCAAGATGTGGAAAATTGTAAACAAAAAGCATAACATGATCACCACATAAATCATAAAACATTTACTTCAGGCATGAAAGTCTTGTTATATGACTCCAATTTTGCACACCATCTTGGAAAACTTTGGATTCATTGGGATCATCCTTTTTTCATTCATAATATTTGACCTACCAAAGCATGTCGATTACAATATTTAGATGGCTAGTTCCTTCTTGGGAATTACAATAGAAGTCAACTCTGACCATATTTCACTTCTAAATAGCTAAAGTATTGTAATCAATAAGGCTTATGCCATTAGTTTAAGATTTTTTTTTTTTAATAAAATTATTGCCTTTGTTATGCACAACATTTATTTAATGTAATTATCTTTAGGTTTTTATCTTTTCATGGAGGACCATGATTCAATTTTAGTGTGGCATAAGAAATCAAGAAATTTGAATTCATGATTAAAAGATAAGTGTGAAAGATTATATAGGTTGTGTAAGGTACTAGGCATGCAAGATACCTGGGAGTGTGAGTTGATTAGTGGCACAAGTATTTAAAGCATGTAATCCATTTAAGGCACACAATCTACATAGCCTAAGGATGTGGTTTTCTCTCTATTAATTTGAATTTTAAAAGACGCAACTATCCTCCACCTCAAAGGAAAGTACAAGATGGGACGTGCCATTAATGAAAAAAAAGCATAGTAATGGTAAGAATTGTGCTAATGACATGATGTGATAATATCATTAAATGCATTAATTCCCAAAAGTGACAATCGAAGCATGGTAGCAATTAAAGAATGCATTTATGACAAGAAGTGATGGGTGAAGGGAAAGGAATAGTAATTTCAGTGAACCCTTATGAACTTATAAATAGAGTAGTAAGCTCATTTTTATGGTTTACCTAAGAATTTATTTACAAATTAAAAAAGATGAAGAGACAAGAACAAAGAGATTACTCGAGCTAAGAGCGAAGTGAATGATTGAATCCAGAGCTAGAATATGATAAAACATGAGTTGAGATAGGTATTGAGGCAAGCATCAATCCACTCTAATAAGTGAAAACACAAGGGAACTTAGTTTTAATAAAAGTGTCACCTTTGTGGTTCACAACATTTATTTAATGTAATTATCTTTAGGCTTTTGTCTTTTCATGGAGTACCATGATTCAGTTTTAGTGTGGCATAAGAAATAAAGAAATCTAAATTCATGATTAAAAGATAAGTGTGAAAGATTATATAGGTTGTGTAAGGTACTAAGAATGCAAGGTACCTAGGAGTGTGAGTTGATTAGGGGTGAAAGTATTTAAAACATGCAAGCCATTTAAGGCACACAATCTACATAGCCTAAGGATAGGTTGTTCCCACTATTAATTTAAATTTTGAAAGACACAACTATCCTCTACCTCAAAGGAAGGTACGAGATGAGACGTGCCATTAATGATAAAAAGAATAGTAATGGCAAGAATTGTGCCAATGGTATGACGTGATAATATAATTAAATGCATGAATTCCCAAAAGTGATATCAAAGAGCAGTAGCCATTAAAGAATGCATTTATGACAAGAAGTGATTAGTGAATGGAAAGGAATAGTAATTGCAGTGAACCCTTGTGAGCCTATAAATAGAGAAGTAAGCTCATTTTTATGGTTTACCTAAGCATTTATTTATAAATTACAAAATTTGAAGAGCTAAGAACAAAGATATTACCAGAGTTAAGAGCAAAGTGAATGATTGAATACAGAGCTAGAATATGATAAAACATGAGTTGAGATAGGTATTGAGGCAAGCATCAATCCACTGTAGTAATTGAAAACATAAGGGAACCCCAAGACACAACCATGATAGAGAGATTATAGGTTGCAGGTTATATAAATCCACCATTAGAGGGCATTCAAGATCAAAAATCCAAAGTCTTTGACCACAATCATGTATTCATTTGAAAACATTGGATGGTTGTGCATCAACCTTCAGGCTCCTTAGAGGGTGATGTGGCCTAAGAGAAAGGCCCCAAAAGCTGATCCATTACCCATGATACTAGAGGAAGAGGAGGTACTTGGAGGAGAAATGATCTTTATTAGAGAGGAGACACCAAAAAACTAGACTCAATGTGTAAAAAAGGAGGAAGCAAGTATGGTGTGGAAAACTAATAAAAATCAATCATCCTTGCCATCACCTCTATTGATTGAGGAAATATAGTATCTAGAGTCGATGTAGTGCATGGAGAAATAGGTCTCTAAGGTGCCTTCCTACATAATCTTTGACTACAACCATCATCAACCTGGGAATGAGGTTGAACTATAGAATGATTATAGGTTTGAGCACTAGAACACCAAGAACTAATTAGTGTATGACCTAAATATCTTCAACATGTTGGACATTACTAGGTTATTCCAAATCTTCAACTTTTATTATTTTTTAAAACCCATGTAGGTGATCAAGTTCTTTCTTTTGTGCATCCATGAAGACTATATCTACTTTGCTAGGTATGGTATGAAAATCACTCCTAAAAGAATAAGCAAGGTATTGAGACTACAGTGCTCAAGGTTGGATGTGGCTGATGACGTAATAGACATCAAGGAGGTTTAAAAGACCATCATGATGTTGATGTACCAAAATCAATGCCATGACATACATATAAAGAACCTACAGAATCCTACCCTCTAGGTTGTGGCATATATCATCATGACCAATATCGATGGGACCGATCATTGGAAGGAGTTTGACATGGTGCACCTTGACATGGCACACCTTTACATTACCCACTAAGTCAATCAGGGTTTGAAATATAATTGGGTTATGTATTTTATCTAAAATATTATAGAGGATAATGAGAAGCCCATTAGACACCCAACCATAGGTTTCCATGGGGTTTGTTCCTTTTATTGATGGTTTTTGATGAGATTGGTATACCAGACTACACTTTAAGAGCACTAAAGTAGGCATACCCACCTTACCACAAGTCCCCTATCGAGTGCTATAAGGTGTTTACATGTTTAGGCCACATAATCCCCTCTTATAAAATAAAAATGAAATACCACTTCAATGACATGAAAGAGGCATTCAAAAATGAATGGCACATCTTGAAGGATCTACCCCCTTTGGCTATTAAGTAAGCATAGTTTGTAGTGAAGCATCACTTCTCACTTGTGTGCATCAAGGTGATCCCTTTTGAAGAGATCTCTACATGGCTGAAGTTATCATATGCCTTCTTAGTGTGGTACTTTGTCGACTCCATGAATCAGATCTTTGATGTGCAACCCATTGCCTTAGAAGCCAAGAAGAATGATTTTAGAGATTCATACCATCCAAAAAATGTTTGTCTATCCAGGTAAGAAATCCTACTAGGAGAAGAGGGAGATGGACTTGATAGACATAAAGGTCAAGTAGATAATGGTGGGAGAAAAAGTACACAACTTGTTCTATATGTTACACCCCTGAAAGGATCTAAAGGGAAAAGACCCTAAGGAAAATCTCCCATCAACACCACCATTGAATAAGATGAAGAGGGTTAAACATGATGCCAATTCAAGTGGATAGTAGGAACCCAAAAAGTGATAATATAATTCCCAAGCTCCATAACCAGGCCCCCATATCCATGTCACCCTTCCCCACCTCATCCTTCTCCATTGTACCCTTCTCCACCACACCCATCTCCACAATGCCCTTCACCTCCTCAACCATCTCCACCTAAATCACCACCATCATAAATCCTTTCAATGCTACCCTCTCCTCCACATATTCCTCTAACTCTACCTTTAACCCTTAAAACCACTCCATCTCCCCTAAAAGTGTCTACTTCAGGAGCTGCACAATAGCAAGCCATAGAACAAGCACCCAAGTAGAAAGTCCCTATAGTATAGGTGGAAAATTTTGATTCTAACTTCAAAAAGACACTCTCTCCAGTTTGGAAGGAAGATGCCACCTATGATGACTCATCACTTAATATTGAGCTACTCTATGGTGAAGAAGGGGTTGGTGAGGAAGAATAAATGGGTGAGATGGCCATTAATAACACCAATGTAAAGATTGAGGTCTTAGAACACAACCCAAATAAAGGAAAGGAACCAGTCACGTCTATAGAAGATACTAGCATTTATGCCTCCACTAATATGTGTGATCAATATCATAATGGCATCCTTGACATGATGTTATATCTATGGCTGCACTTTGTTCCTCATGATGCAACCTTAGAAATAAGGAAACATGTGTCCTTTTTTTTGGACATGTACAATGAGGAGCACAAAATTGAGCTCCCCCAAGATAGCCTTTATTTGGAACTTGATGCTCCTACGTTGCCTAAGCCACTATGGGTGGATCCCCAAAAGATCACCCCTCTTCAAGTGAGTATGGAATTTTTGAAGATGGCCATGGAGGTTGCACACCAAAACATTTTATTAGATTTCGATGCGTATAATGCCAAGAGGAAACATACCCAAGTAGTGGGTATGTATAATAAGTAATTTTACACCAAATAGGCACTCATCAAGGAAGTGGCTACTCTGAAATAGTAGGTCAAAGAGGCCATAGAGGCAAAAGTTAGAATAGTGAACCTCTACAAAATAATTTTGGAATAAGAGTTGGCATTGTTAGATAGTATACCTCTCGATGGGGATATTAAAATCAAATTAGAAACCTTGGTGAACCTCTTGATGAAGCACTGTAAGGAGAAACCTACGCCAAAAGATAAAGGACTAGAGATAATGGGGTAATTCACTGAGGTAGTCAAAGTCTGCAAGCATGACTTAGAGAGAGTTGGGGAAGTCATCCCCATTTTGGATGGAATTTTTCAGTAGATGGTGTGCCCTAATAATATCTTGGAGTCTTTATTCTAAGTAGAAGAGGTGTAGAGGAAGAAGATGTTTGATGTTACACTCTTAATAATGGATCACATCAAGTGTGCCAAAGCATTCAAGGATATGGAGATGATGGAGTAAATGATCAACACACATCATCAACAACTGAATGCAAGTTTTGCATCCCTCTAAGGATAGGTTTTCAAAGAAGTATTAACACTTGAAGACATCCAGAATGATGCCACCATATCCCTAGATGAACTGGTCAACAAGTCCAATGAGATATCTAGCCAACTTGAGGAGATGAATTCATCCAAGGAGGATGTAGAAGAAATAATTGCCAAGTTATTCAATGTATTGTCACATTGGGACAATGTCAAGAAGGAGATAGAGTAGATGGGACCTAAGTTTTTGGTAGAGGCCACTAGCATGACATATTCTAGGAAAGACTAAGAGTGTAGTGTGGGGTGATGTTGGCCCCAAATTTTGGCTAAGTATTTTATCTATTTTGACATAGAACCAACACAACATAGAAGGACCATAGCACAAAAAGTATATGGCATGGAACTTGATGGGCATAGAAGCATTATGGCATAGAATCTATAGGGCATGAAAGGACCCAAACAAAAGAGAATTAGTCATGAGGAACCTGAGAGCATAGGACTTAAAATGATAGTAGAAGATTTGGGGAGTGCATGGGAAGTGAGAACGGTTAAGGAACAATTCTTAAGGGTCACCCAGACCTTACTCATCAAAAGTTTTGAACCAACCCATAAAGAAAGAAACACATGGCAGTAAGGATCCATCATAGGGAAAGCATATAGGGGGCATAAAGGCCTAGGTCCCTAGGATAAGTTAGTTGATTGAGCACCATGAATCTTAATCTATTGAGATTTTGTTGGATAATTATTCCTACCATTACTACTATAAACATGTGGTCAGGGATAAACAAGTATAAATACTCCTATTGTAAAGTACTATGAGGATAGATTGTTTCTTATTTTTTATTCTTATGCTTAATCTATGAACTATAGATATGATATAACTTATTATGTTCATGATTAATGGTTGTGTTGTGTTGAGTCCAGCATAGTGATTGAAACTTAGTATGGAATTTAACCTATCTTTCCTTTTCTAACGTAACAACTCTAAACTAAAATGACATCAATCTACATAATCATAGTGGTCGAGCTTAGTAGTCCTAGAATAAAAGTAGTTTATCTATTTTTTTATATAGTATCTATTTAATTACATAAATAAAGGAATAATATGACTAAGTTAACATTACTATGCAACAAAACCTATAGAAACCAGTCTCTAGCTCATGCTTCGGGTGAGCATGCAAGACCACAGTCTTGCATGAAAGGGCCAACATGCTAGATCGTTGGGTTAGAATTTGGTGAAAAAGATATAATAACAATAAAAAAACCCAATATAAATCACTTTTGTAACCATTTTCTAGTTTCTTATTACCTAAACCATTATTGAATCTAGCATTCTAATTTTTGAACTAACTCTTGGAGTCTCCACCCCTTTGCTTCCAGTTCTTCTTTTTAAAAGTTGGTTTAGAACTTCCAAAATATTTTTAAAATTATCCCTGACCTCAATAAGATATTTCAATTTATATTCCTTATTGACTACCTTCTCAAAGACCTGGTCCATGGTAGATGGTCCATGAACATCCACCTCTCCACTAATTTAGGGTTTTAATCCCATGATGAACTTCTTAATTTTGAACCTCTCATCTACCTGATACTGAGGTATATAATTCAAAATTTTGGTGAAATACTCATATTACTCATTCATTGATATATCTCCTTACTTTAGATTATATAAATCTATAAGCTTTTGGTTAAGGTATAGATGTGAAAGCCACCATGATATAAACAATGTCACAAACTACTCTCATGTAATGGTGGTCGAATTAAGATTCATTTCCAAATTTTTATTATCTCACCATGTAGTTTATTACCCATCTAATTGGTAAGCTCTCCAAACTACTTTGGTGACCTTAGATTAGTTTTGAATCTTAAAATACTTCTCCATCTCAGTCAGTCATCCTTCAGCTCTATCACCTAAAATAGTTCCATCAAACTTAGGTGGATTCACCTTCTTCATATCTATAGCAAATTTTTTAGCTACCTATACTCTCACATATTGATGTATTTCCTACTTAGTATGGTACTCTTCAGATACATCTTGATGTACTTCCTCTTCATAGCCATGAATTTTATGCTCTAAAGTTAAAATTTAGACCCTGGTTTCATTCATGGTTGTAATAATCTGATCCAACTTTGTTGATTAGGATCAAATGTAGGGTTATTATCATTGACATTTGAATTATCTTCACCAAATAATCTATATTTTACCATTCTAATACAAAAATATTAGTGGACTCATTAAGTCCTAGAGTTTGAGTCATAAATCTAATACCACATGTAACATCCCCATTTATATCTACTGCGAATAATAAGATTTTTTTTAAATTTAATCAATGTATTCTTTTATTAAATTTAAATATAAAAATATAATTAGTGATCCAAATAAAACACTCTAAGTATGTTAACTATAAAATAAACATGTAACATATATTTGTCACTGATCACTATCATCAAATGAAACACAACATAATTGAATATAAAAAGTAATTACAGATTTTCTACCATGACTAGTACAAATATACATCCACTAATATCAATGTATAAATGAGTAAATAAAATTAAAATTCATTAGGAATAATTTTTCAATAGTAATAAATATAATACTAGATACAAGGCTCCATAGAGCATGAATTTTTTGAGCTCTAGTATCTATGGTAATTTTAAGTGTAGTTTCCAAATAAGTACTATTATGGAGAAGGAGAGCATCATCTTAGTGCTTTTATACACCAAATATAAACCATTTATCCCTTTCACAATACCCTATCAAGGAAGGGCCCTCCCTTCATGGATGAGTAGATAGTGATGGTACGGTAATCTAGAGAGACAAGCTAATACTTGTGTGCTATAAGATTTCTAATACATGATGTATACCATAAAAAAAATACATTTTAAAATGGTATCACATAAATATTTAAATCATACATATGAAATTAAAATGTCTATCTAAACATTATTTTTTTTAAATTTTCAATAGTTATTGATCTCTAGGATCAGTCAAACTCATACACACCACTTGATCATATTACCTTCATCTAATGTTAGTGATGTTAGTAATTTAGTGAATTCCATATCACTACTTAGTACCAATAATACTAGATTTGGTTAATATAAATATAATTAATAGATTCATACAAATTACTTCCTACTAGTAGGCATAAAACATGCTAAACTCTGGAATAACTAAAATATATACATTCAGTCTGTCAAATGTATGAATGAATCTCTACTATATTATTTATCACATAAATAATAAGCATATAAAGTATAATTTATACCAATTGGGTACAATATATATTTAGGCTGCATATTTCTAATTTTCATAAGTATATAGAAATACAATACATTTTATGACAAACACTAATATCACAGTCTATAATTTTTATGTGCACACTACTCAATATCAAATAATTAGTAATAATAAATAAAGTCATAATTCTCATGACAATATAATCTTTTGTTTAAACAACTTGTTATATTTTTAGGAGGTTGTATGCATATATAAATAGTGTCCTATCCTTCAAGAATCTAAGACTTAGATTTTTAATAATCAATAAAACTATAAACATAAGCATACCTCACAATGCACTAATATATATATATATATATATATATATATATATATATATATATTAGTGCATTGTGAGGTATGCTTATGTTTATAGTTTTATTGATTATATATATATATATATATATATATATATATATATATATATGCACTTGTACATATTAATATACTCATATTATGTATCACACACGAGTTTTCAAATAATATATAAATATTATATGCCAATAGTTATTTATAATTCTAATCAAAGACTTCATATGATTTCAACAATCATTATAACCACTTTATTCACAAAATACATAGACGATCTATTATAAGATATTAATATTCTCAAAATATTAATGAATAAAGTATTATAGTTAATAGACTATTTATATCCATATCATGTTATTCTTAAATCAAATCACCATATAATTGTAACATACAACACCCACACATTTTTTAATAACAATCTATACATAGAGATCACCATTTCTGACAATTAATCAGAATAATAGTTATAAATATATACTATATTTTTTTTTATTCTGATAATATATAAATCGCTTTCCCTTATTTCTCACATCTTGATATTACGATTGTGTATATACAATACAATATATAAATCGCTCTTAAGGATATTTATATATAATACACTATCTATACAACACAATATATAAATTGCTCTTCTTAATATGTATATATATAAATGTTATGCTTAGTACATACAACACTACCTTGTATATTGTATTTTGACAATACATAAATCATTGTTATATATATATATATATAAATAATGATATAGATGTATATAAATAAACTGAGGTTATTTGTTCTTATATATTATTTATAAATGTAGTGATATATATATATATATATATATATATATATATATATATCACTACATTTATAAATAATATATAAGAACAAATAACCTCAGTTTATTTATATACATCTATATCATTGTTTTTAGATATGTCATTCTTTGTAACAAGATCATATGTTTTTAATACAATAATATTCTACAGTTTGATATTGGAATAATGATATACACATAGTCCAAAACTCATACTATTTGAATATTAAACACCCAATCCACTTTCACCTAGTCACACAGTTTTATATAACAAATTTATATAGCGTCTATACATATATGGTTTGGGAACAACAAATATATATACTCAGCCTTTATTACTATGATTTGTATACTTAACCTTCTATACATATATTTATTACTATGATTTTAGAATAAAGGCACACTGTATGTATAGTTACATATTCATAATTTTTAATTACCAATACCTCATTCATTCATTCTTATTTTACTCTCATGAATTGATAATACACAGTTCGCTATAGATATATGTATTTTAGACACTTAAATGAACACATAATTTTACCAAATTCTACACTGAATTTAATATCATTATCTACCTTAAAAAAATGCCCAAGCTAAAATGGCACAAATCCCAAAAAAATTGCTTGATTTGACCTCAGTTCTTCTCTATGCACTTCTCTCTCTTCTCCACTTCACTCTACTTGTCTTCATCCCCCAATCCACACTCCCCTTCTCTTCTCCTCTTCCCTTATTATCCTCTCCTACGTCACACCTCTTCCCTTTTTCCTCATGCAAAAGCTTGTTGTTTTTTCTTTAAAGTTGGTTGTTCTCTTTTTCCTTTTTTTTTTGTTTTTCTTATATATATATATATATATATATATATATATATATATATATATATTCTAGTTATAATACAATTGCTTTATTTGTTTTATTTCCTCTATAAATCTTTTCCCATTTTTTTTTCCAATGACTTAATAATAAATAATCACTTAGTATAAATAAATAATCATAATGACTTAATAATAATATGACTAATGTAAGTTGATAATATTATTTTAATCCAAAATGGTAAATCAAACAAATATTATATCAAAACACAATGGTTTTATAACAATGTAATTGTTATCTCATTACTGTGTTATATAGATTATCTATTTCTTTTTTTTATTTATATATATTTATTAAGGCATGTAAGCCATATAATGATATTTTTGAATATCATAAAAATAACTAGCTAATGTTCTCAAACATTACAAAGTCATGATGGTTAGTCTATATATAGTAGTACCAGATACTATTCACATGAATTTATGTTCTCAAAAAATATTAATAATCATGAATATCATAAACACATAGTAACATTATTTATCCAAATCTCATTATAATAGCTACAATGAAGTCACACAAGATTAATTCTGCATAATCATTAAACTCAGCTAACACATAACTAGCATACATAAATAATTATCTAAATCCAAACAACATCAAAAATGTATTAATGTTAACAATTCAAACTATGCATCTAATGTGTATTATTTAATGTAGTGTGTGGATGGGTTCTAGTTGTTCCTCTATCATCCCTCAACACCTCCATCTAGGTCACCCTCTCTGATGATGCTCTCCTTTTGTCATGCTCTGAGGGATGAATCTCTCTTGTGTCCAAATCATGACAAGAAGGTATTTAGTCCATAATATTGTGACATATACCATAAAATATTATTACAATAATAAATCAACATGATCATAATGTAAATAATATACAATATAGGTAGCTCATAACAATGAAATGATGTAATCAAAATAACATAAAATTGTCCCATAATAGCATATGACTTGTATCTCAACTAAATAATAATAAAATCAAATTTCCAACCATAAAATTCCATGGATAAGCAAGTAAATTTGCTTAGTGAAAAATTAGGATGTGACACACACTTAAATTGTTAGTTTGTCATGGATTATGAATGTACTCATTTGATGGCCAAGGATGAGGATTATTTTTTATCATATGGAAAAGATGATAATGAGAGTGTTTATTTTCAAAATGATTATATTATTCCCACTATTGGTAGTGGTAATTTTATGCTAATGTATGGAATGATTATAGATTTATAACATGTATCGAATGTAATTATGATTCTCCTATATATTTATCAACTAACT
Source organism: Torreya grandis (assembly GCA_037957365.1). Taxonomy (NCBI): domain Eukaryota; kingdom Viridiplantae; phylum Streptophyta; class Pinopsida; order Cupressales; family Taxaceae; genus Torreya; species Torreya grandis. Next base: position 5,070,077 of record JARHVA010000262.1, on the reverse strand, counting down.
CAACATGGAAAAAAAATTGAGTTTTAGCATAAAAATTTTGTTATGAAATATATCAACAATAATTTTAGGTAGTTTCAAGTGACATAATTGATAAATAATCATAATCTTACAATTTTACCTAATTTAGTGATGTTCCTTAGAATCAAGAACCAACTTTGTAAGTATAAATTCCAGATGGTGTAATTTGAATATGCCATGTGATATTTGGACACTTAACCAATTATCATACATGGGTTACCCTCTATTATCCATCTAAAAGTGTATTTAAATGATGTTCTAATGGAAAACATTACCAAGGAAAACATGATAAGGGGAAAGCACGACATGCTAAAAAACATATTAATCTTATTCAATCATACTTATGCACCATCAATCATCCATCTATTTTACAATCAAGGTGCACATTCACTTTCATTGATGATTTATTTAGGTTTACTAGGGTGGGTATTCTATATAAAATACATGTCCATTACATTGAAAACATTAATTGATTGTAAGTCTTGTTGGTGTGAAAAATAATCAAGAGGATAAATTATATTTTTCTCGTCAATAGTCATGAGACAACGTTCCTCCCCTATTAGCAGGCAAAGGTAACTTAATTGAGAGACAAAAAAGAATGCAATAATATAAATGTTTATAACAAAAATGGATTTCATCAGGGTAGTAATTTTAACCAGAAAGTATGAAAAGTCTATAGAAAGGAAATGTAAGAAGGATATAGTGGAGGATAATAAAGCATGCAAGTTGGCAAACTTAGTAAGTTAAACTTGAAAACTCACTAAATCTACCAAAATAAAGGGTAGTTTTATTGAGAGGAAATATATATCACTCAATGGATAAAAAATACATTATGATTTCACATGAACACATATCATACACCAAAAGAATCACCAATTACTTGAAATAGGAATATGATAATTGCTTTGTATTTCTTTGTAAAAATGAATAGAAATATTATTTTTCCTCCATTGATATTTCACAAAAATGGAAATAAAAAATGTAGATTCAAAAAAGAAACACTACAATAGAATTTCCAAGTTTTAACTAGCTTATAACATTTTTTAATAACATTTTAAAATCAAAGATCTGAATAAATGTAGATAGTATGCACATACATAATCCGTGAAAAAAAATTTAACACAAAGTTTGTAAAATCTCTCTGTATTAATCATTTTTGTGTTACAAATACAATCTCCTCTTTCAAAATTATGTCAAAAAATCTAATTTTAAAGAACCCTTAGAGATGACCCTTTAACTCATATATATATATATATATATATATATATATATATATATATATATATAGGTTGAAATGGGTCGTTACATTATGTAATCATTTTTTTGGCCTTTTAGAGACTAACAAAAATACAATAGCAAATTTGCACATTTTAAAAACTTGAAAAACCATGTTAGGCAATTTTTTCAACTTGAAAAAATGCATTGATGTTTTTTTACAACTTGAAAAATTACAATAGTAAGTTTTTACAAATTGAAAAAATATATTGGTAAATTTGCAATACTTGAAATTTACAAAATAAGTTTACAATGTGCAAATTACTCATTACAAAACTTGCAAATAGAAATTTAAAAGAACAAATCAAAAAGCTCGAGGTAGGAAATAAATGAAAAATTTGATGATGAGTTATTTTTGTTCATCTTCATTGAGAATAATTTAAATATTATTGTTACATCATGATTTCCCTCTAAGCAAATAATTTGATTATCTATGGATATATATAGTTGACAAATTTGATTTGGTTATTTTTAAGTAAGATTTGCGATGTATGATGTTATGAGACAATAGGATATTACTTAGATTATATTATTATATTGCTATGAGTTAGTTGTAGTGTATATATTTACATTACAAACATGTTAATTTGTTATTTTAGTCATATTTTATGGTATATGTATATCATAATGTATCATCTAACTACCTACTTGTTGTGAGGTTGACGCAGAAGAACTCATCCCTCAAATCATGATGGAAGGAGATCATCATCAAAGAGGGTAATGAAGATGGAGATTTTGAAGGATAACAGAGAAATTGGTTAGAAACCTATACACCACATTAGTTATCACATTTTAGAATGCATAATTAAATGGTTAACACAGTGTATTTATTTCAAATTGCATTAGATAGTTGTTTGTTCATTATTTGATAGCATAGTTTAAATGGTTATTTCAAAATTCATCTCGCATGGCATTTGCATATTTATGTTTTAAATATTAGTGTGTGTGTGTGTGTGTGTGTGTGTGTGTGTGTGTGTGTGTGTGTGTGTGTGTGTGTGTATATATATATATATATGCTCTAATGAATGCAAAAATAGAGAAAAAGTAGAAAAAGGAAATAAAATGGAATAAAACTAAAAAAGAAAGATTGTTGAGAAAAATGGAAAATATTTTAAAAAAGAGAGGATAAAACAAAAAAATAAAAATAAAATAATAAAAAAATAAAACAAAGAGAAAAAAAATCCAAAAATATGAAAAGCTATGCTTTCCTCATAGAAGGAGAAAGATAAAGAAGAAAGGGAGGCATAAAACATAGGGGAGAGAGAGAGAGAGAGAGAGAGAGAGAGAGAGAGAGAGAGAGAGAGAGAGAGAGTAGCATGGAAGTGGAAGAGACAAGAATCTAAATATAATGATAACATAGGCATCCAAGTAGGTGATGCAATTAGATTCTTATGTGTGTTTATTTTTGGTTGAAATTGGTCTATATATATAATTATGTATGAATTGTATTAAAAAATACATAAGTATAAGATATATATATATATATATATACACACACACACTTGAAATTAAAAAAAATAAAGGTCAAAACATATGCTAAGAGATACACATACTTGTATGATGTTTACAATAAGAATAACAATCTGGGTAAAAAATGAGTTTAGGTGTTACATATAGCGACTTATTTTTCATATGTATATATGGAGTGATTCAAATATTAGTGGATATATTATATTATATAATAGCTTGTGTGGCGATATCTATATATATTCAGGATGATTTGATGTACTATGACAATTTGTATATGTGTCCATCTATATATGTGGTGTTTAGTTGTGTTATTAGTGACTTGGGATACCTAAGTGTACAGATCAAACTTCTTCCTAGGTGTGTACATAACAAATTTGATAGTTTATTTATAGTGACTTTCTTAGCTATGAAATTATAGATAATATGGACGTGCTAGTCTAGAAATATTGATTTAGAGGGCTTAACGTAATCTAATTTAATTACATGAAAACAATAAAGCATCCAAATAATACTTTTATCTCTACAATATCTCTCCTAGCTTTGCAACCTTACTTGACTTTTATTGCTTGGTTCTTGGTCTTTGGTCATATAAGACTCTTTGATTACACAAAGTATTTATCTCTACCTATAATTACCTTGCATATTCAATTTACTATGATAATTTTTTATGCTTTGTACCATTTCCAATCATCTTTCCAATGGATTGGTTTCTCTCTCTAACTCTACTATTCACATTTTCTATGCCATTTTGTGGGACTGTGTGTTTTGTAAATAGATAGAATAATAATATAGGGTTCTTAACAAGGTTTCTAAAATATCTCAAACCTCTTTGGGACTTATAAAGTCTCTCTATCCACATACCTCCTCCAAACAAGGATATATTCCTTCAAATAACTTAGAATCTATTTTGCATTAGTTTCTTGCTTCATTATGATTTGTTACATTAGTGTCTGTAAATTACTATGTTATTTTATGGACTATGTATACTTTCAAACACTTAGCATTATATCACCAACCTTATGAGAATTGAACCAAGTTTACTTCAAGTATGATTATTACACAAATCTTTTTATAATGCAAATTCATTTCACCCTTTACTAAACATTGAAAGTCCTTTAGGACAACTCTATTCAAATTTTCTAAAAGGATATTACGTGACTGAACATAGTCATCTATAAACTAGTGCACTATTAATGAAAGACCAAAATATTTAAATGCATGGAAGTTTATTAAGAACCATGATAATTCTTAAAAGGCCACTTCTTATCATCAACTTACAATTAGTCTTTCCCTTGAAAATGCATGCACAGTCTTCTTTCAATAGAATATCAAAACATTGAACTTTATCTAGTCTTTGTCAATGAAAATTTTATACAATACTTGTTAGGTGTGGACCTAATTATCTTTCAAGATTAGAGGTTAAAATTTTGATATTATTTTATCTGGGTTTGGATTTGATTCTTTGAATCCCTCATGGTACATGGAGTTTCAAGGGATCTAGGGGCCACACGCCCAAAGAATTTTTTTATTAAAGTTGCCTTGTTAAATTGTAATTTTATAGTTAATCTAGGCCATTGATTAAAGGTTTCCAGATCTGACAGTAGATGTTATGTTTAGGCATTTTTCATCCTAAAATATGTGATATATGGTTGAGATGTATGATTGTGATTCATAAGAAATAGTATACACAAAGAGGAGGTAGAAAATATAGAGAGGGGTAATAGGTTTTATTACATGATTTTGTTTCTTCCTTGTATTGCTGGAAATAATATATTAGACAAGTTTGGTGGATGTAGCCCATCTTGGGTGAACTATGTTAAATCTAGTGTTTCTTGTTATGTGTATGTTTATGTTTATTTTTTGAATGTTTGATTAATTCATTTCATAGTTTCTCTTGTATATGATTTGGAGATAGATCTGGGTTTTAATTTATCCTAACAAGTGGTATCAGAGCAAAGGTTTTTAACAAAATTTTAAATCATAAGAAGAAAAGGGTTTGACCTCAAGTGGGAGATATAGAAGATGAAAATAAATCTAAGGTGGAAAAGTTCAATAGACAAAACTTTGGATTGTGGAAGATGTAGATAGAAAATTATCTTTACCAAAAGGACCTCTATTTGCCATTGGGAGAGAAAGCTAAGAAGCCATCAATAATGTTAGATGAAGATTGGGAACTATTGGATCAGAAATCCCTTGGAATCATATAGGTATGCCTCGCATCTTCTATAGCATTCAACATATCACAAGAAAAGATAAAAAAAGGTCCTATGATCACATTAGGAAATTTATATGAAAAACTCTATGTCTCAAATAAAATATTTTTGATGAAAAAATTATTTAATATAAAAATCTCTAAAAATGGTTCAGTACCAAATAATTTAAATGAGTTTAACACAGTTACTAGTTAGTTACATTTCATAAATATTGACTTTGATGATGAATATAGGGCTCTTCTTATTCTTTTTTCCTTGCCTGAAAGTTAGAATAGCTTGGTAATGGCAGTAAGCAACTCTGTGTCTAACACTACCAAACTAAAGTTTGAAGATGTGGTGGGTGTTATCCTAAGTGAATAAATGTGAAGAAAAAGCACAGGTGAAACATCCATATCTAAAAATTAATTACCAGTGGAGAATAGAGGAAGGTAGAATAATAGAGGAAGAAAAAACTATGAAGAATCAAAAGAGGGTGCAAGATATAAATCAAGAGGTAAGATGGAATCTTGGATCTATGGCAAGCTAGGACACATAAAGAAATAATGTTGGTTTCAAAAGGAAAAATTAGGTAAGGAACAACAAGAAGGTAATAAAAAAGCAAAGGTAGAAGGTGATGTTTTAAAATATGCTCTTATACTTTCTTTGGATAATATTGTTAAATCTTTGGTTATAGATTTAGGTGCTTCTCTTCATGCTACCCCTCATAGACATTATTTTATAGATTATGTTCAAGGTAATTATGAAAATGTTTACCTTGGTAATAATAAACCCTATAGCATTGTTGGAAGTGTTCATGTTAAATTATAGAATGGAAGCACTTGGGTGTTGAAGGATGTATAGGGACCAGCTAGAAAGGAGCAAAAATTAGAGCTTGTGCATACAGATGTATAGGGACTACCTCGAGTATCTTCACATGGTGGTTCATATTATTATGTTAATTTTATTGATGATACAACTAGGAAGGTTTGGGTATATTGTATAAAAAGGAAGTCTGATATTTTTGATACATTCAATAAATGAAAAGCTTTAGTTGAAAATGAAATAGTTTTAAAACTAAAATATCTTAGATCAAATAATAGAGGTGAGTATTGTAGTAATGATTTTAATAATTACTATTCAGAAAGTGGAATTCATAGATAGAAAACATTTCTTGGAACACCACAACATAATGGTGTGTCAGAAAGAATGAAAAAGACTATTATGGAGCATGTCAAATGCATGAGATTGCATGCAGGTTTGCCTTTATAGTTTTGGGTAGATGTAATTATAGCAATTTATCTGATAAATAGAGGACCCTCAAGTACTTTAGATGGTAGAATAATAGAGGAGGCATGGACTAGAAACAAGGTAGATTATTATTTTCTAATATTTTTTAGTTGTGAGGCATTTTATTATATTGACAAAGATCATAGGAATAAGTTAGAAGCTAAGTCTCAAAAATGCACATTTATTGGTTATGGAGTTGATGACTTTGGATTTTGGTTGTGGAATATAGAAGATAAGAAAATAATTAGGATTAGAGATGTGTTCAATGAAAAAATCATTTATAGGGTCAGTTATAGGAAAATAAGCAAGAAGAATCCAAAAAATATATACAGTATTATAAGACATTATAGAAAAACATGTCCCAAAGGTTCCTGATCAAAATGTGCAAAAGGAACAGGTACCTCAAACCTCTCTTAGAAGATCTAAAATAGTAACTAGACCACTTGATCATTTTTATCCTTCTTTATATTATTTATTACTTACTAATGGTGGTGATCTAGAAATATATGAAGAAGCATTGCATATTGATGTGAAAGATAAGTGGAAGCAAGCTATGGATGAGGAGTATGATGCTCTAATGAAAAACCAGACATGGGATTTGATAGAGCTTCCCAAAGGAAAGAAGGAATTTTAGAATAAGTGGGTATACAGGATAAAGGAGGAAAATATAAGTAAAAAACAATTCAAGGCCAGAATGGTGGTTAAAGGTTTTGCACAAATGAAAAGGTATAGATTTTGATAAAATATTTTCTCTAGTTGTTAAAATGACTTCAATTAGAATTGTTTTGAGCTTAGTAGTTATTGAATATTTGCACTTAGAATAGTTAGATGTAAAGACTACTTTATTTCATAGGGATTTGAAGGAAGAAATATACATGGATTAGCCACAAGGTTATGAAGTTAATGGTAATTAGAATTTGGTGTGAAAATTAAAGAAGAGCTTGTATGGCCTAAAACAAGCTCCAAGACAATGGTATATTAAGTTTGATAGTTTTATGATGGAACAAGGTTATTCTAGATGTCATTCAAACTATTGTGTATATTTTAAAAGATTTGAAAATGGTAGCTATATTATTTTACTTTTATATTTAGATGATATGCTTGTAGTTGGTTCCAACATGCATAATATTAATGTACTCAAGAAAAAATTAAGTGATTTTTTTTCTATGAAAGATCTAGGTGCAGCTAAACAGATCCTTGGTATGTGGATAACTAGAGACAAATAATAAGAAGCTAGAATTATTATAGGGAGAGTACATTAGAAAAGTGTTGAGAATATTTAATATGCAAGATGCAAAATCTATTGGGACACTTTTGGATACACACTTTAAATTAACAAAGGAACAATGTCCTAAAACACAAGAAGAAAAGAACCTAATGTCTAAAATTCCATACTCATCAGTAGTTGGTAGTTTAATGTATAAAATAGTGTGTATGAGGCCAAACATTGCACATGCAGTGGGAATGGTGAGTAGGTTCATGAGTGATCCAGGAAAGGAACATTAAAAGGAAGTAAAATGGATCATTCGTTACTTAAGAGGGACCATAGGTATAGTGTTAAGTTATGATGGATCAGATGCTACATTATATGGAAATGTTGATTTAGATATGATAGGTGACTTGGATGGTAGAAGAAGAATTACAAGGTATGTGTTTACAATATGTTGTACAATAGTTAGTTGGGTATCATGATTAAATAAGGTTGTGGCACTTTTAACCACAAAGGATGAGTATGTTTTTGTTACAAAAGCAAGCAAGAAAATAATTTGGTTATAGAGGTTGATGGAAGAATTGGGACATTGTCAAGAAATATGTACACTATATAGTGAAAGTCATAGTGTAATCCATCTAGAAAAAAATGTAGCTTTTCACTCCAAGACAAAACACATTTAGTTGTGGTATCATTTCATTCATTCAATGATAGAGGAAGAGAAACTAAAATTAGAGAAGATACATACCAAGAAAATCTTGTAGATATGATGACCAAGGTAATTTAAAAAGAGAGGTTTAAGATTTGTTCAGCTTTAGTTGGTTTTCATGGATGATAATTAAATTAATGAACTGGTCTAGGTCTAGATAGTATAGTGGATGTAGTGGTGGTGGATTTGTTGCAATCAATCTCCAAGTGGGAGACTGTTAGGTGTGGACCCTGATTGTCTTCCAAGATCAGAGGTTAAACTTTTGATATTATTTCAGTCAAGATTGGATCCCATTCTTTGAATCTTTCATGCCATGGGGGTTGTAAGGGGTCCAAGGACTATGTGCCCTATAAATGTTTTTTATTAAAATTGCCTTGTTAAATTGTAATTTCATAGTCAATATGGGTCGTTGATTAAAGGTTTCTAGATCTAATGGTAGAGGTTATGTTTAGGCATTTTTCACCCTAAACTGTATTGACATATGGTTTAAATGTATGATTGTGATTTATATGAAATATTTTACACATAAAGGAGTTAGAAAACATAGATAGGTGTAATAGGGGTTGTTATAGGATTTTGTTTCTCCTTTGTATTGTTAAAAATAATATACTTGACAAGTTTGGTGGATGTAGCCCATCTTGGATGAATCATGTTAAATCTGGTGTCTCCTATTATGCGTATGTTTATGTTTATTTTTTAAATGTTTGATTAATTCATTTCATAATTTTCTCTTGTATGTGATTTGGGGATAGATCTAGGTTTTAATTTATCCTAACAAAACTTAATGGATAATTGGATAATACTCACTCAGATTTTACACACACTTAATTCATCTTTTTTGGCCTCACAACATTCTATATAAATAATTTAAAATTGATTCCTACTCCTTTGCTCAGTTGACATAGTCAGTTCCTTAAGCAAAGAATATATTCAACACAAAAGAAGACAGATGTATCTTGGATCTCATATACATACAGAGGAATTATCCTTAATAGAATATGAATAAATTTCTAAACACAAATAAATATATCTTACCAATGCTCCAAGATGATATAACACATCTTTGTAAAATTTCTCTTTATAAACTCTATTACAATACAGTCACTTTCTTGGTCTAAGGTCTACAACAAAAACATAGAATTCCTTTATACATTTATTAGGGTTTTGTTTTTCATTCTCCCTTAAATTCCAACCCCATAAACTTTCTATCCTCAAATGAATTATACCTTCAATAAATTGATACAAAACCAAAAACATTTATTTCAAAGATTTCAACTCCTATAACTAACTTGGCAACTACTTATATACGTTACAACTACCTATCTACTCTCTTACTCAACAAAATAACTAATCAAAGGTGTTTTTAACCCTTTATTTGAACCTAACCACCTATCAAAATGTTGATACCTCTTAACACATGATGGATATCTCTTACATTGAACAACAAATTTGAAAATTCAAATGAATGAATTTTGGTGGGAAAGTCTAATTACCTTTCTAATTCGAATTTCATGAAGTTATAACACTTCCTAGTGACTCCTAGAGACCTAGAAATATCTAAAAAATATATATTAAAGCCTCCAAAACATGACATTGACCAATATTTATAATTGGTGGGTGTGATCCTACATCATACTATCGAGGAGCAAGAAACTTTCCATGAAAGTAATAAAATATTTTGACATTGATGATTCTTTACATCATTTTCCTTCCAATCTCATGCCCACCTGGATCCCAAGGCCTATTTGAAATATATAGGCCTTTGTTATTATTGTTCATAATGGGATCCTCTATTATTCTTTCTCTCATTTCTCTTGATTTTCCTCGTGTTTTGAATCTTCCCAATATTTGGCAATTGTTGTTCATTCTCTTTCCTTAAATGACCTACACATGAAGCAAACATGTTAACTAAAACCACTTATTACTTGCTCCCTTGGATTTCTCCTTGTTCATTGCTAGCTAACTCTTCTTCTTCTTGGCTCAAGATTCTCTCCAATGCCAACTCAGCTGCCATAATGCTCTTTTGGTCTCTTATGAGACTCAAACCACCTGTCTCTTCCATGATATGCTGCCATATCTCTTCTTCTTCTGCTGTGTACTCATCCTCATCACCTTTGTCTTCTATTGGTGCCAAACAAAGCACCTCAACCTACTGCAACTTAATCTTGTCAAGCACTTCAACTTGTGCTTCCTCTTCATTCTCTATTGCTGCCATCTCATGTGTGCCAACCACTTCATCATATGCCGCTGTACCTTCCTTTCTTTCAACCAACAAATTCAATAGTTCCAACATACTCTCATACAAATCATCCTCAACAACATCTATATCAACATGCTCATCAAAAATGACATTGAAATGAATACCTTGTACTTTTTGGCTCTCCTCCATTCTTTCTTGACTGAAATCTTCTTCCTTCCCTGTCATGAGGCATGGTACTGCTGCAACTTCTCTTTCTTCTTCATCTTCATCCAATGGCTCACCTTCCTTAGGATAACACAAGATTGTGTCCCCATATTCAGCTATCCAATCAATTTGCTCTTCACCATTGGCATGCTACTCATTCAATCCTTCATACAACTTGTCACCTGTATGCAAACACTCAAAGAAATCATTAGTCAAATTTTTGTGAGGCTTGCTTGCCTCCTTGTTTCTCTCTTTAGGCTATCTTGCTTTTGTCTTCATCCTTTGTCTTCTTCTCTTCTCCACCAATTGCTTGATTGGCCACTTGAGTGGCTTCTTCCTCATGACCCACCCAAGATGTGGGTTCACAATATCTCTCAATTGCTCTATTTTGGTCAGCATCTCATCTATTTGCTGCCTCATCTCACTTATCTCTTTCTCCATCTCAATCCTCTTGGTGTCTTCATGCACCATCTTCTCTTGGTGGTGGCTCTTATCAACCTTGCCCTTTTTTCCTTTTCTCTCTCTTTCTCCTTATCTCAACTAAGATTCTTATCAATTCATTGGCCTTATTTGGATCTATTATTCTTTTTGACAAACCTTCTTTCATTTTCCACATCATGACCTCACTTGGATCTTCTCGTATCCTACCTATAGGACTCTCTCAATCTCACCTATGAGCTTCTTTCTCCTTAGAGCTCTCACTGGCTCTCTTTTCTCTAAGCCTTCTTGGCTAAGGCTTTGCCACCTATCTTATTTATACTTATACCTCTCCTTTCAAATATATCTTTAGCCTTGTCATTTCATCCCTAAATTATTCATTAGTAACTCATATCCATCTCTATGCAACCTTTCAACTCAATGTCTAACAATCTCAGTCACAATATACAAACTGAATTCAACTCTTCAAACAAGAACTCAAAACATACCTTTTCAACAAAATATTCTTGATTTGATACCAAAATGATGTAGAGGGCTTAACACAATCTACCTTAATTACATGAAAACAATAAATCATCCAAATAATACTTTTACCTCTGTAATATCTCTCCTAGCTTTGTTACCTTACTTGACTTTACTTTCTTGGTTTTTAGTCTTTGGTCATATAAAACTCTTCAATTACACAAAGTATTTATCTATGCCTATAATTACCCTACGTATTCCATTAACTATGATAATTTTTTATGCTTTGTACCATTTCCAATCACCTTTCTAATCGATTTGTTTCTCTCTCTAACTCCATTGTTCATATCTTTTATGCCATTTTATGGGATTGTACACAACTAATAAGATTATGTGTTTTGCAAACAAATAAAATAATAATATAGGGTTATTAACAAGGCTTCTAAAATATCTCAGACCTATTTGGGACTTATAAAGTATCTCTATCCACATACCTCCTCTAAACAAGGAAATCTTCCTTCAAACAACTCAGAATCCATTTTGCATTAGTTTCTTGCTTCATTGTGAATTGTTACATTGTTGTCTGTGAATTGTTATGTTGTTTTATAGACTACACATATTTTCAAAAACTTAGCATTATATTACCAACCTTATGAGAATTAAACCAGGTTTAATTTAATTAAACTTAGTAAAAAAATCTTTTCACAATGCAAATTCCTTGTACCCTTTCCTAAACATTGAAAGTCCTTTAAGATAACTCTATTCAACTTTTCTAAAAGAATATTGCATGACTAAACACAGGCATCTACCAATTACTGCACTATTAATGAAATAAAAACATATTTAAATGCATGAAAGTTTATTAAGAACCATGATAATGCTTAAAATGACACTTATTATCATCAACTTACAATTAGTCTTTCCCTTGAAAATGCATGCGTAGTCTTCTTTCAACAAAATATCAAAACACAGAACTTTATCTAGTCTTTTTCAATGGAAAATTTACATTGTACTTAATGGATAATAGGATAATACTCACTCATTTTTTACACACACTTAATTCATCATTTTTGGCCTTGTAACATTCTATATAAATAAATTAAAATTGATGTGTACTCCTTTGCTCAGTGGACACAACCAGTTCCTTAAGCATAGAATATGTTCAACATAGAATAAGATAGATGTATCTTGGTTCTCATATACATATAGGTGAATTATCTTTAACAGAATATGAATAAACTTATAAACACAAATAAAGATATCTTTCCAATTCTCCAATATGATACAACACATCTTTGTAAAATTTCTCTTTATAAACTCTATTGCAATATAGTCACTTTCTTGGTCCAAGGTCTACAACAACAACACATAATTTCTTTATACATTTCTTGGGGTTTTTTTTTTCATTCTCCCTAAAACTCCAACCCCATAAAATTTATATCCTTGAATTAATTCTACCTTCAATGAATCAATACAAAGCCAAAAACATCTATTTCAAATATTTCAATTCCTATAACTAACTTGGCAACTACCTATGTGTGTTGCAACTACCTCTCTACTCTCCTACTCAGCAAAATAACTAATCATGGGTGTTTTTAACCCTTTTTTTAAACCTAACCACCTATAAACATGTTAATCCTTCTTAATACATGATGTATATCTCTTACATTTCACAACAATTTTTAAAATTCAAATGAATGACTTTTGATGGGAAATTCAAATTACCTTTCTAATTCAAATTTGATGAATTTATAACACCTCCTAATGACTCCTAAAGACCTAGAAAATCTAAAAAACCTATTAAAGACTCCAAAACATGACATTATCAAATATTTAAAATTGATAGTTGGTGCTCCTACATCATACTACCAAGGAGGAAGGAACTTTCCATGAAAGTGATAAAAGATTTTGGCATTGATGATTCTTTACAAAATTTTCCTTCCAAGCTCATGCCTACCTAGATCCTAAGGATAATTTTATACATATAAGCCTTTGTGATGCTTGATAATGATGGCTCCTCCTTTATTCTTATTTCTATTATTCTTGCTCTTATTTTTGCTCTTATTTTGCATCTTCTAAATATTTGGAAACTATTGCTCATTCTCTTTCCTTAAATGACATGAACATGAAGCAAACACGTTAACTAAAACCACTTCTTTCTTTCTACCTTGGAGTTATCCTTATTCATTGATAACCAGCTATTCTTCCTCTTGGCTCAAGATTCTCTCCAATACCAACTCAGCTACCATGATGCTCTCTTGATCTCATATGAGACTCAAATCACCTATCTCTTCCATGACATTCTACCATATCTCTTCTTCTTATGTTGTATACTCATCTTCTTCATCTTTGCTTTCCATTTGTGCTAAACAAAAACACCTCCACCTATTGTAACTCAGTTATTATGATCAATTCAACTTGTGATTCCTCTATTACTATCACCTTATGTGTGTCTACCACTTTATCATATGCTATTGTACCTTCCTTTCCTTCAACTATCACATTCATTATCCTCAATTTACTTGCATACAATTTATTTTCCTCAATGTTCAAATTAAAATACTCATCAAAAATGACATTGAAATGAATACCTTGTATCTTTTGGATCTCTTTCATTCTTTCTTGACTGAAACCTTATTCATTATGACTCATTATAAGGCATGTTGTTGTTGTAACCTCTTTCTCTTCTGCATCTTCATGTAATGGCTCACCTTATTGGGGATAACACAAAATTATGTTACCATATTCTACCATCCAATCAATTTATTCTTCACTAGTATGTTTCTCATATTTCCAATCTTCATACAACTCTTCACCTATATAAAAACAATCAAATAAATCATTAGTCAAATTATTTTGAGGCTTGTTTTCCTCCTTGTATCTTTCTATAGGCTACTTTGCTTTCATCCGCATATTTTTTCTTCTTCTCTTCTCCACCAATTGCTTGATTGGCCACTTGAGTGGCTTCTTCCTCATGACCCATCTAAGATGTGGGTTCACAATCTCTTTCAACTACTCTATCTTGGTCAAAATCTCATCTATTTACTACCTCATCTCACTTATCTCTTTCTCCATCTCAATCCTCTTGGTTTCTTCATGAACCATCTTATCTTGGCGGTGGATCCTCTCAACCTTACCCTTCTCTCTCTCTCTCTCTCTCTCTCTCTCTCTCTCTCTCTCTCTCTCTCTCTCTCTCTCTCTCTCTCTCTCTCTCTCTCTCTCTCTCTCTCTCTCTCTCTCTCTCTCTCTCTCTCTCTCTCTCTCTCTCTCTCTCTCTCTCTCTCTCTCTCTCTCTCTCTCTCTCTCTCTCTCTACTAAGATGCCTATCAATTATTTGGCTTCATTTGGACCTATTATTATTTATGACAAGAATTATTTTAATTTCCACATCATGACCTCACTTGGATCTTCTCTTCTCCTACCTATAGGACTCTCTCAAGCTCACCTATGAGCGTATTTCTCCTTTGAGCTCTCACTGGCTCTCTTTTCTCTAAGCTATCTTGGCTAAGGCTTTGCCACCTCTCTTTTTTATACTTTTACCTCTCCTTTAATATATACTTTCAGCCTTGTCATATCATCCCTGCATTATTCATTAGCAACTCATATTCATCTTTATGTAACCTTTCAACTCAATGTCATAACAATCTCAATCACAATATATAAACTGAATTCAACTCTTCAAATAAGAACTCAAAACATACGTCTTTAATAGAATCTTCTTGCTCTGATACCAAAATGATGTAAAGGGATTAACATAATCTACCTTAATTACATGAAAACAAGAAATCATCTGAATAATACTTTTACCTCTGCAATATCTCTCCTAGCTTTGCTACCTTACATGACTTTGCTTAATTGGTTCTTGGTCTTTGGTCATATAATACTCTTTGATTACACAAAGTCTTTATCTTTAACTATAATTACCATTCATATTCCATTGACTATGATAATTTTTTATGCTTTGTACCATTTTCAATCACCTTTCTAGTGGATTGGTTTCTCTCTCTAACTCCACTATTCACATTTTCTACACCATTTTGTGGGACTGTGCACAACTAACATGACTATGTGTTTAGAAAATGGATAGAATAATAATATAGGGTTATTAAAAAGGTTTATAAAATATCTTAGACCTCTTTGGGACTTATAAAGTCTTTCTATCCACATACCTCCTCCAAACAAATAAATCTTCCTTCATATAACTCAAAATCCATTTTGCATTAGTTTCTTGCTTTATTGTGAATTGTTACATTGTTGTTTGCAAATTGTTATGTTGTTTTTATGGACTATGCATATTTTCAAACACTTAGCATTATATCACCAAACTTATTATAATTAAACTAGGTTTAATTCAAGTATGCTTAGTACACAGATCTTTTTACAATGCAAATTCCTTTCACCCTTTCCTAAATATTGAAAGTCCTTTAGGACAACTCTGTTCAACTTTTCTAAAAGGATATTGCATGACTGAACACAGTCATCTACTAACTAGTGCATTATTAATGAGATACCAAAATATTTAAATTCATGGAAGTTTATTAATAACTATGATAGTGCTTAAAAGGGTACTTCTTATCATCAACTTATAATTAGTCTTTCCCTTGAAAATGTATGTGCAGTCTTCTTTTAACAAAATGTCAAAACATTGAACTTTATCTAGTATTTATCAATGGAAACTTTACATAGTACTTAATAGATAATAGGATAATACTCACTCAAATTTTAAACACACTTAATTAATCCTTTTTGGCCTCTCAACATTCTATACAAATAAATTAAAATTTATGCCTACCTCCTTTACTCAGTTGACACAGTCAGCTCCTTAAGCATAGAATATGTTCAACATAGTACAAGACAGATGTATCTTGGTTCTCATATATTTACAAGTGAATTATCCTTAAAAAAATATTAATAAATTTCAAAACACAAATAAAAATATCTTACCAATGCTCCAAGATGATACAACACATCTTTGTAAAAGTTCTCTTTATAAACTCTATTGTAATATAAACACTTTCTTGGTCCAAGGTCTACAATAAAAATACATAATTCCTTTATACATTTCTTGGGGGTTTTTTTTAGTCTCCCTTAAAATCCAACCCCATGAAATTTATATCCTCAAATGACTTATATCTTCAATGAATCGATACAATACCAAAAACATCTATTTTAAAGATTTCAATTCCTATAACTAACTTGGCAACTACCTACATATGTTGCAACTACTTATCTACTCTCCTACTCACAAAAGTAACTAATATTTTCATACAAAATTCCAATTACCTTTCTAATTCAAATTTGATTAAGTTCTAACACCTCCTAGTGACTCCTAGATACCTAGCAATATTTAAACAACCTATTAAAGACTCCAAAACATGAAATTAACTAATATTTATAATTGGTAGGTGGTGATATTATATCATATATACTATTAAAGAACATGTTTATCTACATTTAGCATGATATAGATGCATTCACAACTTATAATAGACATAAACATTAAAAATTGTCATATTATCAAAAATAGTGAACTATACTATGCATATTTACATATGACTAGTACACAGTGATCATAGTTCATTACTGCATTAAATAAAAATATTATTATTATATCTGTTATGTTAAATATCAGTATGTTAGTGATTTATATTATATATCTACATATGTATTATTATTTTTGGTAATATATTACATTAGACTATGCATATATTTTGTAAAGCTAACTATGTCCATTGATTTGCATGTTCAATATTATAAAATGGTTTAACCTGTTTAATGGAGTGATCTACATGTAATGATATTAAGGTCACTATAAACACTTATAAGAAAGAATTATTCAATTTGATATGCATTGATTCTATTTAGAAAATAGTGATTCAAGTTAGGCATAAACAATGACTTAAATAGATTTATGATAATTTAGTGTCAATATTTGGAATATGCAGCGCAATCTAGGATGTAGATCACTGAAAAATAATATAGGGCGGGCATTGGTATAGTCTGACCCTTGTGTTGATAGATATGTAGGATCAAAGTCTATAAAAATATTATGCAGTGATTTATATAGCATATTACGGTGATTTATAAATTATTGTGCAAAGAAATAACCTTGGATAAAGTGATTAATTTAATAACATGAAGGTGATATTGCTATGTATATATATTCTAGTGCTCATATAGTTATTTGGATTTAATATTTACCTTTTATATGTTTTTATTGGTATTTGCCAATATTGTGTAGCTAATAGTTAAATTGTATCTTAGATACATGTAGTGAACCCTTCAGTGACTTCTGATATACATTTCATTATAATATGTATTTTAATATGTAACACAAGTGAATATTCAAAATAGGAGATACATAGTGTGTTTTCATTAAATATTTTTAATATCTTAGTGAATAGAATATTTGGTTCCTTATGTGTTATAAAAATATACAATAAAGATATTGAATATATTATAATAATATATGTCACAAGTGGATAGTGCATATAGTTAGTGGCTAGCATATTTAGTCCATATTCAATAGCTTTGAATATTTATTATACCAGGTTACATCCTATTATAATATTGTAATTGAGAGTATATTGACAATTATCTACTAATGAAGATATGGGGTATATAAAAGCTAGGCATTGAATCTCTCATTTGTGATCTGAATATGTGTGTGTGTAGTATTGAATATTTCATTTTTATGGAATCCATTACATGTGATAAATATATATGGATTTTCATATATATAAATATCTTTTTCATATCCAATTTATTTAGAGTCCTTAAGTGTGTGTAAATAATATTTACAACAAGTCAACAAAATCAAACTTACATAGGATAATATGCATAGATGGATATAAAGAATTGAGTGCATATTTGAAATGTTATAAATAAGGAAGGTATGATATGAGTATAAATAGCCTATTGCCAATGATAATATGTTCAATAATATTTTAGGAGTATAAATATATATAATAGATTGTTAATGTATTTTCTGAATAGGAAAGTTATAATGATTAAGTCATTGATCAGAGTTCTAATGACTGTTAAATTTTAAAAACCATATCTATATATTAGTAATTAATTTTATGTGAAATACAGTATGAATATAGTTAATATATATATGAGGATATTCATATATAAAATACATCTATACATAGATTTTGGATATTCATATAAATTATCACATATGTAGGTGTACCAAGATATATGCCTAAACCCATAACTAAATGGATGGTTAAACTAATTCAAAGGGTCACGTGGGTCTTGAAAACCATAAAACTTATGAAAACAATCCTTAGAAGTAGAATTAAGTATTTAAATAAAATATTATGGTATAACTTGGTTATGGGTTATCTAACTCTTTCAGAATAGCGTGATTGAATTATTGATATAAATATGTATCATTCACTAGTTCTCTTTACTCTCTCTGTGTGTGTGTGTGTGTGTGTGTGTGTGTGTGTGTGTGTGTGTGTGTGTGTGTGTGTGTGTGTGTGTGTGTATAGATACACACACACACACACACACACACACACACACACACACACACACACACACACACACACACACACACACACACACACACATACACACAGAGTAAATAAAACTAGTGAACGATACATATTGTGAGTAGGTATAAAGGTACAAGTGTTTAGACATATATAGCATATATATTGGTTTATCATGATGTGTGCCTATAAGTTATAGTAGTATGTAGTTTAAACATAAGATATACCTGATTGGTATAATTTGTACTTGCTTGTCTATTATTTAAGATTAAGGGACATTTAATTTTTGAAATTATGAGACTGGTTATTCATGACTAAGTAGTATGCTTATGTGTAAAGGACTATGATATTATGGGATGTCATAGAGTATTTGCATTTAAAATTTATAGTTTGAATGTATGTTATACCTTGGTGGTATAAACCATAACTATTTTGACTATAGTCACACATACGTTTGATAGATTAAATGTATGCATATTGATTATTACTATGAATAATATGTTTTATGACAGTTAGTAGGACCTTATTTATGCATGCATACAACTCCTGAGAGTAAAGCAAAGACTAGAATGAAATATTTTATGTTTGTGTGAACTAAGAATTTATTTGTTATGTCTAGTTACTTAAATAGAAGCTTAAGATTTCATAGATTTATGACTAATTTATTATGATTGATTGTGGTTATTAGTATTTATGTTTTAAAACACTAAACTATGTTAATATGGGTTATCATACAGTGTAGTATATTTTAAAAATACTTATAGTAATTATAAAGTATAATTAAATATGTGTTTTACCCACATAATATAAACTATAGTCATTATTTCTATTATGGGATATATAATAATGTGTGATTCATTCATATATTTTATGGAATAAATGTATGTTGTTAGATTATCATATGCTTAGCATGTTATGTGATATGATTGTTATTAAGATGTAAATTATATGAATATTTTGGTTATATTATGTTAATAACCTCACATTTATAATACTGAGTAAGTAGTGAAATGGACTTCACTAGCTTACTAGCATCACAATGCCAGATGAAGACAACCCGATCAAGTGATGTTTATGAATTTTGACTGATCTATAGATTAATATTATTTATTATTTGAAAAATTTGGTTAAATTAATTTTTAGTGAGACATTATCATTTCATGAGTATGATTTACATGTTTTTGCGATATCTTGCAATAGAACAGATTTTCTATGATACATCACATATTTAGTTTTAAAAATCATATAGCATATAGGTACTAGCTTATCTATATATATTCCCAACACTATCACTATATACTCATATGTGAAGGGAAGACCATTCTGTAATGGGATTAGTGCAGAGGATCGTTGATATGTGGTTGGTGTGGAAAAATGCTCAGATGATGCTCTCCCTCCCCACAACAATACTATTTTGAGATGACACTTGAGATTGCCATAGATACTAAAGTTTGAGAGCTTTACTCTGGGGAGCCATTTATCTTATATATGTACATTATATTTTATTTTACTTATTATTTAAATTTTATCATGAAAAGTTGTAATTACTTAGTTATTGTACATTGACAGCACTGGCTATAGGCATGTATCAATCATGGCTAGTTAATTTTAATTACTTCATATATTTGTATTATGATGAATTATCATGATAATAGAGATCAGTGATAAATTATGTATTATGATTCACTTATAGTTATCACTTAGAGTATTATATATGATCTTTGTTTTTATTCTCATGGTGTAATATATTTATAGTACACATGTTTAATTTTTAGAAAAAAAAACCACATATTTCTATGTAGATCTTAGTGAAGATGTTACATGTGGTATCAGAGTTATAGTTCAAACTCTAGGACATAATGAGATGATTAGAATTTTTATGTCCTTATGTTCACGAGTATGAACCTAGTGACATGAAGTATTGCACTGGTTAAGAGAAGTGTATTTTGGAATTATAGTGCCTTAGTGCAAAACCATGTTATACCATGATTGGAGTTTTGAGACTTAGTAGATCCTCCTATATGGCTTGGTGACTATTATAGGTATGGGACATTTATGACATGTTTTGTCTAACATTGAGTGTGTAACTTAATAACAATTTTACCCCCTTAGTGTTGTTAAAGGGTTGGTTTAACTAGTGTCTCGATGGTGATGGTTGTATAAGATGTTTGGGTAGATAAGTGCATAACATAGTTCTTGAGTCATGAACAAGAGATTCATACTATATTTTTTATCACTTAGATCGAACACCTCAAGTGTGATTACATCCTTACTTGTAAATAAAGTCACCTTCATCATTGTGGTTAGTATTTTTCTTTTTGGTTGTGGAATCAAGTTGTGATACTACTCTTACATGTTTGGTAAGTAGGTATTGATTATGGCAACTTGGATTGTGGTGTTTTTATTCATACCATGTGAGTGTATTTAAGAGTTTTGTTGTTGATATGTTAGTTATCTACTTTCCACTTGTGACTTTTTTAAGTCCTTACTTTAGCTAACATGTAAACTTAGACCACGTGGAGTGGCAAACCTTGAATTTATATTGGTT
The DNA here is from genome assembly GCA_037957365.1 of Torreya grandis. Taxonomy (NCBI): domain Eukaryota; kingdom Viridiplantae; phylum Streptophyta; class Pinopsida; order Cupressales; family Taxaceae; genus Torreya; species Torreya grandis. The sequence goes on along the minus strand of JARHVA010000262.1, from coordinate 5,048,562 downwards.
CTAGATTAAGAATTATAAGTTGATTATAATTATTATGTTATTATGTACCCTTGATTAGATTTATATTATTCTATTTTACTTAAATCATGTTGTTTTAAAAATATATATATTGTCCTTTCACCAAGATTGAGTAGAGTATAGGATGTACAGAACATCTTGTTAGTCTAAAAAGGTTGAGATAAACTTTTTACTTGTTGTGTACTAGCTAAGCAAGCAAGGAGACATTGTCTCACTTGTGTTTTTATAAGGTTTTAAGAATGGTGTGATCATTGGCCTTTGTATGTTATGTTAGTTTTAACATTATTTTCTCTTAGCTAGGAATATAACAAAATAGGTTAAGCTATGAAATATGATACTAGTTATGTTTGGCTAAGGTAACTTAATATAATTACAAAATAACTGTATGATTTTTTTTGTATGTATGTTGGTACATCTAGAATTATTTATCATATATAATTTCTTTCTAGGATCTATTAGCATAGATTTGTGATTCATTAAACCTTGTGCACATTTTGGAGATCATTAAGTCATAGAGACCTAAGGGAAGAGTGGTGAATTAGGAATGCAAGTACTAAGTAATGGCAATGGATCCTACTTAGTCTCACATTAACTCAGTAGTTATTGAATTTAGATCTAATAAAAGGAGTTTGTCAAATTTAGGATTTGACAGATAGACATGTAAAATTTAGTCATATGGTCATACGCATGTATACGATGGAATGGTAATTTATTAATTTTGTATACATTGGAAATGTAGTATTTCTATTTCATATTCATCATCATACTTATCTTGAGATAAATGGAGCAGTAGAAGTATTGACATGTTATACTTGTCAGGATCTATGTAGAGTAGAGATAGTATTAACTTATATACAACATTTTTACCAAGCTCCCTAAATACTTTTCTCCAGAATTAGAAAAACACTCTCTAAATTAGAGATATGTGTAGAGGGGATGGAATGTTTTATAGAGCTCTCCCTGGCCATTTATTTTTAGCTATTATGATGATCTCATGTTATTTTGGGAAGTCAGTGAAACCTTCATTGAGATATGTGATCCCTTTGAGGTATCAGACTTGGTTAGTCCTATAATATATAGCTTTGTCTTGCCATTCTGGACCATGGGGTGGTCATGATAGAACCATATAGAGTAACTGACACACATAAACTTTATTTTCATAATAATGAAATGTCATAGTGTAGGGTCTTATGGGACTAATAATCTAAGAATAGTACTACTTGGGAGGACTATGATAACTTCTATAGGTGAATTTTGTATTAATTTGATTGATTTAATACGCTATACTATGTTATTTATTTAATTGAACAATGATTTTAATTCAAAATTTATGTTTAAATAAGAGTCATCTAGAACAATGACTAGCTTTAGGGGGGAAGGATGTCACATCCCAATTTATTACTAAATAAATTATTTGATTATCCATGGATATATATAGTTGACAAATTTAATTTAGTTATTTTTTACTAAGCTTTGTGATATATGTTGTTATGTAATAGTAGGATATTGCTTAGGTTACATTATTATATTGCTATGAGTTAGTTTTAATGTATATGTTTACATTAAAAACATGTTGATTTATTATTTTAGTGGCATTATATGACATGTGTATATCATGATGTATGATCTAACTACCTGCTTATTGTGAGGTTGATGCAGGATAACTCATCCCTCAGAGCATGATGGAGGGAGAGCATCATCAAAGAGGATGATGTAGATGGAGATGTTAGAGGATGATTAAAAAAATTGGCTAGAACCCTACTCACACCACATTAGCTAGCACATATTAGAATGCATAATATAATGGTTAACAGAGTGTGTTTATTTTTGCTTGTATTAAATAGTTGTTTGCTCATGATTTCCTATCATAGTTTAAATGGTTATTTGTAAATTTATCTTATGTGAAATTTATATATTTATATTTTGGAGATTATATATATATATATATATATATATATATATAAATTATCAAATATGCTCTAATAAATTTAAAAATAGAGAAAAAAATGGAAAGAGGAAATAAAATGGAATAAAACTAAAGAAAAGGCAAGATTTTTGAGAAAAAGGGAAAATATTTTAAAAAAAGAGGATAAAACAAAAATAAGAAAGAAATGGAATAAAATAGTTAAAAAATTAAAAAATAAAAATAAAACAAAGAGGAAAAAAATCCAAAAAGATGAAAAGCTACGCTTTCCTCATAGAAGGAGAAAGATAAAGAAGAAAGGGAGGCACAAAATAGAGGGGAGGAAGGCAGAAGAGAAAGAGAGAGAAGCATGGAAGTGGAAGAGAAAAGAAGTGAAATATAATGATAACACAGGTGGCTAGGTAGTGTGGACATCCAATTTCTAACACCATTTGTGTTGAAATTGTCAATCTTACTCGAATTGCACTTAAATGCATATTTTAGGTCAAAATCCATAAAATGCCCTAAAAGGTTCAAACTTGTCACTTACAAGTGTCAGTTTAGGTCAAAGTATCTCTAAATAGGGAAATGCATTTTATGGGTTAGCTAACTTTGATCAGATTATTTCGAGTCAAAATGACAAATTCACCATTTAGTGCTATGGATCACTCTTTTCTTCTAATTCATTGGTACACATCACGTATCTTTGTTATTTAGTGTTGGAAAAATCCTAAATGGGAATACAACTCCAATGCACCTAACATCAGCTTCTAGTTCCTCTCTAGTCAAATTACGATCCAGTAATATGACTTTTGACAATTTTGATTAATTGTACACCAATTTCCAAAGAATTGCACTAAATTTGTTTAAACTTGCTTAAGATAATTAATCCAATTTAAGAGCTTAAGTAATAATTCCATAGATCTTTTTGAATCTCATTATTATAAATTGATTTTGAATATCTGCATCACCTAGTGACACCATCTATGGGGTGGCATCCATCAAGCCATAAGTGCATAAAATATCATGATTATGGGTCACCCATGCTTAATTAATGCCTCCCATGCCTCTTTAATGCTTATTCATCTTAAGGATATTTGTGAGTTTAATTCCAAATATTAGGATTATCCATGGCCACACATCTCAATCTTGAGATGAATGGTCATGTTTGATCCTGACCAATCTCAAAAATCTATAAATAGAGAGACCATGGACATGAATTTTAAGCTTGATTTATGCAAAGTTATTATGGAGAATTCTCTCCACAATATTTTGCAATAGACCATTAAAATTATATACAATCTTCATTGATAGGCTAGTTTAGTGCTATGGAATCATGAGCCTAGGTTTTATGGAGTGTTTTTGAGACATTAGAGGAGTTTGCCACCTTTATTGATAAAGACAAGGTTGCTTGATAAAGGGAGAACATGATTTTGAGAAACATGGGTATGGTGAATCCATTTGGGAAGGTAATATGATGTTTTCTTTCTTTCATTTGTTTCTTGCTATCTTTTGTAATTCCCATAGGAATAGATAGATTTAGTTAGTTAGTTCTTTATGCATTTTTCATGATTTAGGGACTAATATTTGACTAACTTGCTTTGTAATCCTCTCTATAGGTAGGTGATGCAATTAGATTTTTGTGTGTATTCATTTTTGGTTAAAATTTGTGTGTGTGTGTGTGTGTGTGTGTGTGTGTGTGTGTGTGTGTGTGTGTGTGTGTGTGTGTGTGTGTGTGTGTGTGTTGTACTTATGTATTCTTTTATATAGTTCAAATATATATATACATGAAATTGAAAATAAATAGAGGTCAAGCCATACATTAAGATATACACAGACTTGTACAGAAGTCACAATAACAATAGTGATTTGGGTAAAAATTGATTTTAGGTGTTACATATAGCAACTTGTTTTTCATATGTATATATGGAGTGATTCATATAACAATGGATATATTATATTATATAATAGCTTATGTGTGGTGATTTTTGTATATATTCATGGTGATTTGATTTACTATGACAATTTTTATATGTGCCCATCTATATATGTGGCGTCTAGTTGCCCTATTAGCGATTTGGGCTACCTAAGTGTATAAATAGAACTTCTACTTAGGTGTGTACATAATAAATTTGATAGTTTATTTACATCAACTTGATTAGCTATGAAACTATAGATAATATGAATGTGTTAGTCTAGTAATCTACTATTAAGGAGCATGATTATTTTTATTTAGCATGATATAGAAGTAATCACAACATATAATAGCCATAAACATAAAAACATATCATATTATTGAAAATAACAAACTATACTATGCATACCAACATATGACTAAGTACACAGTGATAATAGTTCATTATTGATTTAAATATAAATATTATTATAGTCATTACTATGTTAAATATTAGTATGATTGTGCTTTATATTATATATACATATGTATTATTGTTTTTGGCAATATGTTACTTTAGACTATGCATATTTGTCATAAAGCTAACTATGCCCAGTGATATGCATGTTCAAACTTACATAATGGTTTAACCTATTTAATAGAGAGATCTGCATGTAATGATCTTAAGGTCACTATAAACACTTATTAATCAAGAAGGATTTAATTTGATATGCAATGATTCCATTTATAAATCATCGATTCAAGTTAGGCATAAGCAATGACTTAAATAGATTTATGATAATTTAGTGTCATTATTTGGAATATACAGTCTGATCTAGGATGTAGATCACTAAAATTTAATACATGGCATTATTATAGTTTGATATAGGATGTCGATCACTGAAATTTAATACACGGCATTATTATAGTCTAATCCTTTTTTTCTAATACATATGTAGGAGCAAAGTCTATACAAATATTATGCAATGATTTATATGGCATATTGCAGCGATTTATAAATTTTTATGTAGAGAATTAACCTTGGCTATAGTGAATGTTTTAATAATATGAAGGTGGTATCATTGTGTATATATATCCCAGTGCTAGTATAGCAATTTGGATTTAATATTTACCTTTTATATAGTTGTATTGGTATTCACCAATATTGTGTAGTTAACAATGAAATTGTATCTTAGATACATGTAGTGAACCCTTCAGTGACTTCTGATATAAATTTCATTAGAATATGTATTTTGTTGTATAACATAAGTGAATTCTCAAAATAGGAGCTATGGAGTGTGTTTTCATTAAATATTTTCAATAGCTTAGTGAGTAGCATATTTGTTCCTTATGAATTATAATAAAATATAATAAATATATTGAATATGTTATAATAATATATACCATGAGTGGACATCACCTATAGTTAGTGGCTAGCATATTGAGTCTATATTAAATAAAGATATTCAATAGATTTGAATATTTATAATAATAGGTTAGATCCTATTATAACATTGTAGTTGAGAGAATATTGATAATTATCTACTAATGAAGATATGGGGTATATAAAAGTTAGGCATTGAATCTCTCATTTGTGATATATATATATATATATATATATATATATATATATATATATATATATATATATATATATATATATATATCATTGAATATTTTGAAATATTTCATTTTTATGGCATCAATTACATGTGATACATATATACGAACTTGTATATATAGCAATATCTTTATCGGATCCAATGTATTTGGAGTCCTTAAGTGTGTGTAAGTACTATTTACAACAAGTCAACAAAATCAAACTTACATAGGATAATATGCATAGATGGATATAAGGAATTGAGTGCATATTTGAAATGTTATAAATAAGGGTGGTCTGATATGAGTATAAATAGACTGTTGTCAATAATAATATGTTCATTAATATTCTAGGAGTATAAATATATATATATATATATATGAAATGTTATAAATAAGGGCAGTCTGATATGAATATAAATATACTGTTGCCAATGATAATATGTTCATTAATATTCTAGGAGTATAAATATATATATATATATATATGAAATGTTATAAATAAAGGCAGTCTGATATGAATATAAATATACTGTTGCCAATGATAATATGTTCATTAATATTCTAGGAGTGTGTGTGTGTGTGTGTGTGTGTGTGTGTGTGTGTGTGTGTGTGTGTAATAGATTGTTAATGTATTTTTTGAATAGGAAATTTATAATGATTAAGTCATTGATCAGAGTTTTAATGTCTATTAAACTTTGTAAACCATATTTATATATCAGTAAGTACTTTTATGTGAAACATAGTATGAGTAAAGTTAATATATATATGAGGATATTCATATATAAAATATGCCTATACATGGATTTGGGATATTCATATTAATTATCACATATAAAGGAGTACTGGGACATATGCCTAAACATAATTAAATGGATGGTTAAACTAAGTTAAAGGGTCTCATGGATCTTGGAAACCATAAACCTTACAAAAATAGTCCCTAAAAGCATAATTAAGTATTTAAATAAAATATTATGGTATAATTTGGTTATGAGCTATCTGACTCTTTGAGAATATCATGACTGAACTATATATATAGACACACACACACACACACACACACACACACACACACACAATAAATAAAATTGGTGAATGGTATATATTGTGAGTAGGTATAAAGGTACAAGTGTTTAGACATATATAACATATATATTATTTCATCATGATGTGTGCCTATAAGTTATAGTAGTATGAAGTTTAAACATAGAATATATATGATTGGTATAAGTTGTACTCATTTGCTTATTATTTAGGATTAAGGGACATTTGATTCTTGAAATTGTAAGACTGGTTGTTCATGATTGAGTAGTATGCTCATGTGCAATGAACTATGATATTATGGGATGTCATAAAGTGTTTTCATTTTAAACTTATAGTATTAATGTATGTTGTACCTGGGTGGTACAAATTGTAATTGTTGTGATTAGACTCACACATATGTTTGATGGATTAAATGTATGTGTGTTGGTTATTATTATGAATAGTATGTTTTATGACAGTTAGTAAGACCTTATTTATGTATGCATGCAACTCTTGAGAGTATAATGAAGGCTAGAATGGAATATTTTATATTTGTGTGAACTAAGACTTTATTTGTTAAGTCTAGTTGCATAAATATAAGCTTAGGTTTTCATGGATTTATGACTACTTTATTATGATTAATTATGGTTATTATTAGTGTTTTAGAACACTAGACTATGATAATATGGGTTATCATAGGGTGTAGTATATTTTTAAAATACTTATAGTAATTAGAAACTATAGTTAAATGTGTGTTTCACCTGCATGGTATAAACTGTAGTCATTATTTTTATTATGGGATAGATAATAATGTGAGATTCATTCATACATTTGATGAAATAAATGTATGCTATTAGATTATCTTATGCTTAGCATGTTATGTGATATGATTGCTAGTAGTATTTAAATTATATGAATTTTTTGGTTATATTATGTAAACTAATATTGCATTGTTGATACTAAGTAGTGAGATGGACTTCACTAGCTTCCTAGCATCACAATGTCAAATGAAGGCAATCCGATCAAGTGGTGTGTATGAATTTTGACTTATCTATATATTACTATTATTTATTATTTGAAAACTTTTTTAAAATTAATGTTTAATGAGACGTTGTCATTTCATGAGTATGATTTACATGTTTGTGCGATATCTTGCAATATAATGAGTTTTCTATGATACATTGCATTTTAGTTTTAGAAATCATATAGCACAAAGGTACTAGATTATCTCTATGAATTTCCATGCCATCACTATCTACTCATCCATGAAGGGAGGGCCATCCTTTGATGGGATTAGTTTCAAGGAGCATTGTTCCATGGTTGGTGTGGAAAAGCACTTGGTTGATGCTTTTCCTTCTCACAGTAGTATTATTTTGAGATAACACTTGAGATTATCATAGATACTAGAGTTCAGGAACTTTGATCTAGGGAGCCATGTATCTTATATATGTATATTGTATCTATCACACTTATTATTGAAACATTATCATGAAGAAATATAATTACTTATTTATTGTAAATTGACAGTAGTGGTTATAGGCTTGTATCAACCATGGTTGGTTAATTGTAATTACTTCTTATATTCATATTATGATGCGTTCTCATGATAATAGAGATCAGTGATTTATGATGTAGTATGCTTCATTTATAGTTATCATTTAGAGTACTTTTTATGATCTTTGATTTGATTCTCTTGGTATAATCTATTTATAGTATATGTGTTTAATTTTTTTTTAAATCACATATTTATAGGTAGATCCCAGTGGTGATGTTACACTTATCATCCTCTAGATGTGGCTTCTTCTTTTGATATTCAATAATTTTTTACAAGGTTTTAATCACATTATCTTCATTAGGGCCATCTAAATATGTGTAGGTTATTTTTACGTGATTTGACATTTTATGTGTTCTTCCTTGCATTCTTTTAAGTATTGCATTGATATTTTCCAAATTATTATGATACTTGATCAACATTTGAATAGACTCATGATTGAATACAAACTTGGGATTTAGGATATTCTCAATATTTTTCTTGAATTGATCTACAATGGCCTCCTCAAGGACCAATTTCATGTCATCATCAATGATTCTATATTTTAATTTTTTTATTCTCTTAATATTTCAAGGAGAGCATCACCTCCCATTGATTTAGATTCGTTAAATTTATTGATAATTTCTTTGACAATGCAAATCATGAATTTGGCATCCCCAAGAAACTCAGTGAGGTATACCACTTCTTTTTTTAATGAACTTTTCTTGAATGAGGTCATTTGGATCAACATAAAATAAATATTCTAACTTGGGAAACAATTCATCCCATTTTTCTACTTCAGTATATTTGTTCTCAACCTCTGTTATTTGACCTATTACCAGGGGAATATGAGAACCAAACTACTTCATCAAATATAATTACCACATGGATAGAATTATGGTTTTAATCTATTGTATATTTATTCTATGTTATTTCATGGTTAATCTACTTTGGTATTGTTGTCATTACAAGGAAACTAAATATGGGTTGGCATGTATGTTTGCTAAAAATGGATTTAGAGGTTAAGAATGATAATAACTTGCAGGATATATATTCCTTCAATTTTTAATAGAATGGGTTTAATTTATACATAATTGATAGTATATTATAGAGTATTTTGATCACATTGAGAATGATTTTAATAAAATTATTCACTCAGATTATATGCATAGAGATGTATGATCAGTGTTTGATTGCTATGAAGAATTACAAATCAATTGAATATTGAATATGATTTTCTTGTGTGTTATTTAAGATTTATGTAATTATGTGTACAATAATGCCTGTTATGTTTAATTCATTCATTAAAATCTTTGTTAGTATTTGACTAGATCTATTTGTTGTGTAGGTGTATTATTCAAAGTTAAATATATATGATTTTAATCTAGATGTGGAAAACCCCTCTCTATCTATAAGTTCCTATAATTTCTTCCTTACATCATCAAGGTATCCCTATAATTACCATGTTCTAATGAAACCCAAGAACTATTGTCAACAATGGTGTAGTGAGTGTGGATCTCATCAACTAGGGAGATGCTAAGATGGCTGCCTACTCAAAGATGGGTATAAAGTTAATTAGATCAAAATATTCATAAATTCATAGAAGAATAAGAATAAAGGATAGGGTGTAATGTGAAATAAATCATACAAGAACATATATATGGTGAGATCTATGAGATCTTTTGGTGAGAATTGTCGGGGCTATTAGTCATGTGGTTGGCTAGATGGGAATTCGATTATTTTTTATTTAGATCTATCGATGATATTACATGGATTGAAGAAAAAATATAATTCTTCAAATTTTATAAAGTGGTAGGACATGTAACCTCTTATTGTCATCTCATCCAATAGTATGTCCAACATATGTAGTCTTTGTATTGTAACTTATGCAAATCTCACAATCACAATGAAAAAGTTATAGATATCTTCAGGAGCTCAAAGAATCTATTATAAAGAATGTTTTTATAGTCACCACACAAAAGATAGTTACTATGAACCTAATAGTTCCCAATCCTAAAATTAGCATGACAAGAGTAGTACATTTATGTGCACCTTGGATACTAAAGGCACCATAATATCAATTATAAGGTACAAAAAATTAGATAACACCTTCTCAAACATGGACACCTCTAGTCACACAATATCAATCTTTTGCCTCTTGGAATCCTATGATTCCCCAAGCACAGTAGGCAAGTTGGGCACTATCACTTCTATAGTATTAATATGGTGGGTATGATGTCCTCCAACAGCCAAAAGGGTGGAATGCCCCATAGGATTTTGGAAACTTTGGGCCTTAATAATCAAGTGGTTAGGGATTTCAAATCAATCAAGATGAATTTAGAGGAGGTAGAGGAGGATATTGGGGTGGTTTACAAGGAGGAAAGGGAAGTAATCCTTAGAGGAGTCTTATACAGTGTTATTTATGCAAAAAATTTAACCATATACAAATAAATTATCCTATGAACCCCCAATGACAATCCTTATGTGCTTATTATAGGATTTAAAAATGGAATGACATAGTGGATTGTCTAGTCTTAGATAAAAAACACACAAAGAAGGCCATACAAAACATGAATATGTTTAACACTCAACCTTGAGAAGATGTTGTGTTGCAAACTATTACATACCAACAACATGTAGAACATGGTTTATTATCATTAGAGATGCCCAAATATCATGGGATAAGGAAAGATCAACCAAATAAGTACATTGAACCTATTACTAAGAAAGGATTAATACATGAAGCTACACTTTGAAAATGATTCAATAGTAGGAGACTACAAAAGATAGTGTTAAAGCTAATGATGCACATATATATGGATAGATAATTTGAATTCTGAGATAAGATGGTGTTGTCACTATTGTGATGGATCTCATGAAGTTTCTTAGTACCTTGGAAAATGAAGACATTTTATAAAACATAACCAACCTACTACATAACCTTCTTGAATATGCATAGAAAGGATAATAATAGATCAATAGAATGATATGGTATGTTAAAACTAAAAAACTGTATGATGTTGATTATAGAATGGATATTGAGATTGTAGGGTATGAGATACCCAATATAGTATTTGATTTTTGAATCACCATCAATATGATTCTTAGATCCACATGGGTTGTTATTGGGAAACTTACATAGATTTATAACCATACCTTCCTTGCCCTATTGAACAAGAATAATTGAAAGAGTATGCTTAGATGCATAGTTGTATATGATGAAATTTTTGTGGTAATCTGGACAAACCAAGGTAAGGGTGTGAGCAATGGTAGTCTTGATATATTGAAATGCTGATTTTCCTTCTTTAGTCCAGCTGAAAGTAGTTTTCCCTTTCATCATGTTCACAATATGTCTTGTCTTCTTAGCAAATTTAGTGATGAATCTCTATAAGAAATTCACTTTTCCAAAAAAAGAGTGAACAACATTTTTACTTGTAGGCAAATTCAGCTCTTGAATAGATTTGACTCTATCTGGGTCAATCTTTATTAGTTTAGATTCGGTTATGTCTCTTTGCTTATACATATATTCAAGGGCATTTAAATATGCCATTTTTATCTTGCTCTAAGATACTTCTTTCATTATATGTATGATTTAGACATGTGTCCATGTCCTTATGTGTGTTTTATTGATTGTGTACGTTAACATTTTAACATGTCCTTCCATGTGTATTTAGGCCAACCTTGATTTCTCTTTGATTATTCAGATATTAAACATGCCCTTGTATGTATTTATTTCTCAAACTTAGTGACATGTGCCCATGACCCTTGTATTATGACCCATTATGGATGATTTGAACCTATCGACCACCTAGAGGATGTGAAAATTAGGATCACAAAGCTAAGCCTATGTGTTGACTTTGAAGTCATCGATATGAAGATGGACATGACTCACTATCCTATATTGATAGGAAAAAAGTGGGCATATGATGGTCAGATGACCATCAACATAATCATGAACTTATTATAATCCCACAAAGGAGACAATATTATAGTAATTCCATTAAATAAATATGGGAATAATCCCTATTGAATTCTTAAGGATCCATATTCACTATATAATAGTGTGAATAGTTGCTAGATGAAAGTGAATGTGGAGGACAATCAACAAGCCTTATGATCCTGAGATTATAATTTTCTTTATGTTGGCACTAGTTCACAAAAATTATCCCTAGGCATAAAAGAGCTATCTTGAAAACCTATTATGCATCGAATAGAGATTTCACATACCAAAGTGGAGGATGTGTGATCTATGTATGTAACATCCCAACTCAATCAGACATAGAATTCATGTATCAAAGGGTCATATAGACAAAGATTATATAGAACCCATGTAAGTGGAGACTCAAACATGCACATTCTCAATTGGTCTAAGGAAGATTAGGAGATGCATCCTCTATGGATGGTTTTTAAAATGGAGTGTAATCTCCCTCAGCACTTCACCACTAAGGATGTTGGTCATTTTATCATGTAATTCCAACAACATGTAAGAGATATTGATCAAAGAGTCGGTACTCTAAAGTATGCACTTAAGGGAATTGTTATGAACTAGTGGTTTGTCCATCAGAACAAGCAATTATGTTAGGATGAAACATGTGAAATGATTATAGCTAGGTTCTAATTACTAGAAACAATCAGAAAAGAATGGCCACTATTCCACAAGGGATATTGTTATGAACTTCAAATTTATCAGTGTATTTAAGTATTGATTGTGAAAGTTATGGCCCCAAAATACTAGGTACATGTATTTATATATACCTTGGATGTTTTCCCAATGGCTTGGTGTATAGATTAAGAGCACAGACAGGGAACAAATTATTGGGCACATGTTCAAAGTGATTTTATTCAAACATTCATCTTGAAGGATGAGAACCCTTTGAGACATAAGGCATTGTACAAGTTCAAAAAATTATTATGCCATGGACAGGTTGAAGACTTAGACAATGGAGCTGAATCTTCGTCACAAGAAAATGTAGCCTATGATTTGAATAATGTCTTACAAACATACAAAGCCAAAAAAGGGAAGTAATAAGTCTTTATTCAACCATGTCATAGGATAAATATTAGTATGAGTATATGTTTGATGTGGCTGATGATGATCTTGATTATATGTAATTAGTCGATTTATTTGAGCTAGAACATGAAGAAGAACCACTCCCAATATCTATCACAAATTAATCAGAAGAAGAAAAGATGTGAAACCTGAATATACCAAAATAAGAAGCTTAGAAGATATTGTGTGAATCAATTCCCATATAATAATGTAATATCTATCATGAACCATGAAGGAATATATGGGGAATATAGGAATAAAGGGCATTCCTAAGTTGGCACATATTGGATACTATTGGTCCTAGGAAGATATCTCAAAAGTGATGTAGTTCTTATGAGACTACCAAGATGTGTTCCTTACAGAATTATTAGAGGTTAATGGGGTGTATCCTTACTTAGGGAAAAATCACATTGAGTTGAAGGAGTGTGTCAGGCCTATTAATAAAATACCCTATCAATTAAATCTAAATATGAAGTTAAAATTGAAGGCAAAGCTAGACCACATATAAGAAGTTGGTATTATATTTCCTATGGAGAAAGCTGACTGGGTTAGCCCCATAGTCATACAACCAAATAAGATTGATGAAATATGAATCTATAGTGACTATCACATTTTGAATGAGGCCTGTGTGAACGATATGTTTCCTATCCCATTCATTGATGAAGTTTTAAAAGTAGTCACAAGCCATGAAGTATATTCCTTTATAGATGGATTTAGAAAATATCATCAAATCCTGATCACATAGAAAGATAGATTCAATACTACTTTTACAATAGAGTGGGGTTATTTTTTATATAAGGCAATGCCATTTAGTTTGAAGAACACACCTATTATTTTTTCTAGAGTAGTAGTCATTACATTTAAGGATTTTATCCATGAATTTTTGGAGGTTATCTAGATGATTAGGTAGTATTCATTATTTATAAATCATGTTTCTAATCTATGATTGATGTTGGAGAGATGTAGAGCATTGTGAATAGCACTTAATTTAAAGGAATGTTTATTTTTTACACCCTTTGGGGTTTTGTTAGGTCATTTAGTTTTTAGTAAAGGTATACTAGTAGATCAAGATAAAATTGTAATAATTTTGGGAATGCCACCACCTATAAATTAGATACAGGTGAGATATTTTCTTGGCCATATAGGTTACTACAATAATTTCATCAAGGGGTATACCATTATGTATGCCCTTTAGATAAATTATTATGGAAAGGAACATAGTTAATATGGATAGAATAATTCCAAGTGGCATTCATCGACCTAAAATAGATATTGGTTAATGTGTTGATTTTAATCTTTCTAGACTAGAGTAAGCCATTCCATGTGCATGTGGATGCTTCTAGAATCACATTCAAAGTTGTATTATCATATTCAGACAAAGGTATTTTGGATTATCTAATCCATTTCACTAGTAAAAAATTATCTTCTACTAAAAATAATTATACTAAAACTGAGAAAAATGTCTTGGTAATAGTGTGTGCATTATAAATGTTTCACCATTATCTGTTGGCCACACCCTTTGAGTTATTTATTGATCACCAGGAATTTTGATACCTGGTCAACAAACCTATACTAAGAGGATGCATATCATGATGGCTAATGCTCTTTCAAGAGTTATAGTTTAGAATCAACACCAAACTAGGATGAAATAATGTGGGTTCAAACCATTTGAGCCAATTCTAAAATGGTGAAAAACTAGAATAAGTTCAGGATGAGTCTCTTAATGCACACTTATTTCATGTGTATGTTATTCTAGAGAAATTATAATAAATCACATAGTTTATATAATAGGGAACATTTCTCGAGAACTATACAAAAAATGATAATAAAAAATTGATTAATAAGGTCCTTCCATACAGTATTGTTGATAGATTTATTTACCATTTAGGAAAGGACAAGGTGATATGCAGAGTTGAACTAGATTAGAGTGGCCCCAAATCCTAGAAGAAACACATTAAGGTTAGCTAGAGGTCACTTAGAAGGATATTCCACTGAGATAAAAGTCTTGCAAAGTGGTTTATGTTGGCCCTACTTATTTAAAGATGTTATAGTTGCACAATGGTGTGATGAGTAAACTAAACTAGAGAGATGAAATGCCTTTACAACCAATGCTCACACAATAGCCTTCCAAATAATGGTGAATTTATTTTATGGGGCCTATAAATCCACCTAATAAACATAAACATGAAAATTATATAATTAGTATGACATACTATACCAAATGGGTAGAAGTTACTATGATGACCATTTGTGTGTAAAAGATACAGTGAAGTTCTTGTATGAAAACATTATTACCTAATTTTTTTACCCAATCAGACTGGTAAGTGATAGAGGGACACACTTTTTGAATTAAAAATAAAGACCCTCATAGATGAATTCCTAATATCATACCATAAAGTACCACTTATCATCCCCAAAAAATTGGCCAAGCTGAGGTTACAAACAAGGTACTTGGTAATATGCCCACTAAAGTATGCGACGTTCAACGAGATGATTAGGAGGATCAAATTATTGCAATGTTATAGGCATATCACACATACTAAAAATGTGCAATAGGGATTACCCCATTCCAATTGGTTTATAGTTTAGAATCCATTATGCCCATGGAATATGTTGTACCTAGTCTAAAAATTGTAATCATTATGCATATGGGTGATCAAGAATCTTTGGCAAGTCATTTCTTGGAGCTAAATCACATGTACAAAGATAGATGCAGAGCATCTTGGATGCAAGAGGTGAAAAAGTGTAGTCAAAAAGCTTGGCATAATAAGAATATACACACAAAGGAGTTTCATGTGGATCAACCAATTTTACTTTATGATAATTAGTTTAGAACCTTTCTAGGTAAGCTCCATATTAGATGGAAAGGTCTATATATCATTCATGAGTTAACACAACTAGGAACCATGGTGTTAAGGTATTTACTTGGCACCATCCTACTTGGAAGGGTGAACAATAATAGGCTCAAACCCTACCCCTATTAAGTTGTGCACCCAAGCATAATTAGGTGCTAAATCACACCATCATGAATTAGGATCTGTTTCAATTATATTGTTTGTATTTGGATTGGTTATTTGAGGTTATGTGGATAGATCATAAGTGTGTATGGTGTTTTTATAAATTGGAATCTAAGACCAAAGCATAAGAGTTTTATTAATAACATGAACGATGTTGATAAAATAAAAATCATGTTTAAGGGCATCAAATGTGTTGGACTTTAAGTTTAGGAAAGACATGAGTGGAGAGATCTTAATCAAATAACACCTAGTGAATCTTGGGGGTGGATTAGGAAAATAATAATCATGTATGGCAGGTGAATGTCTAGGTGGCTAATCAAATCACTCAATTAGTAGGTCATGCAAAGGATGTCATCTTAGCAAAAAGCATGCCAACTTAGTAAAAGGAGATCTTTATAATTAAATGACATTAAGACTAAAATCAAGGATGTCACCACACATTTAAAACATTGGTATCTAAAAGTTTATGTGAAGATCTATAAATTAGGTGTTTGGCTACTCACATCATTATTTTACACTTTATAGACCCTTGAGCATAGTGCATTGAGCCTATGACAAATTTCCCTTTTGCATTAGTACCTATGAATAATAGCCTTGTGAAGTATCTATGAGTGGTAAACATTTGAGCATAGTGCTTTAATATTTATATATTTTATAAGATGGTTGCCTATGATCCTTCTTAGTTGTAGTGAGGACTCATTATCGCATAATAGGAATACATCAAGATCAACACTAATCTATGATAAATAAAATTTATGGAGCCATATGCATATCTTTATATCAAACTCACCAAAGAATGAATCTTTTCCCCCACAATAGTTCAAAAAGCATAATAATAAGCAATCACACTAGTCCACTAATTCTGTAACATGTATGTCAAATGGTCGATTCAATTACCTACATTTTTGCAATTAGGAGTTATTATGTAGTTTTTTCTTGGATGAAATGAAGAGAAGATTTATATTTCCTTAGACATCACCATATATTTCATTGAAGCTACCATGGTGCATGTAACCTAACTTCCAACATGAGGAAGGACTTTGGGTCCCTACAAATCCAAATGCCTATCTATTATACCTAACATCTATGATGCTTATGTAAGAGTCCATAGAGGGATACCACTGAAGGATATCAAATATGAGCTAATGTGAATTCATGTAAAATTCATAACTAATAGGTTATATAAAATGAATAAGGTCATCATTGATGTCACCCATCGCATGGTCAACCTCAATTAAGAATTTAATTGGCCATAGTTCTTGGTGTCTGAGGTCATCAACAATATTGAAAAAGTCATGTCCTCTGCAAAATAGACATTTTAGTACCATTTTTTTATTTTATTATTGGTCTTCACATAGTGGAATTCTCTAGAGGGTATTGTCTATCCAAATGTCAATTATTGGTTGGATGTCACCTTTCAAAATCTCACTTGGAAGTGAGAGAGCACTTATTTTTCTCATTAGTGATTGTTTCATGCCTAATGGGATGAACTAGTTGAACCATCTTCAATAACCCACGCATCCCTCCAAATTCCATGAAGTATTTAGGGCAACATGAGTTGGTGAACAAAATTATATAGAGAATAATCATTCGAGTTCACAAATTACCTAAGGCCCCAAGTGTGCCCTTATCATGTATCATTGACATGGATACTATGTAGTACCTAGTTGAGCATCAAAAGTAGTTAGCCACATGAAAATCGACTCCTTTACAAAAAATACCTCTAGGAGTCTTGATCACCACTACCACTGATGTAATAACAACTACACCACTAAACCATAGGAAATTCAAGGCTGTCATAGTTCAGAGGTCATTATCTCCACCTCGATGTAAGACACAGAGCTAGATGACCCTAATGTCCCATGAATCACAACACAATGTCATTGGTATGATATCTAGACAAACAAATAAGAGGTCTACTACATAATGATGGTTGATATGGCTAGAGACCTATACAATAAGGAAGAAAAGAAGGAGTTTTTCTTATGGAAAGTTGTCTACACTATTCAAATACAAAATTAGGTGTTGTAGCATTTATGTGTTTAACTATCCCCTTATCCCCCTTCTATCATTATCGACACCATTGATGAAGAGGAAAAATTATAGAAAATCCAAGAGGCATTATACACTAAATGAGGTTTTAATATCTCTTCCCAACCACAACCATTCGATCCTCTACCTAGAAGTCCTTTAGATCTCTCATATGAAATAAATATATGTTATGATGTTACCATCATACAACTGACATAGAATAAGAAACATCACTTTATAACATGTATACACATGAGGTAGGAGTACCTAAACTAGTTTAATAGGTTTCCCCACTATCTCATGTTGCACCATTACAAAGCTCTGAAGGGTCATTCTTCAATCTAGGAAAAATGAAGATCATATGAAGAAGACTACTATGTAGGCTTCTCTCATTTCTTCATCCACTTCACCATTTAATGATCAAATTATTAATATAAAAAAGGTGGCTTTGGATGAGTAGATGCTAGAGGATCAACAAGCTACATGTGAATAATTAGCATGGGTATATCAAAGATGAGATTGGCAGGAGGAAAAATGTCATGCTAAGGTTGAGGTTAAGTTAAAAGCTGAAGAAGCCCAGAATGCTTAACATTTACAACAAGAGCAAGACCAAGAAGAAGTTGTCAAGATACATAGAGATCACATAACACAATAAGAAACTACCAATCAATAGAAACAAGTAGAATAGGAAACTCTAGATGTAACCTAAATAAAGGAAGAGAATAAGTTCATAGAGGAGGCCATGGAAAAATAAATAATTATAAATAAGGACACATAGGGGAAGATGCAGTAAGAAGAAGTAGCTCTCACTACCACCCAGACATATAAATAGGCTAAGGAGGTAGAGGTGCATGCTGAAGCCGATACTAAATCCCATCATGTAGCATAGGCACATAAAGTTGAGACCACATAGAAATCAACACAAGACATGTGCATTCCCATAGATAAGGCATGATTGCACTAAAAAAATACACCATATTAACACCATAAGACATGAAGGTTATGGATATTTCACATGACTAAGAGGAGGCAACAGGTACTCAAGTGTAGGGTATGCCAACAATACTTTAGATTCTTATAACTTTAAATATCCTTATGTTGTCCACTTAGAGGACAATTTTCTATTTTCCCCTTGTTCCACTTCAACATCTTTTATCCAGTACATCAATGACTAATTTAGCCATGGTTCTACCAACCACTGAAGCATCTCTAGATGTTTTACAAGTTTCTTTAGTGAAGCAAGTGGAAGGGACATTTGCATTTTAGGATGTCATTGCCTAGATAGCAGTATTTTTAGAGAAGAGGGTTTCATAATTATATAATGACAATACTAGGCTTTACTCTCAAATCATCAATGTCAACACTCTCATCAAGGATGTGTTCATGTCTCTTTACAAGCAAGTTTTTTGCAATAACATTCTTTCAGATCCTAAGAAACTTTTGTTATTGGTTTCATAGCTCACCCAAGACTTGTAGAATATTTGACATTTATCCAATCTAACATCATAAGGCTAAGCCATTAAAATAGAAACTAGAGTCATGTGTGAACTTCTTGAGGCATATCAATTGGATATTGCATTTGCACTCAACCAAGCCATTTTATTGGCTTAGAATATGCTCATTTAGAAACAACAATTGGATATAGTTTGGAGTGGTACTCATCATGATTATACTACTACTTCTACTTCATAGTCTACTTTTTAGGATCAATCTTCTAATTCTATAAGATTAGATGAAATTTTATAGGCTTATCTTCAAACTTAGGACTCTATTATGTAGCAGCTCCAAACTTGGCTAAATCAAATGCTAAAAAACACTATTTTAGGGGTGTAAACACAATGTCATGTTAATAAACATATACATCTACATTCATGCATCACTAAAAATTTGGATACTTCTTGAGGTACTTTGCCTACTATAGAAGATATCAATATTTGCCAACTATTGTACTCTCAAGCTCCTCTACGAGAATTGTTGCATAATAAACAAGAGTTTTTGCTCATTTGGAAGTCTTATAATACTGACTTGGATAATTTGGATAGTTATTTTTAAACTTGGTATATTATACCCCATTCATTCCCCTTAGTTAGGTATAATACAAGCTTAAATTGTAGAAGGCTATTATTGTAGGTTACTCATAACACACCCCATAAACATCACAACTATCTTCCAGTTTTGAAACATCATATATGCCTCCACCGTCCAGCTTATTCTATGTAAGTGGGATAATTTTGAAATTTTGTTATTTAGTTTTGTTATAGGTTGTTTCATATTACATTACCATGCCAAGTTGATTGAAAACCTAAAAGAGAGGCCTTCTTGGTTTATCTTGTATATTGAAAACCCAAAAGGGTGGTAGGTTGGATTAGTACTTAGTTGAAAATACATGAGGGTGACTAAGTGTGCACACTAAGGTGAAAACTAGTCCCATCACATTAAGCAATATATAGTTTTTATGAGTCTAACATATTTTTTGTATCCATGCCTCTATGACATTACCTCAGGATAAGACAACAGTTTAAGTATGGGAAACTGTTAGCAGGTGAATGCAAGAATCAAACTTCTTTATTAAATATAATTGCTACATGGATATAATTATAATTTCCTTCTATTTTATATTTTTTATTTTTTGTTTCATGGTTAATCTATTTTGGTATTATTGGCATTACAAGGAAACCAAATATGGGTTGCAATGTATGTGTGTTAAATATGGATTTAGAGGTTAAGAATGATAATAACTTGTATAATATATTCCTTCAATTTTAATAGAACAAGTTTGATTTCTGCATAATTTATAGTATATTTTAGAGTGTTTTGATCACATTGAGAAAGATTGTAATAGAGTTCTTCACTCAAATTATATGCATAGAGATGAATGATCAGTGTTTGATTGTTATGAAGAATAATGAAGCAAACTTAATAGAATATTGAATATTATTTCCTTGTGTGTTATTCTATAATTTATGGAATTCTATGTTAAATGCATTCATTATAAGCTTTGTTAGTATTTGACTAGATCTATTTATTTTGCAAGTGTATTATCTGAAGTGAAATATATATATGATTGCAATCTAAATGTGTAAAATCCCTATCTATCTACAAGTTCTTGTAAGTTCTTCTTTAGATCATAGGGTTATCCTTGTAATTAGCATGTTTTGGTGAAACCCAGGAATCGCTACTAACATGACCTATTCTAATTAAATTTTAGAATGCATGGTCACTATTTTATGAATGGTATGAATACCATAACGTAAAATTTTCTCTAACAACTCTTTTGTATCTTTACCCATATGATTGATTTCTTTAGCAATATTTAGTGTTTCTATATCATAAATTTGATGAATAGTTGAAGAAGAAAATTGAATTAGATTTATCAGCTTCTTAGATTACTATTGTCAACTGCTCAACTTTTTTTTTAATTTGATCTATGGTCACCTTATCATGATCCATATTCTCAAACAAAGAACTGATTTTTGATTGAACATTTTCTTTCATTCCTTCTATTGTATCCTTCCCCAAACATATTTTATAGATTTGATGTAAGGGGCACTAACACTATCTTTGTCTTTTTCCACTGGAGGAACTACTACTTTTGCATACTTGTATCCTTTATTATCCATGACTATCCTCGATACAATTTTGGTTTCTTTATTATTCAGGAAGGTAAGGTTGCCAAGGTATTGAAATCAATTTCAATGTTCAATAATTTTATTTCTATTTTCCACTACTTCATATAACCAATAAATTTTGTTTACATTAGGAAGAGGTTTTTATATTTGATTAGAGTTAAAAAAAATTGGAACTTCAAGAGAAGGAAGAATACTTAATGAGGGTTGGACTTCTTCTGATACTATCTCATCTTTGTCTCTTTCTACCATATTAATTAGATTTTTGGTTGAATATTCAAGAAGTAATTCAGGATCTTATGGAGAGGTAGGGACAAATAACTATTAAATTGAGTGTAATATGGAAGCAACAATAAATAATAAGATGCAAGAAACTATTGATTGATATTTTCTACTAGTGTCTGAGACTAAACAAAACTATCAAGAGAAACATCTTTAGAAATAGAAATTTTAGAAAAATAGAAAGATTGTTATCCTAAAAAATTTATTTTTAGATTGAGGGGACTATGAATTGGAGTAGCTTATGTAATAATCTAGGTTTGAGTTTCTACTTCTACCTCTAGGGTGTCATTACTTTCACTAGATGTTTGTGATGTTCTAGCTTCTAATTATTGTTAATTATTAAAGCTTCCCAATTCAATATTTGTTACTGGTGGTGGAAATCCTACTTTACTAACATTGACTCCATTATTTTTTAACCATCTCAAAGTTATATCAAGCACATTTTGAGTTTTGCTTATGAGAGAAGTTGATTCTTTCTTGCTCCAATCAACCTTTGGGAGTGGTTTTGATTTAATTTTCTCTTTTTGGAAACTAAAATAAAATGTTTCTTCATCATATAATATCTTATTTTAGACTTTCATAATGCCAAATTCATTGACTTATTTTATTCTGAACCATGAACAATCCCTAATTCTCACATGTATTTCATCATTACAATCTAACATATAGTCCTCAAAATGAGATACATATTGATATGAAGAACCAAGAATGTGTGCCACTAAACTTATTATGTCAAATGAAGGTCTAATTTCAAAATCCATCATAGTAACATGAATCATTTATTCCTCAACAAACTTTGCTTTAGCCAATAATGCACATGTTTACCTGCCTATAGAGATAAGAAATTTTACCCAAGATTTATGTTTATTGGCTAGAAACTTATGGGTTTTAGCCAATTATCTCACCAATTCTATCAAAACCCATTAGTTTCAACAATAGGGAAAGTAGAAAATAGTATAGGGTGACTGATTGGGTTGACCTAACACAAAAATAAGACCTATAAACTATACAAGGTTGACTAAGTCAATCCAGTACAGTAAACAAAGGTAGGAAAAAGATGGAAAAGGGGATGCATATTGTACAGGGTCAACTAAGTCAATCTAGTACAGTGAACAAGGGATAAAAAAGGTATAGGTTTGACTGGGTTGGCCAATTATAGTAGACAAGGAGAAAGAGAAAGATGATAACAAGTTATGAGGTGAAATAAGATAATTTTTGTAACTAATCTAGGAAAGTAAAAGCTGAAAAGAAACAAATAGCTAATTAGATCAATGTTGGCCAATCCAACTGAGGCACACAAAATAAAACCTTGCACTAACACTACCTAATACAAGTTTTTGCACACACAATTGAGTAAAGAGAAAGCAATCAACTTGAAAAGTAAAGAGATAACTAATTGGTCAATCTAAGATGTTTATTAGATTATTAAGAAATGATTTTTAATGTGATTGGAAGTTGGATATAAGCAAGGTACTATATAGCAATCTAAGGATAGTTTTAGGTGGTTTAGGCTAAAAAATACCTACCCCCTCACTTCACACACCACAATGATAAGGGTGTCAAGTTCTTAGATAGAATATACCATTAACCACACTTTATACTTGACTAGAGCATCAAGTCAGTTTCCCCCTTGGTGATGAAATCCAAGTAGGTTGGCCTAAGGTAGACAAGATTTTAAAGTTCTTGTTTATGTTTTTATGATTTGGACATGTGTACATAAAATAGAGATAGTGAAACTAAGTGATTAATTAAAAATCCCCTAATTAGACTATGTAAACTATTCTAAGCATGCAAACAATAAAAAAATTAATGTGTGAACTAATTACTAGTAGATATGAGGTTAATTCCAACTTTGAAACAAGGTATAGAGTTGACACTATATACACAAAATATATAATAGGTTCAACAAGGTCAAACATGTACTATGGAAACAAGGTCTAAAAATGAACTAGGTCAGTAGTGTCGATCTAGTTATTTTAGACAGCACATAGAACACAGAATTAGGTTGGTAGTGTTGATCTAGTTGACTATGCAAGGGCAATTTTTAAAGACTAAAAACTATGAAAGGAAAGATAAAAAATAAACAGAGAAATAGAAAGGAACCTTGGTGGATCAGATATGTAATGAAGAAAGATTACTGATGAATAACCTTGAAGTATGCTTAAGAAACATGCAAACTAGGTCGATAGTATCGATCAAGATATACAATAACATACTAAAAAGGTGTTAAGACTATAAAGGGTTGACTAGGTTGACCTAGTGGGCTAAATTGGGTGTCTGAAAGGCTATAAGCCTATATTGGGTCGACTAGGTTGATCTAGTTGCTTATTCTTAAAAATATACGCATAGAGAAAAATAGTTGGGTCAATCAAATTGATCCAGTATTTCAAAATATATGATAAAAATGATGATCAAAAGAATGAAATAAGTGAAATAAATCCTATAAGGGTTAGTTTCACATCAGGTTCACCAGAATGTAATATGAAGGTGAAGCCAAAGTAAATGTTAATACTAACAAGAAAAGAAACAAAATGGAAATGTGAAGACAATCCAACCAGTGGTGGGATAGGATTCACATCAGGTTCACCAGAATGTACGCAATAAAAAATACATCATGTCTATGAATTAATCCTAGCTCAAAGAAGATAGATCATACCTACACTTCTAATTGGGGATACACTTGTTAATTAGGAGCATGACCAATATAGGGATCTACTAGACCTGATTAGGGGATAATTTGTCACAATATATCATGCTAGGAAGGGTTCCAAAGCCTACAGTATAACACAATTTCAAAATAACCCTAATGGAGTCCTAAGATTTAAAACAATCACTCTATTCTAATAATAAGAAAGTAAAACTAATCTAGTGTACACCAAATCTTGTGACATAAAGTGGGGGTTATAAAGAATAAAACAAACATGTATAGGGAACTTCATTTAAATTAAGTATGAGTAACACCCTAATACATAAAATATAAATGATAGTATTATTCAAGCCAACATATATGCTACTTCTATCTACTAAAAGAGAGGAGAACAAAGTTAGAATATACTTACTTGAATGTGAACTCATCAAAACTCAATCTCTCCCTTGGCTAAAGGGGATTTGCAAGAGGTTATTGTGGTTTGTAAGGATAACTAAGAAAGGCCAAATCATCCAAGACTTATCCATAAGACTATATTCTTCAATTAAGAAACTTAAGCTAAGTCTCCTCAAGTAGAATGGTGGAAGAGCAGATTGTGAAGAAGCATAAGTGAATAATAATTCTTGATTGCACATATGAATAATGACCAAAATGATCTTGTATATATAGGTGGATCTTACCCTAAATCCTTTCAAGAATTTCAGCTATACAGGGTTGACTTAGTGTATTTTTATGGATAATTTACTAGGTCTGGGCTAGGTTGGCCAAAGGGATAACAATCTAAGAAAGTAAAGAATACCCCTAAACTATAATAGGTCGACCCAGTATAGCTAACTGACCAAAAAGAGTTTAAGACAAGAAAAGGAGGAATGAAAAGAGGAAAACTCAAGGGAGGAGAAGTAGATTTAGGAAATATTTTGGGATCTAGTTGGATTGGTAATAATATGGTAATAAGGGATAACAATCCTGTGAATCACCAAAAGTTTTCCTACCCCTTTCCTAGTGCACCCCTTCAGAGATATTGAGTCTCGAAGGGTTCATACAAGATGTAAAGAGTTAGTAATCAATAAAATTTAAAAATATTATGTGTAGACATATAATCAAAAATACATCATGTCTGTAAATAAATCCTAGCTCAGAGAAGATAGAGCATACCTACACTTTCGATTAGGGATACACTTGTTAAGAGGGAGCATGACCAATATGTGGATCCACTAGACCCGATTGGGGGATTACTTTCATAACATATCATGCTAAGAAAAGTTTCAAAGCCTACAGTCTAACACAATCACACAACAACCTTAATAGATTCCTAAGGTTTAAAGCATTCATTCTATTCTAATAACAAGAAACTAAAACTAATCTAGTGCACACCAAAGCTTGTGGCACAAAGTGGGGGTTAGAAATAATAAAACAATTATGTATAGGGAACTTTAATTAAAGTAAGTATGAATAACACCCTAATACATAAAATATGAAAGATAGTATTATTCAAGCGAACTTATGTTATTTCTATCTAATAAAATAGAGGAGAATAAAGTTAGAATATGATTACCTGAATGTGAACCTATTGAGACTCAATCTATCCCTTAGCCAAAATGTCTTTGCAAGAGGTTGTTGTAGTTTTTAAGGATAACTAAGAAAGGCCAAAGCATCCAAGACTTATCCACAAGACTAGATTCTCCAAATATGAAACCTAATTCAAGTCTCCTCAAGTATAATGGTGGAAGAGAATATTGTGAAGAAGGGTGAGTGAATAATAACTTTTGATTGCACATATGAATAATGACCAAAATGATCTTGTATCTATAGGTAGATCTTTCCTTAAATCCTTCTAATAACATCAGCTATATAAGGTCAACCCAGTTGATCAAGTGTGTTTTTGGGGATAATTTACTAGGTCTGAGCTAGGTCGAATAAAGGGATAACAAGCTAAGAAAGTAAAGAATACCCCTAAACTGTACTGGCTTAACCCAGTTGACCCAGTACAGTCGATTGACCAAAAGGAATTTAAGACAAGAAAAAGAGGAATGGAAAGAAGAAAAGACTAGAGGAATACTCAAGAGAGGAGAAATAGCTTTAGGAAAGGTTTTGGGATCTGGTTGGATTGGTAATAATGTGGAAATAAGGGGCAATAATCTTGCAAAGCCCCAAAGGTCTTCCCACCCCTTTCCTAGTGTACCCCTTAGGGCATGCACTCAGAGAGATTGAGTCTCGATGGGTTCTTACAAGATGTAAAGCATGAATAATCAATAAAAGTTAAAAATATTATGTATATACATATGCCCCACTCTAAGCTCATCACGTGTCACTAAGGTGTAATAGGGGATGGTGCTTCAAGAAATAACATAGTAACAAACAACACTAATACTAAAAAAATTTACAATATTTTAAATTAAAAATAACTAAAAGTAAATGACTGAAAAGGGAAATTAATCTAAAAATTAAATGTAATGTGTACCTTGAGTTACCTTTATCATGGGATGGTTTTCTATTGTGTTATTGGTTTTGATTGTGTATGGTACCGAGACTACTTTCAACAAACCTAAGAATACAAAACTAAAGAGCAAAAAGAAATAAAAGCAATAAAATCCAAGATAGTTGGTGTTATGAGGATAAAATGTACTTTAGAAATTTGGCAAGCTAGGGTGACACGTGCTATGTTAGACCAAATGACAAAGTCAAAAAACAAGAGAAAATTGGGTAACTGAAAATCCAAGGCTACTAAAGACCCAGAAAAATTAAAAGTAAACCTTAAGTAAGAAAGTCAATTCACCAAGTCAAACCAAGGATACATGTCAAATAGGATGGTAATAAAATAAATGAATGGTAAAAGACTAAACAAAAATGGTAAAATAACATTGATGAGTGAGTAGTAATAATCCACATCTCACTCAATAATGGAAAAAGGTACATAAAAGAGAAAATAACATTGATGAGTTAGAAGTAACAAGGTAACCACACTCAATAATGAAAAAAGGGTAAGAATTCAGGTGTCCATAATAGCAGGATAATTTTATAATGACAAATGGTAAAAATAAAGTAAAGTAAGTCTAGAAATGTAATTCATGGTGTAAAGAAATACAAATCCATAGTTTCTCAAACATGTTGTTTTGCTCTAAGGATAGATAAAACTGAAACAAAGTAGTGATAACATGTTTTTAAGAGGTAAAGAAGGGAAAATAAATTTGGAATCACAAGTTATCTATCAAGGGGTGAAATGAAATGGGTGGAGGGAGAATGAAGGAAAAACCAAGGTAGAGGAACTCTTTATCTAAGTCAAGACAATCCATTAGGAATATCAAAATAAGAGGACTTTCAACCTTAAGGACCATGAAGAACTTCTCTTAGCTACACAAGTCTTGGGTTAACAAATGGAGTATATAGATCATCCCATGAAAGCTAAATGCATGAAAAGTCAATAGACCTACCTCCCCATGATGTGTTCCATATTCTTTAGGACCCTTTATAGAGCCATCAATTTACTACAAATATTAGGTACTTACATGAGAAATTAGGTAGCACCATAGATTTTTTTGAAATCCCCTATTCTAATCTATTAGCCTACCATACCTCAAAGGACCTCCACTCTATGTGAGGCCAACTATGGAATTTTAGCTTCGATTGGAGATAGGATATATGTTTTTAATCACATCTTTTGGTGTGAATTTGACTTTTGAGATTTGTGTGTTGACTTTTAGATATCATTTCCTTTTGTTTTCAAATGATTTGGATTTTAACTTTTTTGATGGCTTTTTCTATTCCTCCTCCATACATATTTGGAAAACCAAACATAGGTGCTAAATATGACTTTCATTTAAATAATTGGGACAAGGTTGCTAAGAGAGAGAAAATTCAAAGAGCATGGGTTCTAAGAGTCTCATAAATGTAAGTCAAATAAAAGTGTTATCTTGACTTTGACCTTGTTTTATCTAATAAGGAGATGAAAGGAAGGAAAAATCAAAAGGAATGACACATGGAACAATTTGAATTACTTAAAATCATAAAAAAATGTGATAAAAGGAAAAAAGGAGGGATACAATGACAGTAAAATGTGATTCCTTATCATAAGAATGAGGGAAATGGAGGAAAATATGCTAACATAGATTGTTGTGTAGATTTCATCTAGAAAAAGAAGTAAAAGCTAAAGTTGAGAACCGGGATGAAGAATACATGAAAAGATGATAATTTTATGAGGAGGGTTGGATCCTATCCATAGTCTTACAAAGCAACTCATAAAAGAGAAACCTACGAGGGTGATGATAAGTAAGAGAAAAGTAAAGTGAATTAAGCAAAGAAATAATAGTATTTTATGAGGGATGTTAGGTCCTATCCATGGTCTTACAAAGCAACTCACAAAATAAAAACCCAAAGGATGCCAAAATAGCATTGGCAAGTAGCAAAAATGAAAGAGAAAAATAGAGAAAAGATGGTGGTTTTGTGAGGAATGTCAGGTCCTATTTGTGTTATTACAAAGTAGCTCACAAAAAAAAACAAGGGGTGAAAAAAGCAAGAGAAAATGCAAGAAGATAAAGAAGATTATGGTACATCAAGAAACCAAAATACCAAAAGGGAGGACTAAAGGTTATGAAAAAGAGGGAACTACTGTAGAGGGAGAGACCCATGCTTAAGTAAATTATAAAAAATGTTAGATAGATATAGATAAAAAAATATGACAAGAAGTAAATGTTTAGGCAAAGTACTTTTTAAGGAATTAAGCATTGGTGGGCTCTTTAAAAGCATGGCCTTCATTGGTTTGAAGATGGTAGGTGCTTGAACTAAGAATGTCTTTAACTAAATATGGGCCCTACCATTTTTGGGCATATTTAAATTCTTTGTTATGGGTATATTCTAATTTAAGGACAAGATCACCAACACTAAAAGCATGGATTTTAACATGTTTTTTATGTTCTCTAGTGATGTGAGCCTTGTATTGGTGATTATATTACAAGGCAAAAAGATGAAATTCATCAAGAATATCAAGAGCATGAAGGCAAGATTCATGAAATTATTCATTAGTAATAATTCCATGAAGATATATATGAAGAGAGGGAAGCTCAAATTTCAAAGGAAGAACCGACTCAGAACCATAGACTAGTGAAAATGGAGTTTCCCCAGTGGTGGTGCATATGCTAGTTTGATTGCCAATCCATGTGGGTTTCATGAACTATATTTTGAATAATTTTGTTGATAATTTTATTGGTGGCCTTAGCTTGACCATTATATTATGGATGATGAAGCATGGAAAATTTATGATTGATCTTAAATTTGGTGTAAAGTTGTTTAACATGTTTATTTTTGAAGTTATCACCATTGTCAAAAATGATGGTATGGGGAATGCCAAAGTGGAAAACAATTTGGTTAATAATAAATTTGGAAATGGTAGTACCAGTAACATTAATGAGGGGCATGGATTTTACCCACTTGGTATAATATTCAGTAGTAGTGATTATAAAGACATGCCCATCTTGGGAGCGATGAATTTTACCAATGAGATGAAATCCCCATATGGAAAATGTCCAAGGAGGTGAATGGATAAGATCATCA
The DNA here is from genome assembly GCA_037957365.1 of Torreya grandis. Classification (NCBI taxonomy): domain Eukaryota; kingdom Viridiplantae; phylum Streptophyta; class Pinopsida; order Cupressales; family Taxaceae; genus Torreya; species Torreya grandis. Next base: position 5,018,394 of record JARHVA010000262.1, on the reverse strand, counting down.
TGAATCTAACAAGGATTACACTTTTTAGCATATTCAATTGCATCTTTTTTTAGAGTAGGCCAAAATTAACTCATACATAGGCATTTGTGGGATGTAGCATGTCTACTATAGTGACCACCCAAAATTCCCCCATGTGTTTGTTAAAGAAGAGGATGAACCTCATCTTACATAATAAAACAGAGCAAGGTACCTTCAACATTATAATAGTAAAGGATGTTATGTCAAAATACATACTTGAAAGCTTATTTATGAATGTGTGTCTTTTCATATGAGTCTAGATTATAAGAATAAGTTTAGTGTTCTAAGAATTGAATGATGTCTTTATACCAAGGGATTTATCGAATGGTAATAGCCTCAATATGATAGATAAGTGAATATGGTGGTCAAGTAGTAGATGGGATTTTCTTATTTGTATAATAAAATAAGGATTAGAAAGAAATTGATGTGGATGAAATAGAGAAGCTAAAGAGGAAAGAGAATTAGTAATGGAATTTTGATCTCTAGGTATAGGCTCAATAGTGAAAGAGATAAAATCCTTAGCAAGAGTGTTTGTAATTTGATGATAGGTGATAAAGTTCTCACTTTTACATTGATAATCACCACTAACTTGATAGAAAATAAGTTGAGAATCACCTAAAGCATGAAGGTATTGAATATTTAAGTCAAGAACATCTCTCATGCCTAAGATAAGAGCTTCGTACTTGGCCATATTATTGGTAACGTCAAAGGTGAAGTGAAAATCTAAAATAATAATCTTACCAAGGGCACTTGTGAGAATGCAACCTACCCTAGCTCCTTAAAGGCATTTATCAAAATCAAAGTAGAGGGTCCAAGTATCTTCATGCAATTCAACATTGATTTCAAGAAGCTCCTTGATAACTACCTTTGGTTTAGTAGTACTAGAGGGAGTGAAAGATTATTCAAGTTGATTGGCTTCAAGATTATCAATAAAGCTATGAAAATAATCTTTAATAGAGATAGCTTGATTAAGACCTTCAACGTAAAGGATATTATCATTTGAAAGGTCACTTTGAAGGGAATAAGTGGCCAAAATGGGAGCTTTGGCAAGTTGGTTAGCTATGACTTATCCTTTAATAGCTTTTTGAGTGATGACGCAAAGATCAAATTTTGTAAGTAAGACCATCCATTTGCCAATTCTCTCTTCAAGAAGAAAATATTTGGAGAAGAAATGATGAAGGGGGTCAGAATGGATGATGGCATAAGTAGTTTGTTAAATCATGTAGTGACAAAGCTTTTCAACTACAAAATAGATGGTGAGGCAATCACGTTCAATCTTGGTATAATGTGTTTCATAATCGATAAGGCATCACCTAATTTAGTAGATAGCATACTCTCTTCTAGTATCATCTTGTTGGGTAAGCATTACCCCAACTAAAATAGGTGTGGAATAAGTATATAGAATGAAAGGATTATCATTGGAAGGAGGATGAAGTATAGGGGGATGAAGCAAGGACTCTTTCATGTTATCAAAGGCTTTTTGACATGGATCCATCCATTTTGAAGTATTACTTTTCTTAAGAACGGAATTGATGGAGTGAATTCAATATGCCATTTTGGGGATGAATCATCTAATTTTCTTAAGCTTGCCTAAATAATTATGAATGTTGAGAATAGAGCAAATAATAGGCATGTTGATGATAGCACTAATTTTGGCAAGATCAATGTCAATACCGTGGAGAGAGACTAAAAATCTAAATAATTTTCTAGATGTGACTCCAAAGATACATTTGTAAGGATTAATTCTATCTTTATATTTAAGGATATGGTCAAATATGATAGCAAGATAAAAGAGATGATTTTTATGATGTTTAGATTTAACAATAAGATCATCCACGTAGGTTTCAATAATTTTGTGATTGAGATTATGAAAAATGTGATTCATTACACATTGATAAGTGGGTCCAACATTTTTGAGTCTGAAGGGCATTTTGACATAGCAATAGGTTCCCTATTTTGTGGTGAAAGTAGTCTTATGTTGGTCCTCGAGAGTGATAAGAATCTGATTATATCCTGAGAAACCATCCATAAGAGATAACATTTCATAACCAGCCATGGAATCAATGATGGCATCTATTGCAGGTAAGGGAAAGTTGTCCTTTGGACTATAGTGACTTTATTTCAAATGGGAACAATATTAGAAACCCATTCAAAATAATCCACTAGTTTGATAAATTTGGCATCGAGTAATTTGATGATTTCCTTATGACATAGAGTTGAAACTTTAGGTGGAAATTTTCTTTGATTTTGATGCAGAGGCTTGGCATTAGGATAAGTAATGATATTATGCACCATAATGATAGGGTCAATGCCAAGCATGTCCTTGTAGGACAAAATGAAAGCCTCATGATATTTGTCAAATAATAATCTAAAATTATCATATTCAATAGGTGAAAGCTCTCGAGAAACTATAATCAGTCAAGGACAAAATGGGGTACCATATTCGATGTGAGTGGTTCTTAGATAAGCATGGAATTACCATCTTGAAAGTGGTATGGTGCATTAGGTAAGTCTAAATTTAGATTTGTTTTAGGATCAACACTAGCAATGAATTTGTTGAAGCAAGGAGTTTTATTTTTAAAGTTTCCAAGTTTATGATGCTACTAAGGAAGTTGAGGTTCTTGGGCATGAAGTAACTTAGGGATATCTTCATCACTAGGGAAGGTAGGAAGAGGACCATAATATTCGACATCTACTTCAATATCAAGAATTTGATTTCCATGGCTATCATATTTAAAATGAATTTTATAGACATTGGTTGCCTTGGCATAAAGTCTAATTTTGGGAGTAGAATAAGTAGATGGGATAGAAATTTTGGAATATCAGTGGATTCAGTGATGGGAGAAGGATTGGATGCAATGATTGGGTTGATATGTGGTAAAAAAGATTTAGAGATTTTTGGAGGTTCAGAAGGCATAATTTTCTCTACCACTGAAGGAGTATCAATAAGAGTAGGATTGATAGGAGGCACATGACCTTCAAGATTGAAGGTATGATCCATAGAAATGGTATGCGATCCCAATTTAAAGCATGGATTTGGGCTAAAGTTTTCTAGTAATGATGGACATCCAAATCTCTAGATTGAGCTTGGGCCATGATATAGTTGTAATCATATGTTGGATAAATAAGACAAGCTTAAGAATTAGGGGATTTTTAAAAAGGTGAAATCCCAATATTGTTTAATGTATAAGGAGACATGATAAGAGGATCTTGAAATAATTTTTCCACTCTAAAATCATTGCAAGCAAAGGCATATTATGGTAAAGAAGGCTCTTAAGCATTACATGGAGGGGTAAAGTCAGTAATCTCATCCATAATAGGAATGGTACGATCTCTTGATAATAGAGAAGGAGGAATCCATTGTGAAATATATGGAGGTAACTTGGTAGTATTATAAGTGTGTTTCAATTCATTAAGATCATCATCATCAAAATCCATAAGAGTAACTTGTAAATCAGGACTCATGTTGATGAACTTAGGTAAAGGAGCATTGTTAATATTAGGATTTATAGGAATATGATATTGAGGTTTAAGGTTAGGAAGATGGATACTCCATGGATTGGGATCAACTTCATGCTTGTACCATTTCCCATTATGTAAGAATTTAATATATTGACTACCAAAAGAAGAAATGGCTCTCATTTAATGAGTTCATAGATGATCAAGAAGGATATTGTAAGATAAAGGGAGATCAGGGACCATAATATTGGTTTGAATGCTCTTAGTTCCTATGGTTAATGGAATCCAAATACAACCAAGTGGCTTTTGATTAGTCTTATCAAAACCATAACAATTAAGATGAGTTTGCTTGAGATGATCCTTATTATAACCACGTTGTTGTATAAGCCACAAAGATGTCACATTAATACCAGAGCCTTCATCAACTAATAATTTTTGGATAAGAATGGTATTAATGGCTATTTTAATAAAGAGTGGTGGATCATCACATGAAAAAAAAAAATCATCGTTAATCATGTCCTCTTCAAGAAACTCAATAGAAGGCTTGGAAGAAGAACATGAGGTTTAAATGGTGTTGACATTAGTAGGTTGAGAATCAATAAAATGCCATTATTCTTTGATGGAGGATGGATCTTTCATTTCTTTAAGTTGTTGCATAAGGAATTTATGATAATAGGATGAAGTGCAAACCAATTCCATAAGAAGAATCTTACAAGGCATAGAGTTGAGTTCTTCAAAAAAAATCAATGAGATTTAGAAGAACCAGTATGAAGTTTAGAAGGTAAAGTATTTTTGGAAGGCATAGATGTGGTTGGACGATCAGAAGGAGGAATTTTTTCCTTAGGTGCTTTTGAATAAACATTAGAGGTGGTAGTATCTTTAATAAGTCATTCCTCTAAATATGGCTTCTTAGGCTTGGTAATAGGATCTTTGTGAGCCAATTTATGATGATAATTGACCTTGGTAGTGTTAACATATTGAGATTTGTTATAATATTGGTCATAATCAATGTCAATAGCACAAACATCCTTGACATTTTCTTGATTATTAGAAGAATATTTTTGGTTATTGGAGGTAGAAGCTTTGAAAGTTTGCCATTTTTAGGAAGCAGTAGTGTATTCTTGATGATGAATATTGATCATAGCTTCATGATTAAATGAATCACCAAGCATATAAGAGATAATAAATTTATTGATCCATCTACAAGATTCATGATAATGCCTAATGTCGGTATGAAACCAGTAGAATAGATTTGGGTCATACCACTTAGGAGGAGCATTGGGATAGATGAAAGGTTTTGAGGGCAGTAAAAATTATTTCATTTGTTGAACTAAAAGAGGTGTATGAGAAGATGAAGGAATATCAATTTTGGAAAATCCTTGTTTGGTTGGTGGAGCAAAACTAGTGATAGCATTATATGTTTGGAAATATCCTTTAAGTCATTTAGGATTAGGTTTGAATTCCTTAATAATAAAATCTTGATGTTTAGTTTGGTCAAGAGTTTCATTAAGTGTTTAAGGAGCAAAGGTTTGGACATTATATTAGAGAGTAGGAGTTAAAGCCATGATAAATAGTTTGAATAAGCTATCATTAATCATTTTATGGTCAGCTTTATGAGTTAAATATTTCCATGTTTTAATAAAGTCATGAGTTGATTCAATGGGAGATTGCTTAGCATTGATGAAGTGGCTAAGACAATTTTTGGGAAGATCATTGTGTTGAAGCTCTTTAACTAAAGGATTAACTAAATCTTCAAGTTGCCAAATAGAATGGTAGAGAAGTTGATTATACCATTCTAATACATCACCAGTAAAAGTTTTGACTAAGAGTTTATTAGTGGTGAATGTATTAGTTTGGATCCATTCTTTGTAAAGGTTACCAAAGGCTTTAAGAAATGAAATAGGTCTTTAATCCCATCATATTTGATAGTTGGAGATATGTTACCAATATCAAAGAAAATAATGAAGGGAGATAAAGGCTCATTTTTAATAGTTTGAAGCATCTTGTTATTCATTATGGGTTGAGGAATAACATTACCTAAGGCATCCCTAAGAGGTGGAGGAATATAATTAGGATTAGCTTGAGGATAAATAGTTATAAGTTGATTAGCCACATTGATTAGATGTTGTTGAAATTGCATCATTGGTTGGTATTAGAATTTTACATAATGTTTATTTTTTGAATAATTTGGGCTAAAAGTTGGGTTGTATTGGGAAGTGGGTTGGTGTTTGTAGGAGCATTCCCCATATTGATAGTTAGGGGAGGATTGCTAAAAGAAGGATTATTAGTGGGATTGTTAAGTAAACTTGTATCAATCATTTCCACATTAGTTTGAAGATTTTGAGAAGTTTCTTGGTAAGTATAGAAAGGATCAGATCCATCAACTTCATCTTTAGGTGTTATTTGCACCATGTTACAGTTCATAGATGAACGAAGAGAAGAGGTACCCCAAGAGTGATGGTACTCTTGAGAAGAAAAGAGAGGGAGAAATGAACATCCCATGTAGTATCTAAATGGATTTAATCTATCTAATAAGATTCTGATAAGAGACTTCATTCTAACTAAAAATAGATGAATAGAATGCAAAATTAGAAAGACAAAGAATTATAATTATGAATAAGGAAAGTATAAGGTAGTACATGTTTAACTAGGTTGACCAAGCATAGAAAACAAGACTTGTAAACTATACAGGGTCAACTAGGTTGATCTAGTATAGTTAACAGAGGTATGAAAAAGATGGAAAAAGAGTTGAAAACTATACATGGTTGACTGAGTCAATATAGTACAGTGAACAGGGGCTAAAAAAGGTAAAAGGTTGACTAGTTTGATCCAGTATAGCAAATAGGGAGAAAGATAAGGCTGATAATAAGTTATGAGTTGAAATAAGATAATTTTTGTAGCTAATCTAGGAAAGAAAGAGATAAATGGAAATAAATAGTCAATTAGATCAATGTTGGCCAATCTAATTGAGGCACACAAAATAAAACCTTGCACTAATGTTGGCTAATGCAAGTTTTTGCACACACAATTGAGCAAATAGCAAGTAATCAACTTGAAAAGTAAATAGATAACTAATTGGTCAAGATAATATGTTTATTAGATTATTTAGATATGATTTTTAATGTGATTGGAATTTGGATATAAAACAAGTTACTAAATAGCAATCTAAAGATGGTTTTAGGTAGTTTGGGCTAAAAGGGGCTATAGTGGAAATGATACAAGCTTTGTATTGGGACCTACCCCCTCACTTCACACACCATAGTGATAAGGGTATTGGGTGCTTAGATAGAATATATGATTAACCATGTTTTATACTTGACCAAAGCATCAAGTCGGCTTTCCCCTTGGTGATGAAATCTAAGTAGGTTGGACTAGGGTAGACAAAATATTAAAGTGCTTGTTTATGCTTTTGTGATTTGGCCATATGTGCATAAAATAAAAATATTGAAACTAAGTAATTAATTGAAAATCCCGTAATTATACTATGTGAACTATTCTAAGTATGCAAATAACAAGAAAATAAATGTGTGAACTAATTACTAATAGATATGAGGCTAATTCTAACTTTGAAACAAGGTATAATGTTGACACTATATCACAAAATATAGAACATGGTCAATAGGGTCAAACCTATACTATGGAAGAAAATTCTAAAAATGAATTGGGTTGGTAGTGTCAATCTAGTTATTTCAGACAGCACATAAAACACAAAAATGGGTCAGCAGTGTCGATCCAGTTGACTATGCAAGGGCAGATTTAAAGACTTCAAACTAATAAAGGAAAGACAAAAAAGAGAGAAACAAAAAGATAGAAAGGAACCTTGGTGGATCCGATATGCAATGAAGGGATATTTTTTATGAATAACCTTGAACTATTCTTGAGAAACCTACAAACTAGGTCAATAGTATCAATCAAGTTGCACAAGAACCTACTAAAAAGTTTTGAAATTGTAAGGGGTTGATTGGGTTGACCTAGTAGGGTGAACTAGGTGTCTGAAAGGCTATAAACCTATACTGGGTTAACTAGGTTGATCTAGTTGCCTGTTCCTAAAAACCTGTGCACAGAGAAAAATAGTTGGGTCGATAAAATTGATCTAATATGTCAAAAATATATGATAAAAATAATGACTAAAAGAATGAAAAAGAGTGAAAGAAATCCTACAAGGTTTAGTTTCACATCAATTTAACCAGAATGTATGAAATCAAAAATACATTATGTCTATAAATCAATCCTAGCTCAAAGAAGATAGAGCATATCTACACTTCTAATTGGGGGTACACTTGTTAAGAGGGAGGATGACCAATATGGGGATCCACTAGACCCAATTAGGGGATCACTTGTCACAACATATCATTATAGGAAGGGTACCAAAGCCTACATTCTAACATGATCACACAATAACCCTAATGGATTCCTAAGGTTTAAAACAATCACTCTATTCTAATAATAATAAAGTAAAACTAATCTAGTGCACACTAAAGCTTATCGCACAAAGTGGGGGTTAGAAACAATAAAACAAACATGTATAGGAAACTTCAATTAAATTAAGTATGAGTAACACCCTAATACATAAAAAATATGAAAGATAGTATTATTTGAGCCAACACTTATGCTACTTATATCTACCAAAAGAGAAGAGAATAAAGTTAGCATATACTTACCTGAATGTGAACCCATCAAGATTCAATCTCTCCCTTCACCAAAGGGCCTTCATAAGAGGTTGTTGTGGTTTGTAAGGATAACCAAGAAAGACCAAAGCAACCAAGACTTATCCACAACACTAGATTCTCCAAATAAGAAACCTAAGCTAAGTCTCCTCAAGTAGAATGGTGGAAGAGTAGATTGTGAAGAAGCATGAGAAAATAATAACTCTTGATTGCACATATTAATAATAACTAAAATGATCATGTATTTATAGGCGTATCTTACCCTAAATACTTTTGGGAATGTTGGTTATAGAGGGTTGACCTAGTTGACCCAATGTGGTTTTAGGGAAATTTACTAGGTCTAAGCTAGGTTGGCCAAAGGGCTAACAAGCTAAGAAAGTAAAGAATACCCCTAAATTTTACTAGGCCAACCCAGTAGACCTAATACAACTAACTAGCCAAAAGGAGTTTAATACAATAAAAGGAGGAATTGAAAGAGGAAAAGATTGGAGGAATACTCAAGGGAGAAGAATTAGCTTTAGGAAAGGTTTTGGGATCTAGTTAGATTGGTAATAATGTGGTAATAAGGGACAACAATCCTATAAAGCACTAAAGGTCTTCCCACCCCTTTCCTGGTACACCCTTTATGGCATGCACTTAGAGATATTGATTCTCGATAGGTTCCTACAAGATGTAAAGCATCAGTAATAAATAAAAGCTAAAAATATTATTTATATACAGGATCTATCAAGCTTATCTTCAAATTAGTAGGATTACGAAGGGGTATAAAGTGAAAATGGAGTTTTTTATAAATATTTTTTACTTCAATCAAAACCCATAAAATTGATCTCAAAGTAGATGAATTTGGAAGGATTTACAAAAAACAAGAGATAAAAATATTTCTGAACTCAATCTGTAAAGGAAAATAGGATGATATGGGCAAATTTTGCCTACCTTATCCAATAAAAACACAAATCCTCATCACTGGAAGAGATGATCTAAACTTGAAAAAAGATCCAATACATGAACCAGAGGCAAGAGAAGCAACCAATATGCAAAGAAAGGGGAGATAAAATTTGGTAATATAATGTGAATAATAATGAAAATGAATGATTAAAACCAAATTGTAAACATCTTCACATGTGTAAGAGGATACTTTCCATTAATGACCAAAATATTAGGGTTTTGTTGTCAAATAGGTAGGATTTGATGGATATATATGCAGATAGGTAGGTTCCATGGATGTTGTTGACACTAGGACTGAACTCTATGATTATTGTTATCAATGGCATCTATATCCATGAGATGTCTTCACACTACTATCAAGATCTACAAGCTGTTTCAGTAGTGGCATCAGACTCTGACATGTGTGCAAGCATGCTTATCGAGTTTTGATAAGAGTGTTATCAATCCTCTCATATTTTGATCAGTCTACTTGTAATAGCATCAATATCTAAGGGGGTCATTGACACATTTTGAATTTTAAAAAAGGAGAAAATAAAAAATAGAAAATTTTACATCCTTTTACATAATTTAACCTTGTGAAGACCAATTTTCTCAAAAATGGTAATTTTGACTTTGACCAACTTTGACATTAACTAATTTTTACTTTTTGATCATTACTAAAAAACTAGTATAATAATTAGCTCTGAATAGGGACCTCAAACTATAAGGAATGAGATAAAAACTCTAGACTCTAGTTTCATAGATAAGTGTATTTCTATTGGGCTACAAAATCATTTGGATTTGACAAAAAGATGGACTTGGGATAAATTAAGATATTATAAAGGCAAAAGAACTGACTAACAAGGAGAAAGACAAGAAATAAAATGACACAACACAAAACAAGCTAAAAAGAATAATGGAATGGGAAATACAACCAAAATTGCTATATACATATGTACAAGGGACTACCTGATTTCACTATAAGTAATGTTTGATATATTACCCATTGTAGGGTAATGATAGATGTGTGTCATCATGATAGGCAAAGTTGGAAGTGTTTTCTCTATAGAAGTTCTTGATTTTGAAAGTGCCCATCCATAAGGAGTTTAATTTTTCATGTCTTCCCTTTGGTTCCCTACACTTGTCCCATAGAAGAACAAGATTTCCTATTTAAAAATACCTTATCTTTGTTTTTTGTCAAAAAAGACTCTGACATGAGCCTAATGTTTGGAAATTTTGTCAATAATCTAGATCTATCTTTTTCATGTTTATTCAAGTATATAATTCTTTTATATAAGGGACTTTCAAAGTTTTGATTCTCAGTGGCCCTAGCCAGCTAAAGTGTAGGAAATTTGAGTTTTATTATAATTATTTCATATATCCCATAAAGTAACTGAAATGGAGACATACCAATGGATTTATTTAGTGTTATTCAATATGCCCATAGTGCATCATACAAATTCTTATGCCAATTATTTTGATTCGCATCAACTAACTTATGAATGATGGTAACCAGATTCTTATTATTTGACTAAGCTTGATCATTTCCCTAAGGGTAATAGTTTACAGAGTGGGACAAAGAGATATCGTAACCATATCAAAATCTAATTGAATTTGAAGAATAAAAATTTGAGGCATTATCAATTTAATTTTTAATGGAATGCCATATCTTACCATGATGTTTTCTTTGATGAAATTATAAACAACTTCTAAAAATATCTACTTAATTAGGATGGCTTCAATCCATTTGGTGAAGTAATTTGTGGTAGTGAGAACATGCTTATGTCCCACACTTGAATGAGTATTTATAGTTCCAACAAAATCAAACCCCTCTTGCTGAAAGGGTTATTCTATCATGACTAGTTTGAGTGGAAATGTTATTAGTTTTAGTCGCTCGACAAAATATTAATAGACCTAGCATTTCCTTACCCATCCATAAGAGTCCTTAAAAAGTGTTGGCCTTTATTAGTAGGCTCTTATAATTTTATATGATGTCACTGAAGTAGAGAAATGTCTGCCACAAGATTTATCATGAAAGGTTTTTAAGGGCTTCTTCTATTGTTCATTATCAACACATCTCAATAAAAAACCATCGATATTCCTTTTGAACAATGTACCATCCTAGATTATGTACTTTTTAAATTTAAACTTGATTTTAATGCAATGTTTGGTATCAAGATGAGATGGTCAGTATCCATATGTCAAAAATAAAATAAAATTTGCAAATAATTCATTAGTATAATCTACAAAAATGACAAAGGGAAGATCTTCTTTGTTTTGATCATCAAAATCTATTGAAGAGATTGTCTTATTATCTTTCTAACTTTTCCTCGAGCCAATTTTGTGGGCCTAACTTTGAGGTGATATACTTGTACCTTTCTTATCCAGTTACCTCTCTTAGATTTTGACTCTCTTGAGTCAAAATAGACATGACTATCATACTTGGTACCATTACAATAAAATGTGAATGTAAAATATAATACTTGAATTGTTTGACCTATTTCACAATTGTATATGTATGATTCTCTTCTAGATAATATTTAATGTTACAAATCATGAAATAAATAGGAGATTCAATATATTCATCATCTTTATGAAACAATATGGCTAAGAGAGTACGTTCTAAGGCATAACAATAAACTATGAACTCTTTTTTGAAGTCTAGACAAAATAGGGTTGGAACACAAACAATAGCATCTTTTATTTTCTTGAATGCCTCTTTGTCATCATTCTTCCATTTATATGATGTTTTCCATTTTATCATATTAGTAATATGCTTGATGAGTTTTATAAAATCTAGAGCAAATCTTCTTAAAAAAATCACTTTCCCAAAGAATGAATGTAAACCTGGTTTACTAGTTGGCAGAGATAATTTATGAATTGCTTTGACTCTTTCTAGATAATATTTAATCCCTTCTTTAGAGATAGTGTTTATGATAATTTCTCCTTCAATCACCCCAAAAATATATTTTTTAGGGTTAAGAGAAATACCATGTAGTCAACATTTTTTGAATACTTTCTTAAGGTGTTCATAGTGATCTTCTCTCTTTTTTGAAAACATTATTAGGTCATCTAAGTACACCATAATTATCTTTCTATTTAGATCATTGAATATGAGATCCAAGACCCTTTGGAATGTAGTTCAAGCATTGAAAAATCCAAATAACATTCATCGATATGAAAAAATGCCTCATGGAGTCATGAAAGTTGTGTTGATATTTTCTATTGACTCAATCTAATTATAACCTAAAAAATCATCCAACATTGATAGCATTTCATAACTTGTAACTACTTGAATAACATGATCTATAATGAGTAGTGGATAATTATCTTTGAGATAAACCTGATTCAAATTTTGTAAACCTACGTAGATTTTGATTTCTCATTTATTTTTGTCAACTGGGACCATATTATCAATCCAAGTTGAATTATAAATGGGGAAAATAATTTATACATTTAATATTTTCTGAATCTCTACAAAAAAATTTATTGTAATATTTGAATTATATTATCTTTGCTTCTACTTGAATGGTTTTACATCATGCTTGAGAGAAACTATGTGTTACATTTCTTTCGGATGAAAAGACTTGAGAACTCTATATGAATATATAATAATGTCAATATATTTTTGAATCAATCTGATGAATTCTCTCTTTTATTTTGGTGAATAACATTTTCTTATGTTAACTAGTTTAGGTTATTATTCAGAGACAATGTTTACTTTCTCATAGTATATTGAATCGAGTGAATCTTTTTAAATCTTCTTCTTGATAAACCCATCATGTTTGTTAAAAAAATATTCCAATGAGACTATACTTTTAGTAATTTTATTCCCTTTTAGTTTGACTACTCCTTCATCTTTTTCTTCAGCTATTCCTTCCTTTTAAGTTTGAGAAGAAAATTCTTTGTATGATGAATCGCCACCTTCAAAATATATATTTCTAAAATTATCAAATTTTTAAAGAAAGGAGATGATTTATTGATCATCATTGAATACTTTCCAATGTTTTTATTTGTATGATATGTTGGGTTGATACACAAGTTTAATTGTGTATTTGTCCTTACCAATTTCTGAATAAGGAATCGATAATAAAATTGATACTGCAAATGTGTTTGCTTTAGAGTTATTTTCTCTTGGGATAACATGAATAGAAAATACTTCAAAATATTCTATATTATCCTATACTTTGTTTCTATAGTGCCTCAAGTGAGAATTTTTCACTTGATATTAGCCTTTAATCTATTTTACAATTAGTTTTACATAACCCAATATTTTCAAGTTTTTACTTCTCATCTACTCTAAAACGTGTAGCCCAAGTAATAGTGATTCATACTCTACAATATTTTTAGTACACTAAAACTACATTTTGTAAGAGAAAGGATTTTTATTTTATTTTTTGAGAAATCATAATAATTCTTACACCAGATCTTGTTGAAGAAAAACTACCATCAAATTTTAATATTCAAATGTCATTAGGATTGATTTCAATGATTTCTAGCATATCTAGATCTTTTTTTGACATCAACAAATAATTACTTATGACTTCATCTTCATACAATATATCATCCCTAGGGTCATCCACTTCTTAGACTGTGTACTTTATTTTTAATTCTGGTTCAAGGTGATTGTTTACTCTTTTTATTGGAATCATTGCATGTGATAGATCTAATTGAATTTCACCATCAAGTTCTTTACAAAAAAAATTGCCCAAGATAATGTCATAGGTTGCTAGGATATCAACTACTAGAATATTAATATTGATCCTTTTATAGGGAAAATATGCAATGACAATTTGGACGTCTTTGATTTGGCCAACAAGTGGAACTTGTTTTATTTCTATTGAGTAACAACAACCAAATGTCTTTGTACAGGTTAGACCAAGGACATGAGCAACTTTAGTAGACATTATGTTATTTGAGGCTCCTATGTTAATGATATAATTACTGACTTTACATCTCTTAAGAAATAACAAAATGTATAAAGGGTCAACCTTACTAGATTTGGAAGTTATTACATCCATTGAGTTAACTAGATTGGAAGAAGGTGAAGTGTCCAATATTCCTCTGACATTGACCTTATTTTGAGTAGGATGTTTTCCTTATTCTAATAGTATATCTAGTTGATTTGGATATTCTCTCAAATATTCATCTTGTAACATTTGAATTTTAGTTTTGTTAACATATTCAATTATGTCAAAAGCAAGTAAACTAGTAGAAGAGGATCATTCTAGATTCTGAGACACATTAACATTAATATTGATAAGAGGAGTATTTTTTCGATAACTAGTAGTAGCATTCAAGAAGAAATCACCTGATCTATCTATTGGTTGTTTTCCTTTCATTTGAATAGGATGTGGTGTTCCTTATGGAAAAATATTCATAGATTTTTCTTGCCTATGATTTTGTTTCTTTTGCTAATTCTGAGCTCTTATGAAAATTGTAAATGATTGACTATTCATGTCTCCAACATTGTCTTCATAATCATCCTCATCTAAATTATATTATAGGAACACATTTGTAGAGTCACCACCTGGTTCTTCAATCTCACATTCTTGAGGATCTAGATTTTTTTATTCATTTTCTTTTTCAATCTCTTCATACTCAAGTATTTCTTCCATTTCAAAAATAACATTCACATGTGGATTTATATTTTGTAGAGGAGATTTCAATGCAATATTTTTCTAAGAAGCTTGCAATCAAGGATGATCCCTTTGAAAAGGCATATAATTTCTTATTGGGATGTCTTGATAAGGAGCAGTGATGGTTTTTTGAGGTATTTGTTTCTTTAAATATGCTATATTATTAGCCATCTTTTACAAAAATTGTTTAGTTGAAGACTACCCTAAATTCTATATTTTACCTTTTAGATTATTTCTTCTTAATTTTTCCATCCATTATCATATCATCTTTGGCATCAATGCCTAACATTTGAGTTGTAATCAAATCATCTACTAACTCTTCTCAATTAATAACTTAGTTATAATAATTAAGAATTGTTAAAGAATCACATGTAGTTCTCATTTGTTGACTTGGTAGTTACTAGTATTTTATGTAGTATCTTGTTAAATTTAGATATGAAATATCTCATAGGTTCGAATAATTATTTTTCCCATTAAGTGAATTGAACCAATAATGCATGTGTATTTTCTACTAGTTTAAAACTATTTTCAAACTTAGTTTTCATATCATTCCAATTGTTTATTTACCCTAGAGGAAGATGACAAAACTAATATGTTGATCCTTTATAGACATTTTCAATGAACAATTTCATTGTATCATCCTCATGTTCAATGCATAGAATTTCACTTGTTATAAAGAAGGCAAAAATATGTTCATCTGGATGTTGCTTATCATCACTTGAAAATTTTAATAATTTTTTTTTTATCCTTTCATAAGTTCACATAACTATCCCAAAGCCAATGGGCCAATTATATTACCTCGAGACAGAGACATGGTTGGAAAGACTACCTGTAGTGGTATAACAACACCTGGTAAGACAAGATCTTGATTGATGATTATTCCACATGTTAATTATTTACTTTTCTTAGGATTCATGGGAAGACTGACTACTCTTTTGAGTTTGTATTTTTGTTCAAGATTTAATTTTAGATCAAAATATTCATGTAGCTGATAAAAAGGATCAATTTCAATTTTGATTTACTAGCCATAGTGAATCTTTTTCTACCAATTTTTACTATTGAAGAGGAGCTAGTCTAAATTGAAGAATCCTCTGAGTTGGTCTTCTTTTTTGAAATCTGTGTGTAGTTAGTGCTTCATATCTTTGTTCTAAAATAACATGATCTTATTCATTTTTTAATACCTCAACAGCTCCATGAAAATGTACTGACCTAGTTCTATTATCCCAATCAAATGCTCTCAATTCTAACAAAATATCTTCTTGTGGCTGACTTAACCAATAAATATTTGGTTGAATAAATGGTGATTGGATAGATTAAGTGGTCATTAGAAATATTTTTTATTTTTGAGAGTCTTTTAGTAGATATATGAACCAATCTTCATTTTTGTCTTCTTGATTGCCTTCTTGAAACAATCTCAACATTTCTTCAAGTAATAGTAGCACAATATTCTTCTATGTTTATTATTGCAGTGATAATGTTGAATTGAAAGTAAATCATGTTATTATCTCAGGCTAGTTATTGAATACTACAAGCATGTCTTTCTCTATAATTTTTATCCAGTTTAAACTAGGTTGATGATCAAGGTTTTGAATAGTTGAAATAGTCATGAATGAAATCTATTGATTTTAGGCTACTTGTCAAACTTTGTGGTATTTTCAATGTGAAATAATAATTTATATTCTTTTTACATGACTTAATTCTTTATTCAAAATCACTATAATTTTTTGAAACAAAGCTACAAAAACTTCATTAGAATCCTAAGACAATTATCTGATATGTGAAATGATGTCCAATTATGTAGACTATTTCAAATCTAACTTAGGTTGATAGAGTGGTCCTTCAATTGATGGTAAAGTCATATGGACCAATATCTCAAAATGTGGTTTGATGAGTGTTACATAAACGTGCCCCACGGTGGGTATTAAAAATTATTGGCATGAAAATTTGTCAAGAGGACAAATTAGATGTATCTTGTCAACAATGATGAGACATCATCCCTCTCCTCTTAGCAGGTGGATCTACCATTATTGAAAACCATAAAGGAATGCGACAAGGGAAAATATTTACAAAAAAATGGATTTCAATAAGGTATTACTTTTAACCAAAAAGTATGAAAAGGCTTAAGAAAGGAAACGTAAGAAGGAGATAGTGGAGGAGAAGAAAGCATGCAAGTTGGTAAACTTAACTCAGAAAATCATTAAATCTACCAAAATAAAGGTAATTTTATTGAGAGGAAATATCTATAATTCAATGGATAATAAAGACATTATGAGTTCATATGAACACATATCATACACCAAAAGAACCACCTATTACATGAAACAAGAACATGATAATTGTTTTGTATTTCTTTGCAAAAATGAATATAAATATTATTTTTACTCCACCTATATTCACTATGATGGAAATAATAGATTTAGGTTCAAAAAAGAAACACTAAAACATAATTTATAAGTTTTGACTAGTTTATAACAATTTGTAATAATATTTTGAATTCAAAGATATGAATACATGTAGGTAATATGCACATACATAATCTATGATGAAATGTTAAACACAAAGTTTTCAAAATATCCATGTATTCATCTTTGTTGGTTTTAAATACAATCTGCTCTTTCAAAATTATGTTGAAAATTATACTCTTAAGAACCCTTGCAAATGAGCCTTTAACTCATATTTATAAGTTGAAATGGGTGGTTACACTGCATAACCACATTTTTTGCCTTTTAGAGACTTAAAAAAATATAATAGCAAATTTGTACATTTTAAAAACTTGTAAAAACATATTATGTAATTTACACAACTTGAAAAAATATGTTAGTGGTTTTTCACAACTTGAAAAAGTACAATAGAAAATTTGTGCAACTTGAAAAAACACATTGGTAAATTTGCACAACTTGAAATTTTCAAAATAAGTTTGCAATGTGCAGGTAATCATTAGAAAACTTGTAAATGAAAATTTAAAAGAAAGACTCAAAAAGCTTAAGGTAGGAAACAATTAAAAATTTTGATGATGAGTTATTCTTGTTCGTCTTCACTAAGAATAATTTGAATCTTCTTGCCCTCTAATTATGGCTTTTTCTTCTAGTATTCACCAAATTTTTGTAGGATTTTGAGCACTTTATCTTCATCTGGCCCATATAAATATATGTAGGTTATTTATATATCACAATATATTTTTGACTTTTTATGTGTTGTTCCTTACATTCTCTTAAGAATTCCATTAAGATTTTCCAAACTATTCTAATACTTGGTCAACATTTGAATAGAATCATGATGGAATGTAGACTTGGGATTTAGGATATTACCGATATTTTTCTTGAATTGATTTATAATGGCTTCCTTAGGTACCATTTCCTCATCATCATTGGTGAGTCTAAATTTTAGTTCTACTATTCCTCTTGATATTTCAAGGAGAGCAACACCTCCCATTGATTTAGAGTCATTGAATTTATTAATGCTTTCTTTGACAATGTGAATCTTGAATTTGGCAGCACCAAAAAACTTGGTGGGTACACCACTTCTTATTTTTGATTGACCTTTTATTAATTAAGGTCATTTATATCATCATAAAATAAATATTCTAACTTGGGAAGTAATTCATCCCATTTTTCTACTTCTTCCACATATTTGTTCTTAGTATTTGTTGCTTGACCATGTTCTGATTGGATTTTAGAACACATGGTCACTATTGTATGAATGTTATCAATACCTTATTATAGAATTTTCTTTGACCATCATTTTTTAGTTTTACCCATATTACTAATTACTTCAACAACATTTAGTGTTTTTTTATCAAAAACTTGATGAATAATCAAAGAAGAAGATTGAATTGGCTTTATCAGCTTCTTGATTAATGTTGTCAACTACTTATTTTTTATTTAAATTGATTCTTTGTCACCTTATCATGATCCATATTCTTTAACAAGTAAAAAATTTCCAATTTAACATTTACTTTAATTCCTTTTCTTGTATCCTTCCCCAAATATATGTTATATATTTGATAGTTAGAGTCACTAACATTATCTTTGTCTTTTTATGCTAGAGGAGCTGCTACTTCTACATACATGTCTCCTTTATTATCTGTGATTATCCTCAATATAGTTTTGGGTTTATTTATTGTTTGGGAAGGAAGGGTCATCAAGGTATTGAAATCAATTTATTCATGATCAACAATTTTCTTTCTCTTTTTTAGTACCGCATCTAACCAGTCATGAATTTATGCATTATGAAGAGGTTGTATTTGAGTAGAATTAGGTTTTTTTGGAACCTCAAGAGAAGGAAGAATAGTTTTTTAGGGATAAACTTCTTCTGATACTATTTCATTTTTGTCTCTTTGTACTATATCAATTAGAATTTTGGGTGAAAACTCAATAAGTAATTTATAATCTTGCAGAGGAGGTAGGGAAAAGAACTATTAAGTTGTGTGGAATATTGAAGCAACAATGAATAATCAATGCAAGAAATTGTTGAGTGGTATTTGATACCAATGTCTGAGATTGAATAAGACTATCAAGAGGAACATCTTCAAAAATAGAAATGTTAGGAGAACAAGAAGATTTTTCTCCTAACCTTTTTATTTTAGCTTGAGGGACCTATGAACTAGAGCAACTTATGTAATAATATGAGTTTCTATTTCTTCTTATACCTATAGAGTGTCTTTACTTTTACAAGTTGTTTGTGATGTTCCAACTTCAAATTATTATTGCTCATGAAAGCTTCCCAATTCAGTCTCTATTATTGGTGGTGGAAATATTTATTTATCAATAGTGACTCCCTTATTTTTCATCCATTTCAAAGTTATATCAAGCACATTTTGAATTTTTCTTATGAGATAAGTTGATTCTTTCTTACTCCAATCAGGATTTGGGAGTGGTTTTGATCAAATTTTCTCTTTCTAGAAACTAGGATCCAATGTGTCTTCACTGTCTACTTTCTTCTTTGGTACTTTCATAATGTGAAATGCATTGGCCTATTTTATTGTGAACCATGAGCAATCCCTGATTCTCAAATCTCTTTCATCATTACAAGCCAACCTATAGTCCTCAAAATGAGACACGTGCTAATATGAACAACCAAGAATGTGTGCCACTAAACCTCTTATGTTAAATTAAGGTCTAATTTCAAAAGGTCTCATAGTGACACATGTCATTTATTTATTAACATACTTTTATTTAGCCAATGATGCACATGTATACCTACCTATATAGATAGGAAAATTTACCCCAATTTTATGTTTATTGGATAGAAACTTGCGGGATTTAGCCAATTGTCTCACTAATTCCATCAAAACCCATTTGTTATCAACATATTTAGGGATCATGTATGGTGATAACTCACATCCACAAATTGAAAAATAACTAAAAGTGGTAAATTATATAAACCAGAATCCCCATTTAGCAATCTATGTTGATGTTTCTATAGATATCTTCATGTTATAGGGATATCATTCAAAAATTTGAATCACATATTGTAAGAATGCATCATTTACTATTCAAAAGTGGTGAGAACTTTATTTTCAAAGTTATTTAGGGATAAAACTCATATATTTTTGTAGTCTTGATGTCTCCTACCTAATTCAATCCACTATAAAATCTTCTTCTTGTAACTGCTTAGATAAGGTAAGAGATGTGTAACTTGGAAGTTGTTTTAACTTCCATCAACTGATTATGGATTGAATCATTGATGAGTTGAATCTAATTGATATATTGCTTATTTTAGTGAATAATCCATAAATATCTATGCATACAAGTCTAGAAGTTCCTTACAGCTAGATTCCCCACTACTCTGTATAAGAGTGTGATCATGTCATTGACATCATTCATGAACTCAAACCTATAAAGATTATTTGGAAGTCTTGTTGTAGTATGTTTAATTTTTATCAACCATTGTTTGTTCACCCATTTTGCACATGAATTAGTGTTATCCTCTTAGAATTGTTGAGCAAAAATATGTGTCAAATCAATACAAGATTTTATTTTTGGTAATTAAAGTAATTTATAAATATGTTTTGGTGCCAATATTATAACATATTCTCCTTTAGAATTCACAACCTCTCTATTTTTAGGATCATAGTCTTTAGATATAGTTAATATTATATCTAAATATCGTACTGACGTTGGAAATGTAGTTGTTTATGCTAACCCACTATCATGTATGCTCTGACCATAATATATTTTGTGTACTCCATTGATTCTACTCCAAAATTATTCCATTTTAACATGCCCCAATTCATTACCTATTATTTTTTCAACATTTAAGTCTAGATTTGATGGAGGAACAACACCTTGAAATTGATACTTCTATATGATCCTTCTTCTCCTTGTGGGATCTTATTTGAAGTAGTTTTATTTGGAGTACCCTTAAAGGGAGTCCTGGATGTTGACATATAGGAGAGAAAACACCACCTAAATGAAAAACCTATACTGCATTATCCCAAATGAAGATGAACTTCTGAAGGAATTCAATCAAAAACCTTATTTTTTGAAAATGTGTTCCTATGGATGTCAAAGTTTGACAAGTTTACTTCTAGGGGCATCAAACTTTGAGGTTATTGATATCACTATCATTGGGTTTTAATAGGTATGCAAGCATGTCTATCAAGTTCTAGGGGGTCTATTATCATACCTGTTTAAATCTATGGGAAATTGAGTAAAAGAAGCAAGATCCAAAAGGTTTGTAAATAGAGTGTTCATAATTTAAAGAGGGTTTGAGTAGAGGGAGAAGCATCCGGTAATACTATATATAAGGTAGTAGTATTCTATAGGAGCATCAAATAAAAAATGGGTTTTTTGATAAGGATTTTTAACTTTAGTCAAAACCCATAAAATGGATCTCAAAGTAGATGAATCTATAAGGATTTATAGAAAATAATTGCCAAAAACTTTGTAAACTCAATTTTCAAGGGAAAACAAGATGAGATGGACAAATTTTGCCTACCATATCCTAAAAAAAGACAAACCCTCATCACTAGTAGAGAAGATTTAAACTTGACAAAAGTTGTAATGCATGAACCAAAGGTAGGAGAAGCAACCAAGATGTAAAGGAGGGGGAGATAAAATGTGGTAATAGAATGTGAATATCAATGAAAATGAATGATTAAAACTAAATCATAAACATCTCCATGTGTGTAGGTGGATAGTTTCCATTAATTGTCAAAATTATATCGTTTGCTTGTCAAATAAGTAGGATCTAATGGATATGTGTGTACATACATTGGGTTCCATGGATGTTGTTGACACTAGCATCAGACTCTATGAGTATCTTAGCAATGGCATTGGGTTATATGAGTTATTTTTGCCTTATTATTGAGCTCTAGGGGTTATGTCATTAGTGACATCAAACTCTGATAAGTTTATAATCATGGCTATCAAGTTTTGATAGGAGTGTTAGCAAGCCTCTCAGATTTTGATCAATCTACTTGCATTGGCATCGAGTTCCAAGGGGATCATTGACACATATTAAATATTGTAAAAGGATAACATAAAGGCTTAGAAAATTTTCAATCGTTTTGCATAATTTTACCTTATTAAGACTAATTTTATCAAAAATAGGAATTTTGACTTTGACATTGACCATTTTTTACTTATTTTGAATTTTAGACCATTACTAAAAAATTAGCACAAGTCTATGGTTGAAAATCAATGTGGTTACCATGCTAAGAGTTTGATATTAGGCAAGGGAGGAGAATAATATATCCATGCTTTAGAATAAAAATGTACTAAGAATGGAACTTTTTAGTAGTGTATTATAACTTATACTCCTTAGTAAAATTATGTAGTTGAGAGGAAATGTTAAACTTTGGTTGAGATGGTGCATTGTATGCTCCAAGTACGCATGATATTTTTTTGGGTTTCTCATTTTTTGTTCTAAAATATATTATGAACATGGATCCTATAAAATATATTCATGATGTCATTGTATTAAAAATGGTGTGGTATAAATCCTTCCATTAACTACTCCATATTGTTTGGTGGTGTTGGAAGCACCCATATTTTAGATGAGAAATACAATAAGGTAGATCCAATGAGCCATAAGTGAATTATGTTGGGTTAGTCAAATGATTCCAAAACCTATTGATTATGAGATCCACTCAATAAAAAAATCATCATTATAAAATATTTTTATCTTTGACAAGGTGGATACATCTGAGCTTGTACCAAATTACATTTATATTATAATATTCCATATTGATGAAAATGTGGAAGCAACACAATATCTCATGATCTTCAATTATGACTTATGATATTTACTCAAATGATGATGAGGTTTATATATAGTATTTTTACTACATATGTTGAGGCTTTGCAAGAGATAAATTTGAGTATTTACTTTGTTTTACTAGAAAAAGTTAGCCTCACACATGAGGTTTCTACTTTCACTTGGTACATTGTGAGTTTCTCTAAGTTGGAAAATATTACACTTAAAAAATCTATGGAAAATATGGGGCATGTATATTCACCAATGGATCCAAAGTGTAAAAATACAAGCTTATTATGCTCTCATAACTAGAGTAGTTGACATTGTTTCAGAAGATAAAGTAAAAAAGGATTTGGAGAAGATATATTTAATGCTAAAATTAACATTCATATTTTACCAATAAAAATCCATATTTTAATAAAATACACAATAAATATTATCATAATGTAATAAGAGAATAAATTATTTACAACATTACTACAATCTTGTGATTTCTTCTTCTCAAGTAAAAATACACTAGTCAATAAGTATAGTTTTATATCTAAGATGTGTGAACAAGTCTTCAAAATGAGATCCACCAGAGTTTTGTAGTCCATCATTATCATTGAAGATCAAATAGAAAAAAAGAGGGATAGCATCATTAGAGTGCATGTCCTCCAACCACATAGCCTTTTAGACCCCCCACACTCCTCTTATCCATTGAGAGTGTCCCTACCCTTCCATAAAGGTGTTATATACATACAATCAATAGGGTAGAGATAAATCTTAGAAGGTAGAATATTTTAGCATGTATCTCCCCACTGATATGTGGTATAATATGATATAATCATTCCAAATTTAGTACTAGGTCATGTTTGGTAACTATAGATAATTAATGAGAAAAAATCTTAACCCAATTATTAGGTTAGTCAATCTTCTCATAGGCTCCAACCCATCAATCATGACTGTATGCATTTTTATTAGGTCCCAAAGCTAATTTTATGATAGGGGTCTATATATACCATGCATAAAGCATGTCACCAAACAAAGGCATAACTCAAGAATATAATATGGGGACCAAAGCCATGTTTCATCATAAAATTTATGATTCCCAAATGTATTTTGATCTCTATTGAGTTTAACTTTGACAAGGTTTCATATAATTTTATTATATGTTATCTAAAACTTTATTTTCCCCATATGGGATTAATATCCAAAATAAATATTTGAGTTTAACATGGAATCATCAACCCAAAACATGATATAATAATTTATCATGTTCTAAAATTACTTATATAAATTCATACCCTCATGATGACATCGAAAATGGATAATCTTTTAAACTTTATCAATCATCTAAATGTTCATTATTATTGACTATGATCATAAGTTTAGGAATTTCACAAATATATTTATGAAATGAATCCAATCCAAGCATAACACATGGGTGATGATGCACCCCATAAGTTTCTCATACCACTAATGAGATTTATTATCATAAGATATCATACAAGGTTCATATCAAAATAGATGTTCACAAGATAATATAAAACATGTGTCAAACCCAATCTTAATGTCCAAAACTTAAATCATCAAGCAATTAATATTTCACATCCTTTATGTGAGAATTTGTTATTCATAAATGAATGTGGCCAAGAGAAAATTCCTAATTTAAACATTTATTAGGTTAAAATGTAAAAACAAAATTGTGAACAATACTGGATTAATTAGCTAATTCCTTAATAATATTAACCAAAATGAAGTGCAATAGTAAATTAAGTTTAGTATTTACTTTATTGGATTGACAACTATGTTTTTTCTTCCATACAAAAGGGGATAAAAATCAAATTGAATTATATATTACTCAAAATATGCATCCAACATGATTTATCAATTTAGGATAGATTTCCAAGGTAAGAGACTATCATTATAATACTATAGCTATTTGGTATAGCTAAACCCTATTCATATATTCATCAATAGGATGTTTTAGCTCATCTAGCATTTACTGGACACTAGGTTAATCAGGGTAACCACATTCTTACCTCATGCAGAATTACATCACGCATGTGTTATATTACCATTATATAGGTCTTTAGATATGTTATTGTCTTCACAATTTCACCTAGGACTTGGAAACAAGTCATGTTTTAGCACTACATAATATTAACATCACCACATAAGTTGTAGTCCACCATAGCATTGATATAAGTATTTATAGTTTAAACTACCATTCATAAAGTATTTTTGCATGTTATATTTTAGTTTGAGAGACATCCATATTGAATAAAGTGTCAAATACTACATTGGGGTGTTGAAATAATCTTATCATCTCAATGATAGATTACCCATCTTGTGGTTCTAGTACTAAGTGTTAGTCTATCCATACACTCAAAACACTTGTGAATAACATAAGATACTATAAATTTTCATTACTACCAATTTACATAATAATTTTGTATTTAATGTTATTTGTGTCCAACTTCATAATGTAACATTAATTATTAATTGAATGCATGTCAAGTATGTAATATACATAGTGTCCCTCACAATATAGTTATATTAACACCTAACAATTGTTACCACTTTATAAACTGTTAATTTTAATATTTCACTTTATCTTACAAATCTAACCATTACTGGCTTGTTAGTCACTAAACTCATCACCTGAGGGGACAATGTTCAATTAAACAAAGACTAAAATATAATTATTTCTAATAAATATGTAGACTGAAAAGTAAACTTAAACTTCGGCCACAACCCAACACTCATTGCTACAAGCTAATATCCATACAAGTTTGGCTATGCAACTTAACACCAACCATCCACAATCATGTTTTATTTCCCACAAATTATGAAAAAGATACAAATCTACTACAAATAGGGTTTATGGTCATGTGGCTTTATTTATGTAAAGTGTGTTGACTTTACTTTAGAGATCATTTATATAGTCCATCAAAAATTATAAAGTATTATGTCAAAGGCATATTCTATGATGAAATGATTCCAATTTTTCATCTAAATACTTATTAGTGTTAAAATTTGTCTTAAACACAATAAACATCAATAAACTAATATACCTTGTTCATAAAATTAACATTAATTAACCAATTGTCCATAAAATATATGTGTGGTGTTTAAATCTTTAGATGAACTGGACTACCATGGATGTTTAGTGGTAGGGTAAGGAGGAATATAAAAATGTGCCTCATTCATTATGCTCATTTTAGAATCCCTATTACTATAATCATTTTTACTAATTTGATTAATAGAATCAATCATGTTGTACAAACCAATGTCAGTACTTAAATTGTATGTTTCTAAGACATATTTATTTAACTTAAAATGGAAGTCTTTTGGATTGATGTATGATTTATTTAAAGTAAAATCCAAATAGAGATATCTTTTTATAAGCTTACTATTGAGATGGATAAAAAATGAAGTCTTATAAATGTATGACCAGTTGTGTTGGACTAAAATAGATAAATTAGGATATTTAATTTTGTCATGCTATAATTATAGATTATATGTGGCCTCTAATTTGAGGTTTCATTCATTTTAATTAAGGTCTTATAGCCTAAATTATGGTTTAAATTTGTTTCTTTTATTTTTTATTTTTATTTTCTTCATTGTACATTTGACAACTCGAATTCCATATGGAACCCTCAAACTTTCTTCCTGTCTATTATAGAATAAAATCTTATTATAAAATTTAGCACGATTAACTATAATTTTAATTATATTCCTCTTCATATTATTGACATTTTAAATTATAAATTATAGTTGATTCATAATTTCATGAAAAGACCAAACCAAATTGCAACTATATAGTTTTAAGACTTTTTTATGTAATAAATTGGTACTAGACTAAAACATAATTTCATAATACAAGGTAAATTCCTAACTTTTGATTTTAATTGCTTCCACTTGATGAAAATCCAATGTTTTTCTTCCCAGTCACTACCCAGTAGTAATATTTGATGTGTTATCTTGATCATGGTGCCAATACATCACATCCTCCCATGTTGTCCTTCTTGTTGGCTACTCAAATTAGGCAAGGTGTCCTCTTTCTCTCCCTCAGGAAAGCATCTTCCCTTCAGTGTAATCCTCATCAATAATTTTTAAATGCATTCCCCTTTTTTTTCAAGTTTCTATTTATATATTTTATAGATAAGTTTTTACTTGAACTAATTGATTTCCTCTCCACTAAAAAGGGGTGTAGTTCTTCATTGGTAATTTAATGTTTTTGGTTGATAATAAAAGTTTTAAGTGTTTCAATTTAAGATCATATTCTCTATGGCATAGCCCATGTGTGCATTTTATTTTCTCTTGGTCACCCCATATGTATTTTAATGTCTTTTGAGTCTTTTCAAAAACTAGGAAAATCATTGGTCAAGGAAAGAAGCTTATTTTTAATCATTTTGGTAAAAATGAGACTTGGAAATTATTTTGAGAATATCCCTTTGCAACAAGCCTTGATTTGTGATTTTCAAGTGATCTATTGGCCTTTTATTTTTTACAGTAGACCCACTTGCAACCAATAGGTTTGTATCCATAAGGAGGATCAACTAGTTTCCAAGTCCCATTTTTTACAAATGTATTGTACTCATCTTTTATTGTTTTTCTCCAAGATTCAAGCTTCTTAGCCTATTTGAAATATGTTGGTTCTAAATCAAATACAACATTGAAATCTTATTTTGTAAAATCATGATTTCTCACACAAGCCAAAGGACTAGGTCTTGGAATGATGAAGGGGTGTTATGGAGTTTTATTACTCACACAAACCAAAGGATGAGGTCCTAGTATACAAAAGGTTGAGTCTTTTGGTCCTAAAACATAAATGGTATGCCTCATTACTCACATAAGCCAAATCATCCAAGTCTTCCTCATAAACCATATCATCCCAATCATGAGTTGGTTCATAAGCTAGTTCTTGACTATTTTCCATGTACTAATTATTGTAAGGAGGGTACAGATATGTATCCCAAACAACCTTATATGTATTTGGGTCTTCAAAGTCCTCCACACAAGCCTCTTCATACCAATCAAGGTCTCGAGTTGGATCGTAAGTTGTTTCGTGACTTTGTTCCCATGAATGATTAATATGAGGTGGATAGAAATCTATCTCACAAACCATATTAGCATCATTGGGGTCTTGACTAAAGCCATAAAAGTTATTCTGTGTGGTCATTCTATCATAATTTGGATTTTAAGTGACTCCACCATAAGTGTATCAAGACATATCAATGTAAATGATGAAATCTCTAAAAATAAAAAGGCTTAGAGTTTTACAAACTCTAAAAAATGATCCAAAGGACAAATGGTTCAAACTTGGTCCAACTTGGTCAAAGGGGTGGATTTGTATCTCCAATGTGGTCTGAAAGTGGATTTGTATCTCCAAAAGGATTTATGCTAAGACTTGGCATAAAATAGCCTAAAATCAAATGTCTAATGTCAAATGTCATACGCATAAAAGGTCAAGTGTCTAAATAAAAACTAACATGTCAAAGGTCTAGGTCAAAGTGTTCCAAACAAGGTCTAAAATAAGAAAGGGAAAAGTTGAGTGATTACGTATTTTGTCCAAACGCACAGTCAAAATCTAGGCTCAAAAAAACAAGCATATGCTAAGACTTTTGGCCAAACAACATTAAAAGCTAGACTTGAAACAAAGGCTGATGTGATTTGATTTAATCTAACAGGTTTGGAAATAATTTTGACATAGACCCAGCACATGGAATCAAACATAAACATGATTAGTTGGCATAAGGCATAAGACAAAAGGATCTTTGATAAAGGTTGTGTTCTTCCAAATAAAGGCACAAACAATGATAAAGATAGGCTTTCAACAAACAAACCATCAATAGTTTTCAAATTTAGTTAATCGATTAACCAAAGTTATGCAACCCAAAAGAGAAAGATTTATGTATTAGCCCCATAAATTAAGGCCTAAACAAAAATAAATCAATATTTTAATTCAAACTTGACAAGGTTAATTGAAAACTCAATGTTGAAAACTAGGATTTGACCAAACAAGCTAGACAAGATTGGATAGCATGACAGCACAAGACAAAGGTCCAAATGGTATACGTGACATGGTTTGAAATAAATGGTTTTTGATATAAAGTAAACTAGTTTTTAAATAAATGTAGCATCCTAACAGTGTAAGCATACTCAAATAAGGTGGTCAATGTTATGTTTAAAATACTTAAAAGGCTCAAAATATTTTGACATGATTTGGGTAGCATAATGCTACCCTTCATAACTCAAATGATACACACACAAACAAGTTTAGCAAAAATTTCAAGGCACAAGTGTGGTATAAAATAGATAGCATAATGCCTCTTTAGACAAAAGAGTGGCGTATAGACAAATTGGTTTTGACATGGCTTTATGAACAAACAAACAAGTTTTAGTATCAAAACATACCAAGTAAGATAAATGACCAAAATATGTTAAGTCTAATCGTCCAAATCCTAACAAGAGTATGGTAAAATGGGGTTGACTAAACTATCAACTTTTAAATATTTCTAGGGGAATCAATTGCATAATGACTTTCATGTCAAACAATGCAAAATAAAAGAATGAATTTTGGGTCTGTATCACTTGACTTGTTGCAAAAAGGTATAGTCCTTTTTGCAACCACTACATCCTACTATTTTTTTAGTGTAGTGTGATGTCTAGAGTACCACTACATCATGTGTGCAAATCCAAAGGATCCAAATGAAGTCAATGCTGGGAGATGAAACCCTAAGTCAAAGCTTCCCTAAAGAACTCGTGGGAGGTGATGAAGTCCCCCTCACAAGCCAAGTTTGAATAAAAATAAATAAAGCATAAAAGTAGAAAGACTTTAGGGTCGTTTTCAAGGTCACCCAAAATTTGACAAGTTTTTGGGGAGTGATTTAGATGAATTTATTTCTAAGCCTTAGATTAGGCTATTTGCAATAGGAATGGTGCTTTTGATTCCAAGGGTTCCATAAAGGGGACAAATGGAAGAGCATACATGAAACATTCCTTTTTTTGCCAAACAAAATTTGATTAAACAACTATTAAAAATAATCATTGATAAGTGTGTTCAATTTTAAGCCCAAATAAAATATTTGGTGGTGTTCATTTGACCCCTTGGTCTTAAGATTGTGAACTTTAAAAACATTAATTTAAGCATCTAATTTTTTTATTAACACCAAAAAAAAGTTCCTGATTGATTTTTAAGCTTGCAAAAGGTGATCTAAACATGTTTTGAGTAAATGTCAAGCTTGGTCTTGCAAAAAAAAAATTAGCATGTCCTTTAGATTTGAAGCTCTTTTGGGTTTGAAACAATAAACTTTAGAAAAAAAAGCTCTTGGGTCTGTGTTTTAAGAAAAACATAGTAACTAACGTTGATTTATATACAACTGATGATGGTTACTTTGGCTAATTAATGTTGGTTATCTAACCAACATCGGTTATACCAATGTGACCATCTTGATAGGTATCTAACTAATGTTGATTTTACTAATTGACGTCAGTTAAGCTATGCAACTAATGTCAGTCTTACTTATCGATGTCGATTATTATGTAAACCTGTGGTAAATAAAAATGGTAAAATAAAGTTAGAAAATAAATTTTTAAGAGTTCTAAGGGTCTAAATGAATATTTTAGAGTTACAAAATGATCTTATTTAAGTGTGAGATGTGTCTAGTCCCACTAGGTATGCCATTATGTGATCTAAGAATTCAACTCAAGAGAAGATGGTTAGTATGGTGTTAGTTTCAAAATGAAAACAAAATGAAAGAAACACACTAACTAGCATAACATCTTTAGGCCTAGACACTAGGGAGATCTTAGTTAACAAACATGAATAAAAAACACAACTAAAATGCAAAAGAAACTTTCTTTTACCTTCCTTAGATGCTCTAAAATGCTTGTTGTAGTGACTTTCTCGACTTGTGCTCATGAAGTCTCCATCAAAGGAAGCTTGGCTACCACCATCTCTCCTTGGCACCTTTGGCTTGTGGCTTGGCTTGGCTTGGAACCAATTTGGCATGGTAATACTAATTGTCAATAATTTAAATATATTTGAGCATAATAACTTTTCACCAAAAAATATATTAGAAATGATGTTTATGGCCTCTCTATTTATAGATTTTTGCAAATATCTAGAATCAACCTAAACCATCCATCCTGATATTGAGATGTGTGATTGAGGATTAATTCAATTTTTGGAATTAAGTTTATAATTATCCTTATCATGACATTGGAAGAATGGGAAATTAATAAGCATGGAGGGCATCATGGAAGGCATTGATGAGGCATGGAGGGCATGAATCCTGATATTTATGGCATTTATGGCCTAGGGATGTCTTTCCAAGAAATGAGGTCACTTGATGATGTATATATTCAATATTCATTTCCAAAACAAATTATTCAAAAAATTTCTATGTAATTATTAATTAGGCTCTAACTTAGATTAATTATCTCTTAATCATGTTTAAGCACTTTGTGCACAAATTACTCAAATTGATCAGAATACCTTGTTTTGGTCCAAATTTTGATTGGATTGGAGTTAGAAGGTGATGTCAGATGTGTTGGAACCATATTCCCATTTAGGATGTTACCAATAATAAATAATGAAGTCACATGTTTTGTGCAATATATTTGATAGGAAATATCAATCTAGAGCACCTAGGTGCAAAATTGGCATTTTGACTTGAAATAATCTAATCAAAGTTAATTGGCTCATAAATTGCATTACCCCATTTAGGGATACCCTACCCAAAATCGACACTTGAATATGTTAGTTTCACATCATTTATCATGTTTTTTAGGCCAAATTATGCATTTTAAGTGAAAATTGGCCAAAAGCCTAATTGGAGGTTATCGATGGCCAGATTTACATGTCTACAAGTTCTAAATCAAATACAACATCGAAATCTTATTTTTTAAAATCATTCAAGGTGATTTTTTCAATTTTAGCTTGAATTTTTTCAAGGGACTTTTTTTATTATGATGTGATTATATGTGCAAATCTAGTGCTAGTTTTATGAACTTCGTCAATTTTTACATCTTTCAATGTTTGAGTGGCCTACTAAGGCATCTATTTCTATGTTTTAGGTGTTTCAAGTTCATCCTCTAAAGTTCCATCACTTTTTTCCCTCTATTCTGGTGACCCATATTCATTATATGATGAATTTTCACTTTCTCCTTTAGGAAGAATTTAAATCTCATGTATAGGAGACTAGAAAATCAATAGATTCCCAATTGTATGTCCCCCACTCATTGTTTGTAACAACCAAATCACTCTCTCTCTCTATAGACATCAAACTTTGAAAACTTGTCAAGTTGACTCAACTACTGGTCAATATGTTCTTTGTCTTTTACAATATCATAAAAGATAACTTATCTTGTGATAATAAACTTCTTATCTTTCTCATTGTATAGCCTTTATGCCTTGGAGGATTCAGAATATCCCAAGTGGATGCATTTTTGAATCATGTGGTCCAACTTATTTATTTTTTCCTTTAAAATCAATGCATAAAAAGTGGATATAAAAAAATTAATATGTTGCACTAAAGTAAGATAACCACACCACATATCATATAGAGTCTTGGGTTTAAGAGATAATGAATGTAATCCATTGTAAAGGTATACTATTATTTTAGCTACTTCGACCCAAAAGTGGAGATTTACCCCTTTAAAGTACAACATAGCACTAAATATATTCATCATAGTTATGTTCATTCTTTCTACAACTCCATTCTATTTTGGAGTGTGATTAACTGTGAGATGGTGTTTTATCTCATTTTTCTCAAGATAGGATTCAATCTTATTTGAAGTGTATTCACTGCCATAGTCTATCTTGAGTGCCTTAATGTAGGTTTGTGCTTATTTTTTATCATGATTCAAAACTTTTGGAAAGTCTCAAAAGATTTTAAGTGTTTTTGTAAATTATATTGTAGTGATCATTGAATGGCATGAAGCAATTATGAACACCATTGGAGAGGATTGGAAGAGAACATAAGTCTAAGTGAACCAAATACAATTTTATATTAGCTTTCCATTGTGACTTTGGGAACAGTTCTCTTGCTTGTTTAGCCAATATGTAGATTCACACTTTTCATCTAATTTTTTGGGAAATGTAGACATACCAACAACACCATTATTTTTCAACACATGAATGTTGTTATAGTGAGTATGCCCAAATCTAGCATGCCACAACATGTTTGGAGACATTTTGTCTTCCATGAGATGAACATAATTCCTTGAATTTGATGGATCTCCCATAAGTTTTGAGTAGTTTTACTTCCTCATATACAATCAAAATGACTACATTATTATTGTTTCTCATGATAGTGACATCACCATTATCCAACAAAATGTAATAGTATTATTACCTTATGAGCACTAAGGACAATACATTTCACTTCACTTGAGGAAGGTAGAGAACATTTTCAAGTTCAAAATCTTGAATCCCTAGATACTTGAGTAGTATTGTACCTCTTCCTTGTGGTTGTAGATTTGATCTATCTATGAGGTAGACTAATCCATAACTTTCTTCATTTTACTCTTCAAATAAGTCTTTTCATAAAGTCACATGTTGAGTGGCACTAGTATCAAGAACCCAAACATAAAACCATGAAGAACTGATTGAGGCACTTTTTGATTCATCGTATGTACTAGAAAAACACATTCACTAGTGAATTAATTAAGCTGGGTTTGACTCTTTTGATTGTTTCTTTGATTTTTCCTCTTTTTTCTTATGATATGCTTGAATTTTAGTATTTGCAGTAGAGGTTATGTTTATCATCTTAATTTTTATTTTGACCACCATGATTTTCATTTTTTGCACCTTTTCCCTTGTACTTGTTTTCTTAATTTTTATTAACTTTAATTTTTGAAGAAGTGGCCTTCTTGGATGTTTTGGAAGATTTTAGTATGACATTGCACACACTTTCACCAATTTTGGACTCAATTTTTCTTCCAAATGCCTTTTCTCTTTATGCCATCTTTTTAACCAATTGATCAAATATGTGAGTCTTAAGTTGATTTCTTGATTTTAGAGATTCCAAGTAGGTTAAATAATTAGAAAGAAGGGATTTTATAAATACGGTCATATAGATGTCAATTTTGACACCCATTACTTCTACATCATGCTTGATGGCACATATCTATGAAGCTAATCTCATCACATAACCATCTTTCAATTCAAGGTTTAACAACGTCAACTGTAGCTGAATGAATTCCTACTCTAAGTGGGAATCATATAGCTCATTAAATTTTTGAAATGCTTCCCATGGTATAATACATACTTAAATATGATGAAACACATCTCCATCCATTAAGGCCCTCATCAAGGCCAATGCTTTCTAGTTTTTTATGATTTCATGCTTGAATATCCTTTGTATTCTATGTTGCTTCCACTGATTGTTTTCCCCATCATAAATATTGAACCATAGATAATTGAATATGAGTGTGTTATCCACTTACTAAGACCATTCTAACTAGTAGTCTTTATCGGTCAAAGTTGTGCCAATAATAAATTCAATGGAATACATGGTTTTTATTTAAGTTTTTAGATTTTTAAGTTTTGGAGGTTTTTAGTTTATAGGTTAAACCTAATTGTTCCTTATCACTCTAAAATAGTCCCCTTTTATATATACTAAAATGCTACAAAAAAAATTTTGTCTTATCATTAGCACCAACTTAAAAATAAAACCTCATACATCAATATACTTTAGTTTTTATTGATTTTCAAATTTATGCCTTTTGATAGCAATGAATGGTAAAAGAGTAGCTCTCCTTATTTCTCCTTAAATTGCATAATTTGGTTGTTTTTTCCCAAACTATCTTATAATAACTATCTCAAGGAAATTTAAATGAAAATTTCTTCAAATTTAAATACTTTCAAATTGAAATTACTTTCAAAATTTGAAAATTGGCGTTTAAATATAAAATTATTTTTATAAAAAAAACTTTAATATGTTTTACCTCTCTCCTCCAATTGTCATGAAGATTCCAATATTGGAATGAGACATGTGTGTGTGTGTGTGTGTGTGTGTGTGTGTGTGTGTGTGTGTGTGTGTGTGTGTGTGTGTGTGTCTCATTCCAATATTGGAATCTTCATGACAATTGGAGGAGAGAGGTAAAACATATTAAAGTTTTTTTTATAAAAATAATTTTATATTTAAATGCCAATTTTCAAATTTTGAAAGTAATTCCAATTTGAAAGTTTATATATATATATATATATATATATATATATATGCACAAAAAATTCTATTATAGGAATAGTGAAAAGAACAAATAATACGATCACCACTCCTTTATGTGATCCTTTGGATCAACCATGTCCCTCTATGCAGAGTTTTTAATTATCAAGTGTATGGATAGAATTTTTTACAAATGACACACATGACTTATACATGCCAAAAAAATATAATTACAATATTAAACACCACTTATACCACCAACACTTGTAGATTCAGTCACCCTAAAATCACCAATTGCTTTTAGAATAAAAATGCCCTCCAACAAGGTAAAACATAGTAAAAAATAAACTAAAAATAGTAGAAATTTT
This sequence comes from Torreya grandis, assembly GCA_037957365.1. Classification (NCBI taxonomy): domain Eukaryota; kingdom Viridiplantae; phylum Streptophyta; class Pinopsida; order Cupressales; family Taxaceae; genus Torreya; species Torreya grandis. The sequence goes on along the minus strand of JARHVA010000262.1, from coordinate 4,982,956 downwards.
TCATAAATATGTAGTCCTCTAGGAGCCATTATTTTCAATGTCAAAAGGATCTAAAATAACCTCCATGCATCTAGGTGTATGTTAGGTATAACACATAATTAGTTCCATAAGTTAGTATGCCTTATCCTTCAGAAATACCTCTAATATTTGTATAGTTTCAAGAATACGCTACTAGAAAATACTTTGCAGTATGCTACCACACTAACATACCACCAAAGTTAACTCCTAAGATGCTAAAAAAAAATAGATAAACCAAATATAGTCAAATTCAAATAGAATTGCCTCCTGCTTTAATGGAATTCCACTATCAAGAAAAAATAAATTACTAAATAAATACCAAACTATGCAGGCCGTACGGCTCAATTTAAGGAGAAGAAAGAAAAAATAATTAATTTTATAGGATCTAATACCAATGACAAGTCAGATATGGAAAGGAAATGATATTATATTTCATGATTTGAGAAATTAAGAGAGCAAACATTACAATAAATAAGCTAAGAAGGTTGTTCACTTCATTTTCCCAAAACTGACCTTTCATATTCCTATGAGATTGAAGAATTTATTGAATAAGACAAAAGATAGATACCTATGATATATATATATATATATATATATATATATATATATATATATATAATATTGTTACATAATAACCATATTCTTGATGTTTCACTTAATCACATGATGTCAATGACATCTTATAAATTCTAATCCATTTTTAATAGTCCTCAAAATTATGTCGCGCCATCCACTATCTCTTTCAATTTTCTCCATTTCCACTTTTATATTTTCATATAATTTTTTCATTTTCATTTTATCATACTAATTATTAAATTTTTACAAATATTTATTTAACCCCAAAATCATTTCATCATGTTACCTTATTATTACCAAGGCACAATATTAAAATTGATAGATATGTCACCTTGTCGCTAATCCATAGAACATTATTAACTCAAAGATTAGGGTATGTGCATGGAATTGGGGGGATATTTGTGGATATTTCCCATAACATGATAATGTAATTTCAATAATTTTATGAAGTTATTAACATTACGAGATCACATTATTTAAATTATGGCTTAGTAATTACTGATCCATAATGTGATTGCATTAATACATAACACGATCACATTATTATAAAAGAAATAGTGTGGTCATATTCCTATTGTTTTGCACATAAAAGCATGTGTACGTGTACATAAATCTAATCTTGAATTGAAACTTATATTTACTACTCTAAATGTAAAGTATAAGTTCACATTTATATTGTTACATTTATTTTTCCATACTTTAAATTTATTTTAGTAAATATAATAAATTAGGGTCACTCTATATCTGATAGAATTGGTCTCACAACTACTAGTCATACAATGTGGAAAATATTTTAAAAAAATATAATATGATCAGTACATAGGCATTTTTAGGGTATAAGTATTGAACCTAGGGGTTTTAGGGCATAACTTTTGCAATTGATGTCCATTTTTGTTAAACATGTAGTCATTTTTTAGGTTTTTGTGTTTTCTAGATTATTATCTAACATTTTTAAGAGTCCTAGGTTTGTCAAAATTGAAGTTTGAAAACCACACACTTTGAACTTGATCTAAAGTAGTGATATTGAGGTATCATAGGTCATATTGATGACTTACACACATCAAATGACCACTTTGTGTTAATTTCACTTGTTCATCATCCCTCCCTCTTTCCTAATGACTTATTACTCATCCTTGATCACCCCTAATCACTCTCTCTTAATTCCTCATTGTCCCTAATCACTCTCTCATTAAACCTCATAGTCCATCATCATATCTCATCACTCCCTCACCATCCTTGATTACTCTCTCATTGACCCTCATTATCCTTCATCATCCCTAGTCACTCCCTCTTTATCCCTCATTGTCCCTAATCACTCCCTCATTGACCCTCACCATACCTCATCATATTTAATCACTCCATCATCATCCCTAATCACTTCCTCATTAGCTCTCACCATCCTTCATCATCCCTAATCACTCCCTCATCATCCCTAATCACCACTTCATCATCCTTAATCACTCCTTCCTCATCCCTCATCATCCCTAATCACTCCCTTATTAAACATCACAATTCCTCATCATTTATAATCATTTCCTTAGCATCCCTAATTACTCCCTCATCATCATTAATCAATTATTCATCATCCCTCATCATCTCTAATCACTCCTTCCTCATCCCTCATCATCCCTAATTAGTCCCTCATTAACCCTCACCATCCTCATCATCCCTAATCACTCCCTCATCATCTCTAATAACTCCCTCATCATCTCTACTCAATCCCTCTTCATCCCTCTCATCCTTAATCACTCCATCAAACACCTTGAAAGCTTTATTTTGTTGGGGTTTAACAATTCTAGGAGCTATAAGTAGAGATTTGAGTGCTAGGAGGCAAACTTAAAACATAAATATTTAACACCTATGAAAAAATTTGGGCCTATTATAAATGATATAATTCACAATTAAAGATCTACCATAAAAAGAGAAGCAAGTAAAACCACCATAGCAAAAAAAATGGGTAGTAAAGTGAGGATCACCAAATTATGTGATTTTCTAAAACTAATCAATTGTTTTCCATATGAGGACATTTTATGATCTGAATAATTACATTTAATGCCTTCTATTTGTATGTCTAATGATTGAGTCATCATTCTAGAGAGTGGAAAATAATTTTCAAATGATTAAAATAAGTAGTCCAAGATTGGAAAGTGGTGCTTCATAGCTTCAATATTCAGTCCAATGAATAGTGTCACACTATAAACTCTATACTTTCACAACTTAAGAAGTGGGTACAAGTTATTTAGCACTATAAAAAGGTAAGTAGATAATAGATTTGTTTAGATGTTATCATTGATGTCAAAGGGTTTGTTATTCAATAAATAATATAGTCATTAATGTCAAATAATTTATGTGAGTAGCTATAGACGATATCAAGCATGATATGAATTGCATTAGGTTTGTTATGGATTGCATTAGGTTTACTATGGATTACATTAGGTTTTCTATAGGTTGCATCAGATTTAATATGGACTATATCAGGTTTGTTATAGATTGTATCAGGGTTACTATGGATTTCACCATATTTACTATGGACTACATCAAGTTGTTATGGACTACATCATGGATGTTATAAACTGTAGCAAGTTTGATACGGACTACATCAAGTTTACTATAGACTACATCAAGCTTACTATAGACTACATTATATTTTCTATTGACTACATCAGGATTGCTATAGACTACATCAAGGTTGTTATAGACTACATCAGGGGTGTTACAAACTACATAATAGCTATTATGAACTATATCAAGATCACTACATATTTCTTCAGGCTGACACTAAATGTAATCTAATTATTTTTTGGTCTATTCTAGTCTTGTTTAAATTTGGTTAACCTATGTGAATGAGGTTTTATATAAGCTAATATGAATTATGTTTTTAAAATAGAATAATTAATTATATAGCTAGCTATAGAGTTTTGATTGGTTGACCTTCAAGAGATTGTTGATCACTATCTTGTATATAATCAAGATCAAATTGTCATTTTGAAATGTAAAATGAGTGAATATGAATATATAAATTCTCTAAGGAACATATCAAAGGTTTAATAAGGAATGGATAGCTAGAGAGGATGAATATATAAATTTACTAAGGAGTAGATTAGAGGTATCTTGAGGAATTAATGGCCAAAGAGGATGATTAGATAAATTTGTAAAGGAACAGAATAGAGTTCTGTTGATGAATAGAGGGACAGAGAGGTGTGAGTATGAAATCATCAAATGATTCATAGAGTAAATAGAATCAATTAAAATATATGAGTAGAGAAGGCAGAGAAGATAGAGTTTTTTTAAAATAAAAAGTAGAAAAAGAGAGCCTAATGTGTCTATTTTATTGAGCAGAGAAAGAGAGAAAAAAATATCAAAATGAATCTAAGAATGATGAGTAAAAAAATAGCATAATGAATTTGAGATCGATAAGTAAAGAGTAGGATTATACCATCATTTATTGATAGAAGTAATTGATAAAGATCAATGATTTGAAATAGCTGAGTTGGTTCTTGGTAAAGAGGGTTAAAGCCTCATGTAGATTGGTGTCTACAAATAAAGGAGTTGGTGCTTCTTATCAAGTGGGTGTTTTTTTAATCTTTTTGTCAAATTGGTGCTTGACTATTTTGTGTTGGTGCCTCAAGTTGAGTTGGTGCTCAAAAATCTTGTTGATTCATTACATATCTAATTTAGGACATGTATTCCATATAATGATCACTATGCATTTTATTCCCTTTAAGGGTTTCCCACCTATATCATGTGTTATGTCTTTATGTTCTTTGTTGTGTTTTTATTTCTCTATAGTTTCTATATTGATGCTTGACTACCAAACTAAATAAATAGAAGAAATTTTTAAGAGCTCATTGATTCACACTCCAGTGGTTTTGCTTCCAATAATTGGTATTAGAGTAGGTCCTTCAAGGTCAGATTGATATCTGTAAGGTAGATCCTAAGAATCACAATATCTAGTCATCAAATACAAGAAAGGTTTTTAAAAAACAAGGCTCCCTTGTTCACTAAAACTAATTATGCCTTTTGGAGTATTAAGATGAATACCTATTTGATGGCTCTCAAGTTTGACATCTGGTAGTCAGTTGTAGATGGGTATACTATCCCTCAAACTCCTCTAACTGATGCTACAGTAAAGAAATCAAGTGAGAATAATGCAAAGGCTATGAATTATGTATTGTGTGGATTGGCATAATTTGAGTTTCTTAAGGTGATGCAATGTGAATTAGCTAAGGAAATTTGGGACAAGTTATAGCTCATGTATGAAGGTGACACTAAGGTAAAATTGGAAAAGCTTCAAACCTATAGAAGATAGTTTGAAGGTCTAAAGATGAAGGAAAAAGAGAATATTACAGTATATCTTCATAGAGTTGATAAATTAGTCAACATAATTAGATATCTTAGAGAAAAGTTTAATGAGTCAATTATTATTCAAAAGGTTATAATATCTTTAACTCTAAGATTTGACTCAAAGGTGTCAGCAATTAAAGAAGTAAAATATTTAGAGAAGTTATAAATGGATGAACTTCATGGAATACTTATTGCCTATGAGATTAGGACTAATGATGAAAGATCATCTAAGAGGGAAGTAGCATTCAAAGTTGTAAAAAAAACATAAATCAAAAATTTTGAAATTGATAGTGACACTGATGTTGATAAAGACAAAGTTGAAGCCTTATTTGTAAGTAAATTGAGAAGATGTTTAGGTAGGTACAAAGGCATACTACCATTCAAATGTTTCAATTATGGTAGGATTGGTCATTTTTCTACCAACTATCTTCAAAGATAAAACATGATCATGATGAAGAACATGGTGAAGAGAATAAGAATTATGATAAAAGTAAGAAACATTTCAAGCAAGGTGATTATAATAAAAAGTTATTCAATAACAAAAAGAGTATATATTCTAAAGAATATAGCATCTCTTTTGAAGGCAGTGATAAAGATATCTCAAGAAATGATGATTGCAGTTCAGACCATAGAAGTAATGAAGCTTTATTCATGGCCATTAAAATTGAAGATGGGAATAGTTCAAAAGAATAAGTCTTCATAGATTATGAAGAAGTGGATGAAGAATAATTTGAGGTTGATCTTGAGGTAGAACTTATCAGTGTTTTGAATGAATTGAAGATTCAAAGAAAGAAAAACCAAAATTTGAAGTCTATAGTCAAAAGTCATGAAGAAAAAATATGTATCTTAAAAACTAAGATAACTAAGAGTGCCAAGGAAGCTGAGGAGGTCATCAACAATCTCAAGACTCAGTTATAAGAAGAAAATGGAAGTTTAAAGTCTAAGGAAATAGAATTTAATGAGTAAAAATATAAGATAGGTTCATTGAAGTCAAATTTGGAATAGTTCACAGTCAAATTGAAAAATTATTAAAAGTTTAAAAATAGCAATGGAATTCTTGATGACATATTGAATAGTAAAAGGTCACCTCTCATCAAAATAGGCCTTAGATACACAAATGACCATAAGAGTAGTAAGGAAGAGCAGAATATTAGTAAGCTAAATGCATATGTTGATTCTCTCAATAAATCTAAGATTGTGAATGATAGTCAGAGGTCAAGATAGGTCAAGAAGATTATCATTCCTCTCAGAGATAACAAAAGAGTCAATGTGCCTTTCAAAAATCTTTAGAGATCATTTTATATTAGGCAACCTAATGTAATAAGCTACATTAATTTATTCCATGTCTATTTTTTTTATTATAATCAGTTTGGACATAGAGTTTTACATTTTAAATCAAATGATAGAAACAATCATGCATGGAGAAGTGATATGAATAGCCATGGATTTCCAAAAATATTCTCAAATTCATTTTTCTAAGGGTTAGATATCAATAAAATTATTGTTTTTTGTTACAAATATAATATAATTAGACATATTTCAATATTTTATAGATTTGGTTATGCAAAACCCCCTAGTCAAAATAAGAAGGTATATCTTTAAATTGATAAGAAGTCAGAACCTTTGAAAATACTAATAAAGGAGCAAGAAAATGATGGTCCAAAGGAAGAAAAATACATGTTAGAACAAGTTAATTTTCACATTCAAGATGAGAGTTTGAAATGGTACATTGATAGTGTTTATTCAATCCATATGAAAGGTGAAAATATTAAATTTATATCTTCGAAGAAAACTACTGAAGATATAGTCAAGTTTGGAGAAAATACAACAACTAATATTATTATCAAGGCAATCTAAGTCTTGACAATGGGAGAACTAAAACTAAGAATGTGTTATATGTAAAAGGACTGAAGCATAATTTTTTGAGTGTTATTCAAATGTGCAATCAAGGATATACTCTAAATTTTTATGGTAAAAGATGTGAAATAAGAAAATCAAATTTAGGAAGATTGATAGCAGATGCTAATAGGACTATAAATAATTTATATGTTTTGAATAAGATCAAGAAAGATAGGTGTTTTATGATTTAAGTGGATGAGATGTGGCTTTGGCATAGAATAATGGGACATATAAACTTTGACAACTTAGTAAAGATAAGTACTAATAAATATGTTATGAACATGCCTAAGATCACTAAACTTGCAAACACCTTGTGTAAGGCATGCCAACATGGAAAATAGATAAGAATAAGGTTCAAGATAAATAATATTCAACTATATAACTATTAGATTTGATTCATATATATCTATGTGGTCCAACTATAACTCAAAGTATTCAAGGTGAAAGTTACTCCATACTTCTTATTGATGATTACACTATAATGATTTGGGTTGCTTTCTTGAAGGAGAAATATGAGGCTCTAGATAAGTTCAAGGCATTCAAGGTTCTAGTTGAGAATGAGGTGTACTTAAAAATCAAGTGTCTAAGATTTGATAGAGGAGGAGAATTCTGGTCAAATGAGTTTGATGACTTTTTTATGGAACATGGAATCAAGAGACAATTTTTAGTTGCAAGGACACCACAACATAATGGTGTGGTAGAAAGGAAAAATAAGACTGTTCAAGAAATTTCTAGGACAATGTTAAATGATTCCAAATTTTATGATAAATTTTGGATAAAAGTTGTAAACACAACAATACATATTATAAATAAAGGTCAAATCAGAATAAATAACAATAAGACCCCCTATGAACTGTGGAATGGCAAATCAGCTTTAGTGGAACACTTTAGAGTGTTGTAAGCATGTGTTCATCAAGAGAGATGAAGAGGATCTAGTAAAATTTGGTTCAAGGGATGATGAAGGCATTTTCCTTGGATATTATTCAGTTAGTTCTACATATAGATGCTACAACAAGAGACTACAGAATATTGTAGAGAGTACACTTGTGAGAGTGGATGAAACTAGATCTAAGAAGGTGAGCACATAACTAAGAGTTTATGTATAGGGGTTTGACCTCAAATAATAAGAAATAACATTATAAGAATAAGTAGTATCATAATAAATTCAAGAAGAAGAAGAATGGGAAGATACAAGGGTACCTTATAGATTTATTCAGAAAAATCTTGCAAAGAATCAAATCATCGGTGACATTGATGTTGGAGTGCAAACTAAGAGAAGGCATATGAATACATCAAAAAATGTAAACTTATCTCTATTTTCAAAGATAAAACCAAAAAAAATTTAGGATCCATAATTGATAAGCATTGGGTGAATGTTATGGAGGAAGCGCTGAATCAGATTGAGAAAAATGAGACTTGGGAACTTATTCCTAGACTTAAGGACAAGAATGTCATTGGAACCAATGGGTTTTTAGGAACAAATTGAATGAATACAGTTAGGTCATGAAAAATAAAACAAGGATAGTATGTAAAGGCTATGCTCAAGTAGAAGGTGTTGACTTTAAATAAACTTTTGCACCTATGGCAAGAATGGAAGCCATAAGACTATTTTTGGCATATGTTTGTTTCAAGAATTTCAAGATATATCAAATAGATGTAAAGTCATCATTTCTCAATGGAAATTTAGAAGAAGTGTATTTAGAGAAACCTAAAGGTTTCTCTTTATCAATAAATAAGGACTATATATATAGACTAAAGAAAGCATTATATGGGCTAAAGCAAGCCCCTAGAGCATGGTATGCAAGACTTGATAGATACTTGCTTGATCAAGGTTTAAATAGAGGTGTTGTTGATAGCAATCTTTACATCAAAATAGAAGGTGAGCATCAATTAATTATAGTTGTGTATGTTGATGATATTATATTTGGTAGTGACTATGACAAGATGTCTAAGGAGTTTATAGAGGTAAGGTAGTAAGAATTTGAGATGCTTATGCTAGGGGAACTATCATTTATTCTTGGACTGCAAGTAGTTTAATTAGTTAAGGGAATCTTCATCTCTCAAGCTAAGTACATTAAGGAAATGTTGAAGAAGTTTGATATGGAAGACTATGAATTAGTAAGTACTCTAATTACAAGTTACAATTTGAGTCAAGAAGATAAGTCATCAGAAGTCAATTAGACCTTGTATAGATCTATGATTGGAAGTCTATTGTATGTTAATGCATCAAGACTTGATATCATGTAGGCAATAGGTATAGTGGAAATATTTTAGGTAAAACCAAAAGAGACACACTTACATGTAGTGAAGAGGATATTCAGATATCTAAAAGGTACTATGGACTTTAGTTTTTGGTGCTCAAAAGGTAAGGATTTCACTTTAACAACATATACTGATGCAGATTGGGCAGGTAGCATTGATGATAGAAAGAGCACAAGTGGTGGTGCATTATTTATTAGAAAGAGTCATGTGTCATGGTTGATTAATAAATAACCATCAGTTTCCTTGTATATTTCTGAAGTTGAGTACATAGTAATAGAATTATGTTGCACACATGTTTTAAGGATGAAAAAGACCTTGAGTGACTTTAAGATTAAGAATGATAGTCTAATTTCTATATTTTGTGATAATACCAATGCCATTAACATCTCTAAAAATCTAGTCATGCATTCTAGGACTAAGCATATTCCAATCAAATATCATTTTTTAAGGGAGAAGGTAGATGATCAGATTGTCAAACTATAGTATGTAACCATAAAAAAATAAGTTGTAGACATTTTTATAAAATCAATTCCAAGGGAAACATTTGAGTTCTTAAGGTAGGAATTGGGAGTAACTCCTTCTATCAGTCACTAAGAAATATATGAACTGAGAGGTAGCTAACCTTTGGATATCTTTTAGCTCTGAGGATCAAGAGTCAAGAGTCTATGACAATTAAAATATGTTCAAAGTGATCACGAGTAATATCTTGTAGTTTTATAAGATGAAGTTTATGGAATTCTCATTAGGAAAATGAAGATGGATATTAATAGGTTTGGATAAATATCACTTTGTTTGGGATAAAATAGATTTTAGGTTGTGCAACCCTTTGCCACTGATGTCAAAGGGGGAGAATGAGAAAACTAACCATTTTTAGGGAGAAATAGTGCACCAGTAGAGATAGTTTTATAAGGGAGACAAATAGCAAGTTGTCTAACTATTGTCTAGTTGCCTTTGGTGAAATAATGACAAGAAGAAGAGTAAAGTGAGGTCATCAGATTGTAAAGGTTTGCCATTGATGACAAAGGGGGATTTTGTTAATATGTTTTCATTGTTGTCAAAGGGTTTGTTATTCAATAAAGAATACGGTCATTGATGTCAAGAAATTTATGCAAGTAACTACTAACTGTATCAAGCATGTTATGGATTACATTGGGTTTTTAATGGATTAAATCAAGTTTTTTATGGATTACATCATATTTAATACAAACTACATCAAGTTTTCTATGAACTACATTGGGTTTGTTATGGATTGCATTAGATTTGATATGGAATACATCAAGTTACTATAGACTACATCAGGGGTTCTATAAACTACATCAAGTTTACTACAAACTACATCAAGTTTACTATGAACTACATCAAGCTTTCTACAAACTACATTAGATTTATTATGGACTACATCAGGATTATTACATATTGCATCAGGCTTACTATAGACTACATTAGGGGTGTTATAGACTACATCAGAGCTGATATGAACTATATCAAGACTACTACAGATTTCATTAGGCTGACACTAAATATATTATAATGATTGCTTGGTCTATTCCAGCCTAATTTCACTTAGGCCGACCTATGTGAATGAGGTTTTATATAAAATAATGTGAATTATATTTTCAAAAGATAATAAATCATTATATAGTTGACTATATAGTTTTTTTTGGTTGACCTTCAAGACATTGTTGATTATTATCTTGTATATAATCAAGATCAAATTATCCTTTTGAAATGTGAAATGAGTGAATATAAATATATAAATTTTCTAAGGAGAAGAGAAAAGGTCTACTAAGGAATGGATAGCTAGAGAGGATAAATGTATAAATTCACTAAGGAGTAGAGCATAGGTTTGTTGAGGAATGGAAGGATAGAGAGGATGATTAGATAATTCGTTAAGGAGTAGAGCAAAGGTTTGTTGAGGAACAGAGGGCTAGAGAGTTGTGATTATTAAATCATTGAATGACTCATAGAGTAAACAAAATTAGTTAAAAGAGATGAGTATAGGATTCAGAGATGATAGAGTCTTTTGGAATAAAGAGTAGAGAAAGAGATCCTAATGTGTCTATTTGATTGAGTAGAGAAAGAGAGCAGAATAAATTTGAGAGTGATGAACAAAAAAATAGAAGAATAAATTTGAGATCGATAAGTAGAGAGAGTAGAATTGTACCATCATTTATTAATAGAATTAATTGAGAAATTTGGATGATTTGAATTAGTTGAGTCGGTGTTTGGTAAAGGGGGTTGAATCCTCCTATAGATTGGTATCTACAAATCAAGAAGTTGGTGCTTGTTAGTAGGTGAGTGCTTGTTGAATCTTTTTGTCAAGTTAGTGTTTGAATATTTGGGGTTGGTACCTCAACCTAAGTTGGTGCTCATAAATCTTGTTGACTCATTGCATATCTGATTTAGAATATGTATTCTGTGCAATGATCACTATGGGTTTTCTTCCCTTTAAGGGTTTCTCACCTATATTATGTGTTATGTATTTATGTTCTTTTTTATGGTTTTATTGCTCTATGGATTATGTATTGATGCTTGAATAATGAACTAAATAATTATAATAAAGTTTTAAGAGATCATTAATTCACCCCCCTTTAGTGGATATGATTCTAATACAACTATAAAATTAATTATATGGTCGATACTCAAAATATCTCTACTTCTCCCAACAATAAAATATATGAATTAAAAATATTGTTAGATCAATGGTGAACCAATACACTTCATCATTTCCAATGGAATTTAGAAGAATTTAATTTCTCCTAGAGTATATTTTAAAAAATTGAACTTGAAAATGATGCATCATCCATAACCATACGTTGGTGTATGGTCTAGTCTAGGCCTTGAGAAATGGATCACTTAGTTGTGTCACTTGGTGTACAAAATCAATATTTTTAAAGAGGAAATCCTTTGTGACATCTCACCATTAGATATATGTGATGGTTGACATGTGTTCAACCATATATTTACCATTGACATATAGTGTATGAAGTAAATTATTTAAATGTTGTGATAGATTGTCATGATCTAAAATACCATATATCATAGTTAGATTAAGCTTTCAGTCATTAGTACCAGGAAGTGCAAGAATCTTGTCAATTATAGTAAGAAGTATACTATTGATGATAAGAAGTAAATGTAATAACATCCTTGTGGCATCATATCATATTTTGGTTAATCCAACAATAATAAATACAAAATAATTGAACCATAAACTAGATGAATACAAGGATATATTTTAGTCACATAAATAAATTCCTACATACTATACACTAAACAATACTATTGATTTGATACCTTAACTACCTCTACCTCAAATCTATTTATACAACATATCATTTCTAGAGAATGAATAGAACAAGTGGTAGATCCATGAAATCATGGATAATGGACACATCATGCCCAAATAATTACCTTGAAAAATCCCAATTGTTCTTGCACCAAAGAAGGATGGGACATGAGGTTATGAATCAATTAAAAAAATATTATAAATATTAAAGTCAAGAACTATTATCCTTGTCTAAATATTAAGGCATTTTTTTGACATATCTATGGTGTAGAAGTATTTCCCAAAATTGATCTTAACTTTGGGTATCATCATATTCTATAGGCATATTAGTGGAATTGATGTGTTATCATTAATTTCAAGTGGAATTGGTGATGACAAAGTGGTATGAGAATCATCTTGGTCTAATATGCCTGAACTTAGTACTCAGCTCAGTCTTGGTTACTAGTGAAAGCTTGTGGGAGTAGTTGGTTCTATAGAAGCATGAGTGGATGTCATGGAGCATAGATAGATATTACATGGTACGTCCATGTGGTTGAGAGAGTAATTGGATTCCTTCTAGGTGGTCTTCAGGTGGAGTGCAAGTCATCTTATGCCTTGTGGGCTTGACCATGTGTGGTTGCCTATGGGGTTTTGAGTACTTTGAGAGCTATATCATGATTATCAGCTTAGTATTATTTTAATATGAATTTTAGACATGTATATGTTGCTAAGAGGTCATGTGGATGATTTTCAAGAGGTGTCTAGTGGTATGAAAGATAGTTTGGCCATTGCCTTAGTTGGCCTAGGTGGGTTTGTGAGGCCTTGTGAAGGGTCAAAGAGTGTTTGTAGGTTGATAAAGATTTTTTTTGAATGGAAGATGATTAGGAAATTTTATTAAATTATTTTTATGAGATATTAGTTTAGATAAGGAGATATAAAGTCAATAAAAGTCTTCATGTGTTTCAGAGGTGGCTCGAATGGTGCATTTTTAGCTCGAGAGGAAAGTTTCAATGTTCACTAGTTTATGTAGACTTTGCATGGGGACCTAAGCATTTTGGGAGAGGTTTAAAATATACATAAGAATAATTTCCAAGTATTTTGTAGTGGATTTAGGAGTAGAGCTTTATGAACATTTGTTAAGAATGTAAATTGGTCAGAAACCCTTTATAAACCCTCATAATGGAGCGATTGGATAGATCTTGATAGAAATGACCTAGAATGGATTTTTTGGCCAATTTTGACTATTATAAGGTATATAGGACTCCTCTATGCATCTCTAGGTGGTAGTGGTGTGTCAAGGCAATGAGCAGAAGGTACATAAATATGCTTGTTTCAAAAGATTTAGTGCTACAGGTAAGGTTGACTAAGTCAACGCATAAGAGTTGTTGGCTATTGAACGCCAAGAATTTTTATTGAAGTATATAGATTTTTTTTGGCAATAAAAAATCACTATTTCAATTATCTAATTCAATTAAGTTGACTAGTTGCTAGAGTGGAAATGAAGCAAATAGTGAACAAAAGCTAATTAGAGTGAGAACCTATTTAAGGATTGATTTTAGGTGTTTAGGAATGGAAAAAATGGTTTTGGGTCTTATTTTTATACCTATACCTCCTATTTCACTTATTTTTAAGTTTTGATGGTGCTTATAAAATAGCTAGAAGGAGATCACAAAATTACTAGTTTGTGTAAGATAAGATATTGGAACCCATGACAATGAGAATGATTTGAAATAGCAAAGTCTCCATTGAAGCATATGACTTTTGTGATTTTAAATGTTATAATTTTGTTATAATATCACATTAATTCATTTAAACATTAAGGAAGTGTTTGCATAAGTGTTAGATGTCATGTTCATCATGACTAGTTTTTGGAGCTTGTAGGGAGTCTAAAGTGGCCTATTTACAGAGGCAAGTAGAGTTTGAGGTGAGTGAGAATTTGATGATATTATATAAGTTTCATATATTTATTTCATGGATTTTTTATTTATACTTTGTCTCTATTTTGGTTGGAGCAGTCAAATATCTTTGACTGATTTTTTGGTGTGCATGACTAGTTTGAGTAATCAATTTGGTTTAGTTGGTTTGGACCTATATGAGATATGTGAAGGTTAAAAATGCATTTTTAGGTGTTTTTTATGCCATTTAGGATCTATAAATGCTATTTTTTCAGGTTTTTGTTTGATAAAATCAAAATTATGCCTCAGTTCTTCTTGGCATTATTTTTTGGGTATTTACAAGACTTGGAGCGAGAGAGAGAATGGCTTGGATGGAGTAGTGGTTTGGATTTGCAGGTGGATTGGTAACTTTGGGAAGTGATAAATGATCTATTTGAGTCAGGTTTTATGTGTTTCACATATTTTTGAAGGCTAAATATGTTTCAATAAGTTAAAGGTGTAACGAGTACTAATGAAGGGCTAATGCATTAGGCCTAATTGAGATCTTAAGGAGGATTAAGCGTGCTTTGGGTTATGGATGACCTATGGAGATATTATCCCATTCATGTAATTTTTATGAGGATATTTTATGAGGGTTATAAAAGTGTGTAAAATATTTTTTCCAACCAAGATGGGCTAGATGATAGAGTAGTATATATAATAGGTCTATTTGGCCTATTTGGAGGGAGTGAGAGTGTGTGGACTAAAGTGAATAGAAGAGCTCAGTCAAGGAGTAGATATGGGTCATTAAGTAAAATTATATGGTGAATATTATTATTCATGTTTTATTTATCATGTTCATGAGCTAAAAATTCATTACACCTAACAGTCTAAAGGGTGACTTGGTTGAGCGAATGAGGTAGGTGTGCCTACCTTGTGAAGAGAAGTAGTTTTGCATGTGTTAGAGAAAGAAAAGGTCATCATCAGGTGTATAATACATCATATAAATGGTGTAAATCAAATAAAAGTTTTTTTAGTGGGTGATTAATCACCTAGGGGGTTGTATCCTCCTTTCTAGTTGGAGCTAGCTAAAGGTCTAGTTGGAGCTAGACTAAATTAAGGGGTGGATGCTCCTTGATCAGTTGGAGTTGGTCTAAAGTCTCATGTTTTTACTATCCTTATATGAATATATTCCATTGGTTTTTAGTATTGAGATTGGTTTTTCTCCCCCTAGAGGGTTTCTCACATAAATAATGTGTTCACATAATGACAGTTCTTATTCATGTTTTAGATGTATAAGCTTTCATGTTCATGTCAGTAGATCAAATTAATGAATGATGAATGAGTTTTGGAATTTAATGTAAATTATTTTATACTAATTCACACCCCACTCTTAGTAGCTAATTCCATAAATTGGTATCATATCAGGTCCTTCTTAAGGCTTAATCAGCTTGGAAGGTGATCTTCTGAGTAGCTTGGTTGTTGTCTGCCTAGTCAACTTGTTGGTAGAGTTATTTTTGTTGATCAGTGTGGTTGATGTCATGGTTATTCATGTTTTCTAAGTTTTGATTTCAATAATAATGAATTTTTAAGGTTTCTCTATGATGGATAAGTCTATTAAAATCAGATTTCAGGTCTGCATGTTGACACTAGCAATTTCAAATAAGGACTATATTGAATCCAAATCTAAGATCAAACCTGATTTGTATGGTATGGATTATTGAAGATGGTCTCTTGGTCATCAAGAATGATACGTACAAATATGTTTAGGTGTCCTTAAATTTAGATCACTGCAATTGAATGGGAAAGATATCCTAATGGTGCCTTGATAATATATGTGAGTGACTTGAGGGCTTTTAAGCATGGTGAGATCTATTAGAAGTTATTATCAATGTATTTTGAAAGGAGTAATTCATTGTTAAATAATTTATGGATGATCTTGGTTCATTATTTATTAATTGAAGTAAATAGGGGTAATTAAAATTAGGCCTTTTTGAGACCTAAAGAAGGTATGACAGTCAATGAAGTTTTCTAAGTGAAAGTGAGTGGTTTATTGATACCTATGCATGGAGAAGACTCATAGAAAATGGAAACATAGTATATTACAAGGTCTGGTCCATTAATAAATATATTTAATTGTGTGTTTTCATAATAAAAACCCCATGGAAGTTGATTGTGTCTCAATGTCCCTTAATTGACAGACTAGTGTGATTTGTTGAGTTAAATGATGACCTGAAACTCTCAAGGTGATTGATCAAGGTGTATGACAGTATTCTCGAGGTAATATGGAATTTTTAGATGCTCTAAGAATAATCAAATTTATCCTTTGATATCATATTTGAATAACTATCTCAAGATGATGTGCAAGAAGTAAGATTCAGAATAGTAGAATGGATGTTATGGTAACTTCATAATGTCTTGAAGGTTCAAATGTCCTTGAAGGGTGTTCATGGTATTTAGTGGATTTTTATATGCTTTGATGGTCCTGAGGATGTTATGTAAATGGTTCATCAAGTGAAATCTGATTTTGCTCAGGTTGGTTTATATAGTCAAGGGTTTGAGTGCTTGATTGGTTTGCAAGACCAATATTATTTGTGAAGATTGAATCTCTTTGATGCTCAAGAATTCTCTATTTGATTTCAAGAGATTTATTTGATTAAAGTTTGGTTCTATGAAGGAATTATATATCCCTGTAAGTGGTCATGTAATTTATCATGACTTGAATGTTGTTTACTTGAAGAAGATTATTGTTTGGAGACTCCTTTGTGTTGTGTCTTGGTTTCCAGATCTAAAGAATGAATGCTTTAGTGATTGGATGCTTCTTGAGTTGATAGATGACCTCAAAGGTCATGAAGTAGTATGAATTAATTTTTAAATATAAGAAATGAAGGATTGGAGGTCTCTTTTTGTGCTTCATAAGAGACTCCTATAAGTGAAGAAGTAAGAATATTGTTCAAAAGGTATGTTCGGGTTTGTCGGTCCTAAAATGTTATTTTAATCATTTTTGGATGCTTGGTATGGGTGTTGATTTGAGGAAGGATGATATAATGGATTGTATGGGATCATGTATAATACTTCCATGAGTCATTCCCAAGTGTTATAAGTTCTTGATGAGCACATATGTGAGTTTTGTAGTCAAAAGTCAGAGTTGACCAATTTTGGTAGTGATGACTGCCTAGAGTGTGCTCAATGTGCTCTTTTTGTGTTTTTTTAAAGCTAAAAGGTTGGATAAAGATGATTCAAGTTTTTTTTGTCTTGAATAAGTATGAGATAAGGGTTTATGATGACTAAGAAGCTCTCAAGTATGATTTTAATCTTTTGGTTATGGTGTTAGCTGAGTGTGATGGCTCTATAGGCCTAGATTGGTAGTTCTCAGGTGCTTGGGTGAGTGTTAAGAAGATTTATCTACTTAGGAATATATGTATACCTTAATAGGGTGTTTTATATGTGTATTCATTCATCAAAGGTGTTTTTGAAATAAAATTTTTGACTTTTATATGTTCATTGTTGACCCTATTTTGACCTAGGGAGGAGAAAGTCAAAACCAAGCTGAAGGAAGTATATGTTTCCCATGGAGTGGGATTTTAAAATTTGGTATAGAAGTGTGGATAGGTGACCTAAAATTTTTTAAGTAGTTTCAATTTATAGCATTGATTTTAGGTTGACTTTTTACCACTTGTTGCTTTGAAGGCCTACAGATTTGGGCATGTTTATAAAAGTGATCTATCTTTGGATTTAGAGGCTAAAAGATTAAAATAAATTGAATGGGATAAATGGGTATCTAAAAAAAGTTTTACAGTGATCTGAAGGTAATCATATTACAATTTATTCAAGTTTTGTTCTTCTAGGAGGCCTAATTGGCTAATAGGGTTGTGAAGGAAGTACAGAGAAAAGGTAGAGTTCGAGGCTCAATTTTGTAATGAATGAGGGGGAATGGAATTAGTCTTCAAATATGAAGTTTCATGGCTTGAAGTGATTAGGGTAGATATTTATTAGTTTTTTAGTGGCCAGACAAGGCTACAAGGGATCTAAATAGGCCTAGTGAAGAAAATGAAGATTGTTGAAGAAATTTTCAAAAGGAGGATGGCATTTTTGGTTTCATATGAGAATTTTAATCTATTTTAAGTGTCTTATAGGCCCTACAGGTATGAATGAGTTGTGTAGACTAAGGGGGAGCCTTCAAAGTGGATCAGGGTCTGAGGGGGAGCTAGTGTGCTTTCCTAGTGGTCAAGTCTAAGGATCTTATAGGTCTTTTGGAGCTATGACCTGAGTTGGTTCTTGAAGGGAGATTGGTCCAAGGGGAGCACTATGTTTTATTTGTGATATATTTTTGATAGTTGGTGTGCTCTAAGTTTCAAAGGATGAGAGAGAAAGGTACGCGATCTTGGTTGTGTTCTTAATTTTCTTGATTAAAGATAAAAGAGCATGTTTGGTAGATGAGTCCACTTTGTCATTTTGGAAAATGGGGAGAGAGAAAAGGAGTGTTAACATAAATGATAAAGGGGGATATTTTTGGGATATTATTGGTATTGATGTGTTTTCATTGATTTCAAGTGGCATTGGTGATGACAAAGTGGTATGAGAATGATCTTGGTCTAATATGCATGATCTTTGTGATCAGTTCAGTCTTGGTTACTAGTGAAAGCTTGTGGGAGCAGTTGGTTCTATGGAAGCATGAGTTGATGGTATGGATAATGGAGAGAGATAGTACATGGTATGTCCATGTGGTTGAGAGAGCAATTGGAGTCCTTCCAGGTGGTCTTTAGGTGGAGTGCAAGTCATCATATGCCTTGTGGGCTTGACCATGTGTGGTTGCCTATGGGTTTTTTAGTACTTTGAGAGATATATCATGATTAAGAGCTTAGTATGATTTTAATATGCATTTTATATGTGTATAGGGTGATAATAAGTCAATTGGATGGTTTGAAAGAGGTGGCTAGTGGTCTGTAAGATAGTTTGACCATTGGCCTAGTTGGCCCAAGTGGGCTTGGGAGGCCTTGTGAAGGGTCAGAGAGTGTTTTTAGGTTGATAAAGATTATTTTTGCATGGAATATGATTAGTAAAGTTTTTTCAAGCATTTTTATGAGATTTGAGGTCATATAAGGAGATATAAATTCAAGAAAAGTCTTCATGTGTTTCAGAGGTGGCTCGAATGGTGCATTTTTAGCTCGAGAGGAAAGTTTCAATGTTCACTAGTTAATGTATAATTTTCATGGGGACATAAGCCTTTTGGGAGAGGTTTCACATGTACCTAAGAATCCTTTATAATTATTTTTTAGTGGATTAATGGATATATCTTTATGAACATTTTTTAATAATGTAAACAAGTCAGAAACCCTTTATAAACCCTCATAATGGAACGATTGGATAGATCTTGCTAGAAAGAACCCAGAATGGATTGGTTGAAAAAAAATTACTATTGGAAGGTATATAGGACTCCTATAGGCATATTCAAGTGGTAGTGGTGTGTTAGGGTAGTTTGAGAAAATCAATAGTATGCCTTAGTTCTTCTTGGTAGTATTTTTTGGGTATTTGTAGGACTTAGAGCGAGAGAGAGAATGGCTTAGATGGAGTAGTGGTTTGGATTTATAGGTGTATTTATCACTTATGTAAGTGAGAAATGATCTATTTGAGGAAATTTTGATGTGATTCACATATTTTTGAAGGTTAGATATGGTTTAATAAGTTTAATTTGTAGCAATTACTAATGAAGGGTTAATGCATTAGGCCTAATTGAGATCTTAAGGAGGATTAAGCTTGCTTTGGGTTATGGATGACCTACAAAGATATTTTCCCATTAATGTAACATTTATGAGGATATTTTATAAGGGTTATATGAGTGTTTAAAATATCGTGGTCGACCAAGATGGGTTAGATGATAGAGTAGTATATATAATAGGTTTATTTGGCCTATTTGGAGGGAGTGAGAGTGTGTGGACTAAAGAAAATAAAAGAGATTATTTAAGGAGAATATATGGGTCATTGAGGAACATTAGAGGGTGAAGAGGATCAGTCATGTTTTATTTATCATGTTCATGAGCTAACAAGTCATTATACCTCACAGTCTAAAGGGTGACTTGGTTGAGTGAATGAGGTAGGTGTGCATGCCTTGTGAAGAGAAGTAGTTTTGCAAGTGTTAGAGGAAGAAAAGGTCATCATCAGGTGTATAATACATCATAAAAATTGTGTAAATTATATCAAATGTGGTTGAGTTAGTGCTTAATCACCTAATGGGTTATATCTTCCTTTCTAGTTGGAGCTAGCTAAAGGTCTAGTTGGAGCTAGACTAAATTGAGGGGTGGATGCTCCTTGATAAGTTGGAGATGGTATAAAGTCTCATGTTTGTATTATCCTTATAGTAATATAGTTCATTATTTTAAAGGCTTGAGATTGGGTTTCTCCCACTATAGGGTTTCCCACATAAATAATGTGTTCACATAATGTATGTTCTTGTTCATGATCTGGATGTATAAGCTTTCATGTTCATGTTGGTAGATCAGAATAATGAATGATGAATGAGTTTTGGAATCAAATGTACATTTTTATCTATTGATTAACCCCCTCCCTCTTAGTATCTACTTCCATCATATTCATTTTGAACCTCTACACATTTGGAATATAGTCTTAAAAATAAAGGAAGGATTGCTTGACTAGTTCGTTATGCCTTTTAGTTTAACTCATGTAGTGAATTCATTCATTGAGATGTTGAATGACATCTGTAGGCCCTTTAACTATGTCATTTTTTTAATCAACCTTGATGACAAGATAATATTTAGAAAACATGGGATGAACATCTTTATCATGTTGAATTAGTGTTTCACATTTTACAAAAACACATTTTTATGATAATAAAATTGGCAATCATAAGTGGGTATTAACAACACAACAAGTCATAGAAAAGAGTTAATTTATATTATAATGAATTAAACAACATATTATTAGAATCAAAGATACATGTAGATTATATACTTACATAATATGATGAGGGATTGATTAGGGATGGTGAGGGTTAATGATAGAGTGATGAGGGATGGTTAGGGTTAATGAGGGAGTTATTAAGGATGATGAGAGATGAGAAAAGAGTGATTAGGGATTATGAGGGATGAGAAGGGAGTGATTAGGAATGGTGATGGATGGTGATATTCAATTAAGGACTAATTATGGATGATAAAGGAGTGATTAGAGATGATGAGGGACAATGAAGGTCAATGAGGGAGTGATTAGGGATGAGGAAAGAGTGATTAGGGATGATGACAGATGATGAGTAATTAATTATAGATGATGATGGATGAGGAAAAAATTATTATGTATGAGGAAGGAGTCATTAATTATGATGAGGGATAGTTATGTTCAATGGAGGAGTGATTATGGATGTTAAGGGAGTGATTATAAATGACTAGGGATAGTGAAGGTTAATGAGAAAATGATTAGGGATAATGAGGAATTAGGGTAGAGTGATTAGGGGTGATGAGAGATGAGTAGGAAGTGATTAGGTATGAGGGAGGGATGATGAATAAGTAAAATTAACACAAAATGGTCATTTGATGTGTGCAGGTCATCAATGTGACCTATGCTACCCCAATCACACCACTTTGGATCAAGTTCAAAGTGAGTGGTTTGAAAACTTCAATTATGGCAAACTTAAGACTCCTAGAAATTCCAAGAAATGATCAAGAAGGCACAAAAACCTTAAAAATGACTATATATTTACCAAAATGGACATTAATTACAAAATTTATGTCAAAATCTCTAGGTTCAATATTTAGACCTTGAAAATTCCTAAGTGATGACCAAATTGGATTTTAAAAAGTTATTTTCCACATCATAAGGCATGTAGTTGTGAGACCAACTCTATCAGATGTAAAGTGACCCTAATTTATTATATTTACTAAAATAAATTTGAATTATGAGTAAATAAGTGTAACAATATAAATGTAAACTTATACTTTACATTTAGAGTAGTAAATATAAGCTTCAAGTCAATATTGGCTTCATGTACATGTTCACATGGTTTTATGTGCAAAACAATAGGAATGCAATTGTATTATTGCTTTTACAATAACATGATCATGTTATGTATTAATGTGATCACATTATTAATATGATCACTCTATTTTAATTTTAATTTAAACACCAAGCTTTTTGGCTCAAGAATGGCTTAGATTCCTGAACCAAAGGCTTGTACCTGTCAATCTAAAATTGAGTCCAAAAGTTTTGATAGAAAACAAAAAAATTCAACTTCAAATACCAAATACACTAAAAATTTCAATGGTAAAATTTAAAAATTTAATACCATCTTGAATAACATGTTCTCCTCTTTCCAAAAATATGCTTTTTTATTTTTGGACTAATTTAAGGTTTCAAACTATGTTGATTTCTAACTATACCTTTTTTATGCCACTACATGCCATAAATATACATGCCTATACATGTTCATGAACTTTTTTTTATCCAAGTGAAAATCAAGTTATATGGTCACAAATTAGGCCTAATTCTACACAATCAAAAAAAATCATTTTTTTTTGAGGTAGTTATGGGGTCGTATAGCTAGATATTCAATTTTTTGTCAGTTTTTAGGATCTATTTACTTGCAAAATTCATAAAAAAACATAATTCATTGAAAAAATATAAAAAAATATAGGTCAAAAACTATAAGATCACATCTAAATGTTAACCAAAGGGTTTTAAACAATACTAAACACTACTCAAAAATTGGTGGGCCACACGACCATCTATCTACTCTATTTTATTAAAAAAATAGAAGTTTTTATTCAAATTTTAGATGTTTGACCTAGTTATACTTAACCATTTAAAAAAATAGTCTTTTGGAAACTAGATTCAAAATTCTACATTTCATGTTCTTACACCATCTTAAAATTTGGAGTGTAAATATCTCAAATTATCTACAAAAGTTCAAATTTTTAAAATTTCAATAAAATCTTGTCCATGGGTAGGCCCCTTTTTGTCCCCCAATTTTGTGCACTTATCCATTGCTACGTGGATAAAATCAAGCTATAGCAAGTGGGTTTTTAATATTTTCCAACCATCAATCATGCATTGGCATCTACTCAAGAAACATCATGATACAAGGATAGACCAAGATTAAAATTTAATACCTCTAATTTGTGATAGGGTCAGACACATGTATGATGCATAAATATCTAATGTCATTTAATTATGATGGACCATTAGGTTACAAACCCAAGGGTATATAGTACAATAATTATATTGTCATAAAATGCAACAAAGCATGTTAATGAGACAGGTCGACCAAAAAAACATACTCAAACATTTGTTTAACTTTCAAATTTGAACATAAAATATTTTAATCATATGTTTATTCATTAAAATAATAGGTATACAAACATTTTCCTATCCAATCGATATGACTGTTAGTAATCACTAGATTCAATGCATCCTATAAAACTGACTACTTAAAAAGATGAACATGATACTAAGCATACAATCAATCTCCAAAACCCAAATGGTCACTACCCATGCCAAACATGTGAAAATATATGTCTATTCTATCATGCAACTAGAGTGATCACAAACCACTCCATATGGTTCTCTTTCTACTACCCATATCCAGTACCTAGCTTCTCTCAAATGATGATCTCCCTCGCACTGAGGAATTGTACCTACATTATAGACAAGTGAATAGATGGTAGTTATATAGGTCATGAAATCAAAATCACATATGAAGTAATAAAACATGATAACTAACAATTATCCACATAATTGTATAACATCTAGCTATCTTAGTTTTGTCACGTAAGCAAAGAAAACATGATAATGTCATTTAAATCAACTAAAATCATATAAATAAAATCAATACATGATTTCACAAAAATAAATCATTAATGATTATGTTATGCAATGCTTAATTGTAGATAAGTGCCTTCAAAATCTAACATGGGAAAACTGGGATGTTACACATTGAGGGGGGTGCCGAAGCATTTTTTCAAAAGGATCAACCTATTAATACCATCTTCTTTTGACCATATAAGTTTTATAGGGGATGTTGGAATTTAAATCCTATCTTAGGTGGTCCCTTTGAGTCAAAAACACTTGTGGTGTGCCTTTAGGTAGTTTGTACCTTGGTTTCCTTTCATATATTATGTTATGTACTTTCATAGTGTAGTATGTACTTTAAAAATGTAACTATTATTTATATTGAGGCTAGTGTCTTACATTATTTATATTATCCTTATTTCATATGTTGATAGTTTTATATAAATTAAATTCCTTCCACTTATTCAACCATCTAACTCAATAAATCTATACCTCCATATATTTGTGATATTCTCTTTTAATTTTTTTTATTACTTCACTATTGTTCAATTATGGACATGTTTTTATAATCTTATATAATACACCCTTTTATTTTCTCCTATATTCATAATTATATGTCATAATATTTTTAAGTCCTTTCAATGGTATATGTGTTTTATTATGTGGACAACATAAATGTCTCATAGTATATGTTGGGAAATTTTAGGAAAATTATAAGCTTCCCTATAACATGATATATTTTAAATAAAACAAATTTTCCTTCTCATATTCTCCCCTATATAATATGTAACATTAACACAACCATCATACTTTTTGTAGCCAATTCCTAGTAAAAAAATGTCTCTAGGTGATAATGCAATAACATTTCCTTCTAGTGATTCCTATTGTATTAACATGCACAAGGTTACATAAATATGGTAAGAACATTATTAATAAATGATGAGTGTGTGGAAAAAATAAAAAATTTAAAATTATATGTACAATAATTTGTATCCAAAAATAAATCCATTAAAACTCTACTATAATACCTAAACAATGTGGTAACACTTGCTTCATTCCATCCATGCTTTTCCTTCAAATCCAATAGTGATAAATTATTATGTTAAAAATATGAAGGATATTATCTTACTTAAAATAATGGTGTTCTAACATCTACTTTAAGTGGCTTATATGCATTTTCATTAAACTTAGATTCATATCTAATGTTGCAGTCTTTGACATCCTATCCATCACTATAATAGTATAAATCATTATCACTAGGCACATAATTTGTTATTCCTTCCTATTGAGTAATAAATTAGTATATCAACATGTTTTTCATGCAAACCTTTGTAGATTTAAAATCCCATTGACGTAATATGGCCAAAATTTGGAGGATCACCCTTGTGAATCTTCTTATGTTTAACCTACTACGATTCAATAGTGGATTTGATAAACTTTTCTTGGGTGATTATTCTATTTGAAGGGTTCCTTGGGATGATGGTGTGACCCAAAAACATCTCATTATAAACATTTGTGTCCTATTTAATATTCTATGAAATTTTGATATTAATACATTACATTATAAAGCAATAGAGAGAAAAAAACATTTTGATACTTTTTTGAGCCATATATATGCATATAGTGAAATAATTTTCTATATAAATATCTATGTAATAAATATATTTCAAAAAAATATATTAAATTAGCCAAAATTTTACTAAACATAACTAAATATTTATTCATTTTTTCAAATATTCAACATGTTTGGGAATTATTTTGTTTTTATTTCTCATAAAAGAGAATGAGCATGTATTATATAATTATATTCAATCAATAACTCATCTTTAACCGTTAAATATTTTATAACTTCAACCATAATATATAATCAAATTATTGGTAGTATATTAATCACAATCATCGATGCACTCCATAAACTGACAAGTATATATAGTCATGCAGTTATATATATATATATATATATATATATATATATATATATATATATATTGTAGAATCAATTATAAATATAAGCATCAATAATGCAAAAAATAGTTATAGAGTTCCCAAAATAAAGCATCTAGTTATGGGGGCATCCCCCCATCATATTAGACCATATTAATCGATTATACAATATAAAAATGGCCCCAAATAGGTGGCCCAACAAACAATATCAAAAGAAAAATAACATAAAAACAACATAGAACCACCACACCTAAGGTGGCACATTAGAACTTAAGCATCTAGTGCCCTCCAAATAGTGGTGCAGTCCATTTCACAGTCATCATCTAAGTCCACATTAACATGTCCCTTGGAAGAGTCTTTATTTCCATTAGGTCCCATCTGTGGGGAATACTTGTCAACTCTTTTCATTAAACTTTTCATGTTATTCATTCTAACATAGTCCAAGACATATTCCACATCTACCGAACTACCCCTTTCTATAAGCTTTTCTAATTTCTCAGTGAACACATTCACATTGTCATAAATCATCTTCCATACATCCTTTTGTGCATCCTCATTCTTTATTATGGGGGTAGAGCTCAGGAAAGAATAAGTTGTTGCATCATTATTTTCAAAAGAACTTGGGTTAAGATTCAAGTCAAGTGAGGCAAAATATTTTTCTGCTTCTTTAATAATGTAATTTCCCAAACTATCTTTATGCACATCCCTTACCATATCTTCATTTGATAACATCCAACTATCAACCCCATTCTTATCAGAGTCTGGCGAATTCACCCATTCCTTCATAGGATTATCTAGTTGGTAAAAATATGAGTCCTTTATACAGTCCCACTCATACTCAATTATCTTTATTTTAGCAGCTAACTAATGGAAAATTGCCCAATCTGGGTGAGAGCTTAGCTTGGGGTATCCACCAAAGTCTATCAAGTAGTTAAAGGTAATTTTGAGCATTCCAGTTCTAAAAAACTATTCTAGCTGATCCTATAGCACTTTTAGTTGAATAAAAATCTACAAAGAGACAAGATGAAGAATGACTTCCAATGAGAAGTCAATAAGTAGCCTATCCTTGTGTTGGAATACCTCTAAGTTCCTTTGCTTCCATCAAAACCATAAAATATCAGTTAAAAAAATAAGCCAAAGTTTATGAAATAAAGGATGAACTTTAACTTTAGCGTGATCATAACCAAAAGAAATGTTTAGCTAACAAATGTCACTTTCAAAGACCACATTCCAGCACTTAATACAACTTTTCCATAGGTTAGATGCATATGGGCAAGATAAAAATACATGTTTAATAGTTTCGATCTCACTACAAGAAGAACAAAAAGGTTGAGCATAACCACATTTACTCAAAATAGAACCAACAACCAAATTATTATATATTAACAACCACCAAAAATAGGATTTTTTTTGTTTAAGGCAAGAGGCCCAAATAGCATCAAATCTAAAAGACCAAGCACTTAGAGGATCATAAACAGACCAAATGCGGTTAAAGGTAAGGTAGGGGGCTTTGGAAAAGGATAGCTTGTTATATAATATTTGAGTGGAGAACTCAAATAGAGTGGGGCCCTTTATCCACTTCACATTATCCCAAAACTCACCCTCCTCATCCATGAAGACAACATTATTCTTTCCATACAATGCT
This sequence comes from Torreya grandis, assembly GCA_037957365.1. Lineage (NCBI taxonomy): Eukaryota > Viridiplantae > Streptophyta > Pinopsida > Cupressales > Taxaceae > Torreya > Torreya grandis. Next base: position 4,955,334 of record JARHVA010000262.1, on the reverse strand, counting down.
TTTTGAAGAAGAGTGAATGTTTGGCACTGGGTGGTAGGAATTTAAAATCTAGCTCTAATTTCTAACCAAGAAGCCTAGCCAAAATGAGAATAGAGATCCTTAAACTCCCTCAACTCCTTAGTAAACCATTCAAAGGTAGAGCAGCCCCTAGTGAGGGAAAACGATCTCCTATTGACAAACAAGTTCCATAATATAGATTTGTACCCCTGACAACATGTCTCAAACCAATTGAAAACATGATTTGTTATGATTTAGGGTTTAACAACATTCCAAGCTATCCAAATGGAAGCAAAGATAGGTGAACCATCCACTTTGATATAAAAGGGACAAATGATTAGATCTATAATGTTTATTCTTCTCCAAAAAGGTTTTCTTTTAGGAAAGCCCCTCAAGATATTATTCTTGACCAATACTTTCTAGGGCTCATCCCCTTTAAATGCTCTTATGATCCACTTTACTACCAGTGTTATACCTTACATCCTAAGATCTTTTAGACCCAGGCCTCCAATATTTTTTGGATTCAAGAATATTTGCCAAGAGACTACATGTTTTTTCTTCCCTCCTTTCCCATCAGACCATAAGAAGTCTCTTATGATCCTATGGAGCATGTTAACCTAAGATTTATTGAATAGCCAACAAGAGTCATAATAAATACAATAAGATGAAAGGACCTTTTGACATACTTGAATCCACCCAAGTAAGGAAAGTAGGTGTCCCTATTACTTTGCAATTTTCTTATTGATTTTGTCAAATATCCATTCCCATATGAGTTTGAAAGAAGGTGTAAGTATGAAAGGGATTCCTAAAAATTTGGCCATTTCATTAGGTCCTTTCCAATTCCAACCAAATTTTGACAACCAATTAAAAGGGTGTTTTTTCCATGCTAGCATATGTGATTTATGCATTCCACCTTGGACCTAGAGGCATAACATTATATATCCAATCTAGGTACAACCTGTACCAAGTTATTTTTCTCCAATGTGATAAATAGGGTAGTTTCATCAATAAGGACTTCATCATTAGACATAGAGATTCCTTTGATGGGTGGCCCAATATTAGAGAATTTTAGAAGATAATGCAATACTTCAGCAACCAAAACAAAAAGCAAAGGAGTAAGAGGACATCCTTATCTAATGGAGCATTAAAGATCCAGGGATTCAATCAATTCCATGTTAACTTAAATGATAGCTGAAGCATCTTTGAAAATGAAATTAATCATTCTATATAACTTATCCTAGAAACCAAAGGCTTAAAACACTCTCTCAATGAAGGGCCATTCAATTATGTCATATGCTTTCTAAAAGTCAAGTAGAATCATGCATGTATCTTGATTAGAATCCCATGCCTAGTACATCCCTTCTTAGCTTGTGATAAATTTATCCAATATGTATCTACCTTTGACAAAGCTAGTTTGCATCTTCAAAACAATAGTGGGTAGTAGAGAGGAGAGTCTCTTTGATAGAATCTTTGACATAATCTTGTAGGAAACATTGAGGAGGGTGATTGATCTTGAGTTTTTAATCAAAGAAAGGTTACCATCCTTAGGTATGAGTTTAATTATCCCTCTATTGATGTCTACACCAAGAGTGTCAGCATCAATACCTTCATTAAATACCTCCAGGTAGTCTTTAACCAACCACTCCTTATTGTCTTTGTAGAATTCCCTAGGGAAACCATCAATTCCAAGTGCTTTATCATTCTTAAGTGAGTCAATGGTAGTTCTTATTTAATCCAGTGTAATATTAACATCAAGGGAACTTGCTTGCACTCGTGATACCTTTTTTCGAATGTAAGCATCATAAATTTCCCTCTTTTTCTCAATGAGATCATTGGAGCCATCAAAAAGGAATAGAGTGGAGTAGAACTCATAAAAGGCTGCTTTTATGCTGGTAGAATCCTACATTATCTATCCATGAACCTTGATACCATTTATTTTGCTTCTTTTGTGCTTAGATTTGAATAATTTGAAGAAAAACTTAAAACCTCTATCACTACGTTTCAGCTAGGTTAGTCTTGAGTAGATCTGCAGCCCCCTAGCAAGATAATTATGGTACTGTCTAACTTGATGTTTTAAGATATTAAGCTCTTCAATAAGTTTAACATTAGATGGGTCAAGTTGTAAAGATATTTCAGCGTGTATTATCTTTTCTTGGGTATCCCTTATAATTTTTCTATGCCTTTTAGTTTTACTTTGTCCATAGGTTATAGCAAAGTTTTTGGAGACTTCTATGGAAGAATTCTACTGATCAATTTTAGATTTGGAACTACAACATAATTTCCCAATATTATAGGAAGATTGAAGACCTTCCAAACACACTTGGTTATCCAGGTGGAACATATTAAACTTATAGATTCTTTTGAAATATGGGGTATCTTTATTCTCCTCAAAATTTAGAGAGAATGCCATTTTAATGGGATGGTGGTCAGAAATTGTATAGGGCAAAATAGTCACCACATTTCCATCCTTATTAGGGGTCACAGTGAGTGAGTCCCTATTTAAGTATAACCTATCAAGTCTAGATTATTATCTTCTATTATTACTTTAATTGTTTCACCAGCTAAACTAGGTTCCTCTACTTAAATTTTTCCATTTTTGGAGTGGGTCTAAAATTTTGTGTATTCTCTTAAATTTAGACCATAAAAAACCTCATTACCTTTCCAGGCCTGATGGTCACCTTCTATTTTATCCTCTTTTTCTTCCACCATGTTAAAATCTCCTCCAAATATCTAAGGGACTTTTTTCAAATTGGTAGTCAGTCAATTCCATAGATTAGAATGGTCTCTATAATCATTAGGAGCATAGATGTTACACAGTCTAAAGCACTAATTTTGGATTTATAGTAGGACCCAAATATCTCTGTTTATGGGGAGACACCATGGTTAATGATACATTCCTTTAGGTCAAGTTTGACCAAGATAAAATCCCCTCCTTTTCCTCTTTGCTGGTTAGTGAAGAACTGAGGAGCATTAGGCCAAATTAAATTTAGGACTAAGGATAGTTGGGATCCCATAGCCTTAACTTCTTGAAGACTTAGAAATTCCAACTTTTCTCTTGAATGTCTGAATTGTCTCATAATTGGTTTTCTATCAAGGGATTCTAACCCCCTAACATTCTAGCTTACAATCTACATAAAAAACTAGCGGGGTAGAGGGGGGTCAATTAGATTGACCATGGGGCTTACCCCCACTATTATATAGTCTTTTGAAATAGTCCAAAACTTTATTTTACTTACCCTTTATTTTTAAATAAGGGTCATGGTTACTGGGAGGGGGATCTTTCAATTTTTTATTCTCTTTAACAAAGAGTGTTCCATCGGGGTGGAGCCTGACTCTATTTTTAGTATTTTTTCACCCCCTTTAGACACCCAATTCTCAATAACATTTGTGTCCTTATGATTCAAGGGAGCACTCACTAATACATCCATCTCAGAACCAAACTTATCAGGTCTTTCTTTCTTCATATAAATAGCCATGGGGAAGCTCCACTTTCAAATTTATAAAGATTGTCTAGGGGCATACTATCAAGGTTAGAAGTTTGACTAGAAGGGGTTTTAGTTAGCAAAACCACATATTCCTCAGATGGAGACTCTGAAAAGGTTATTAGTTCAAGAAAAGCATTATCTAAGTTATCTCCTAGACAATTAATCACATCTGGCAAGGAATTCAAGCTTTCAACAAAAGGAGGTAGGGAGTTAGGCATCTGAGGAGCAAGGAGAGACTCATCTTGTCCTAGATCATTTGCATCCTCTGAGTTGACATTCCTAATAGCCTCCTTAGGAGGGCTACTATATCTTAATGGTTTACTATTAAACAAGGGTTTCTCAAACACATGTAAATCATCCAATACTAAATCATTTTTTGAGGCATCCTTCTCTTTTTATTTGCTGTATAGATTCTAATTGTTTACCAACATTGGGTATTTTTTCCTACGATGCTCATCTTTTTTACAAAATAAGCAGGCGTTTAGGACACCCAACCCTTTAAGAGCACAAGTATGGGAATTTCCTTTAATTTTGAAATTAAAGGAATCTTGAAAGAAGTCTAGGGATTCTAGAGATATTAAAACCCTAGCATTCATATGGGTTGGTAACCTCTTAATATCCTCAATTCTCAAGACTTCCCCAAGGGGTTTCAATGCCTATGGTAGAAAATTCCACAGTTTTATCAGCACTCCTTCAATGTCTACCCATATGGGAGTAGTTTTAAAGATGAGGTCATTGTATTCCATATAGTCTCCATGGGACAACCTTAAAAATATATTGGCCAACATTTCACAAGGGTTTGCTAATATCCCTACACTGCATATTGGAATTTTTAAACAAAATCATAAAAATTAATATACAGACCTAGTTTCTTACCCCAAATAGAGTTGAGCAAGTTATCAAGAAAAAACATATAAGGGAGTTGATTCTTGTTTTTTTTTAAAAAGATCCAAACTTTTTTAACTTGATTTCCTCTTGTTGAAGATCAATTTCCATGAAAGCATTCAGCACAATAGTCAGGGTCTTAACAGAGCTAGGGTGCTTACTGAATTGGCCTTCATCACGCTCATGTTCTCTATGCTCCTCACAGCTTACCACAAATTCATCTCCTTCTGAATGATTCATTGTTTCCTCCTACCATAGGATTTTACTAAACAATTTTTTTAGAAAACCAAATGCTTCTTCTTCCACCTAAGATGGGATAGATATACCGCCCCTATGATTTCAAATCTTATCACTCCGTAGAATCAATTGGCTTATTAAGGCCACCACTTTTCCCCTTTTTTCATGTTTGAGGTCATCAATTCTAAAGGTTTCCATAAACAACTATAATTAATTCATGCCCTTAAAAAAATCCAAAGGATATGGGATGGGTGACCAAGAAGGGACACGCATACAAGTACGATCAACACAACTCAAACCACAAAGCAAACTTAAATGCCAAGTAGGACTAAAACAAAAAACTAATTAAAGAATGTTTAAGAGAGGATTAAATCAAAATACCACCATATGCACCAAGGAGAGAAGAACATGAAGCACAAAAGAAGCAAAGGTAACCAAGGCAAACCACTTAGAGAAATTTTGAAGCACCATTGATGGAAGATGACTCTTCATCTCCCTATTGCAGAGATCCAAACTTCTCTTTCTCAAGATTAAATTTCATATAGGAAATATTTATAAACTTAGATGTGTTATTTAATTCATAGGGGTGATAATCCATATAGGTGTGATTGTGTTGCTTTCTCAAATGTCATTTTATATAAATATAAAACTCAAGAGATTTATCATTTGAATCTATGGTGTTTTTATGCACGCTAAACTTATATTTTGCCAAAATTATCCAATCAAACTTGCTAGACCCATGATTATAAAATGGAAATATTTTTACACCTTATTCAAGTCATTTTTTTCCAAAATTTACATTGATCCATATAAAAATATCTAAATTTCCTCTACATATATTTTATGGACATATGAATTAGTTGGGGCCCCAAAAATGGAATGGCTTTCTAAGAATGGAAAGGAATTTATCTAACAGTCAGGCTATATATTCCTTATAATCATATGTAGTTTTATATAAATAAATTAATATCTCTATAAGTTATTAATATCCATTACTCTCCATACTGTAATTTTTATATTTCTTGATATATCATTCTCTTAAACATCTTCTAACCAATTGAGGATTCCAACACTTTGTGTGAGTTATCTCAACCTCGTCATCTTATGAATTAATAGGTGTAAGACCCCACAAGGATGCAAATGGTTAAAATGGGTCTATGGATACACTACTTAATATATTTGAATTTGATATATTTATGTTGTGTTCATAATTTACCTCTTGACCCTCTTCTTCCACTACTTTTTTATATTTACAAGGGATAAGACAATAACATATTCATCACAATGTATGTAAGAGTAAGGAGTGTTATATCATGTTAAAGATACTAAAAAAAACATTAAATGTATATATTGATAAACATATAGCAAAATAAATTGTTATGAGATCATATAAATCACTCGCCATACTTATTATAACAAATTTGATTCCAATGGAAATATACATTAAATATATTTTGGGTGTGAGGTTTTCAATCTAATTTTTTATTTAATCTATAAATTATTTGCTTCAAATATCAAACTAGTTGCATTCATTTAATAAATAATTACTATTTTATATATCTAATATAATTGATAAACAATATAGTATATTAATAATGATACATTGAAAATCACATGAAAACTTGATTTAATATGATTATTAAAATAACTGTGTGTGTGTGTGTGTGTGTGTGTGTGTGTGTGTGTGTGTGTGTGTGTGTGTGTGTGTGTGTGTGTGTGTGTGTGTGTGTGTGTGTGTGTGTGTGTGTGTGTGTGTGTGTGTGTGAAATGATAAAAACTACCTGGTTGATGTATCTAATTCAATTAAGCCTTCTTTTGAGTCACAATCATGTTCAAGTAAGTCATAAAGTAAATAGTAACACCATCAAGCAAAACTTTAGTAATGTGTTTGCAAATTCAATGTGTTTTCATAATTTCATTCTAATGCAATGTCTAGTACGAGTGTGTTAAAAATGAAATAAATAAATAAAGTTAAAAAGGAAATAAATAAAGAAAAAGGAAGGTCCCAACTCCATGTTCAATCAACTATTTCCCTTGATATTCTAAAAACCTTAAATTTTATGTGAACTTCCTTAAAAATTGATATTAATTTGGCCACTAATATTCTGATATTTTTATTATTATTAACACCCTTATTTTGGAGTTAATTATAGATTTGAATCCAAAATATGGACAAAATCCTGACGAAACTTTTGACAATGTCTCTTGATGAAAATAGTGTTAGGATCCCAAAATGGGGTATGATGGAGGCATTAAAATAAGACAAGAAATTTTATTTTATAATAGTGTTAATACAATTCTAAGTACATGGAAGGTTGTATTTTTTTGTGTGAGGTGGAATTTGATTTACACTTTTATTATTTTTAATTATTTGTATTTTACATGTAGAGATTACCTAAGACTTAGAGGAATACTCAAACCTAACTATACCATAGGAAGTTGTCATTTCGTAAGATAGACACTTCAGTTATCTTTTACAAAGTTCCACTGAGTATTTCCAACCAATTTATGATCTTAGGTTTGATTTAAAAATCTGACTAATTTTGATGTGGGGAAAATTGGGAAGTGAGGAAGTAATCCTTCCTAATTATGTAATGAGTGATAATATATAAATTTAATATAAGTTCCTTTTAATTTAAAATAAATTAATTAAAATATAAACTTAACTAGATGAAATCGTTATACCTTATTATAGTGTTCTTATTTTAACCTAGTAGGTTTCCATGTGCCTTATTGAATTTAATCTTGAAACCTACAATGGTTAATCTTAAAGACCATCAAAAATTAAAAAACATTATCTCAATAACCAATAGTATGCTTTGTCACATTATATTTTAATAGAATAAAAAAATCTTCCTTTAGTACTTAAAATATATGATACATGTAAAGACTTAATTAGTTGATATGTAAAAAAGTAAGGACAATATTTTTAATTAATTGATTCGAAATGTTGAGCGATAAAATATTTACATGTTTTTTTTTCAAACATATCTCTCTTATAATATTAATTGTGAAAGCCTCATGTCTTTAATATTTTGTATGTTTTCTAATATTTATATAATGTAGGAAAGGGACCTACAATTGATTCTATAATATTGATTTTATATTTGATTCTACAATATTGTTGTAAATACAAGATAAAGAAAATCCATAACTGTAAAAATTATAAATGTTATGAGATGCAATATTAAATCAATTGTGGAATATGCATATGTGTATGTGTGATAAGATAAAGAAAATAATGCAACCTATACAAAACTTAGACAAATAATAATATCTCCTTAACATAAGACATTTGAATTCCAATGTACCAATGAAAGTGACCTCATAACATTTCCCATATTCTTGGTAGAGCATCAAGGTGAGACTTGCTAAGTGAGGAATGGTAAGAGAGTGGAGAAGAACAAGGAAAAAAATAATCATGGAAAACTCTAAGATAAACTAAGAGAGCCAATATTCCATTGCCCAAGAGGTAAAAAGTGAAGGATCTTAGAGTAATTTTAAGGATATGATTTGTATGCTCTTAGCCATTAGTATATATTATTGGGTTATGTGTAGATAACTTTTATAGTTTCATACTAGTATTAGGGTTGGTTTAGATTGTCTCCTTAGTATAAGTAGGGTATATATATGAGGTAATGGTTAGACTAGATCATTATATTTCGAATTGTGCTTTTATTGTAAGGTTATGGACGTTGATCCCTCAAATTAGCTTATCAATTATTCAAATATTTTGTTCTATTTCAATCAAATTATGATCTATTATTGTTGTTTTCATTAAAAGTGATATCAGAGCTTCAATTTAGAAAAAAGTGTGGTCGAAACCATAATTTTGAAGAATCATCTATAGCTCAAAAACTTTTGCAATTTTTTTTGAAATTTTGTACTGAATTTGGAGAATCATTCAAGGAATCTATAGTAACAATTTTAGGGTTCTATGATCATTTTTAAGAGAGTTATTATGATTTTAGTTTTTTTTCTAAATTCGTTCTATAGGCCACAATTTTAGTAATTTTTTAAAATTATTTAATTAATGTGGGAGACTAGCTTAACGAAGCTAAAATTAAAAAAATTAAGGTTCTATGATCATTTTTAAACGAGTTATTATGATTTTATGGTTTTTCATATAATTGTTCTACATGTCTCAATTTTAGGAATTATTATGATTTATTTACATTTTCACAAAGCTCACAAAAATATAGTGTGGTTTTTTGTTATAATTATTTGATTTGAGGCTGATCTAAGCTTGAAACTGGTTGGTCAAAGTTCAGTCAAATCAGTTTTGCACTGTCAAGTCTCAGCATGACAAGGCCACAAACTAGAGATTAAGGAAAATTTTCATACACACCAAGGAAACCTCTCAACAAAGATGAGATAGAGTCTAAGCTCAGATCAAGTGGTACTTCTACTATGATGTTTTCTTTATTAGATGACAAAGTGTGTGATTTGTATGTTTGTATGCAAAATATACAAAGAGATATGGATAATGTGTTCAATGAAATGAAAGGAGATATGGCTAGCATTAGTACATAATTGACTAATCACATTTTTTTTCAATATGTTAGTCACACAAAATAAAAAGTTCCTACACCACTAGATCAGTAGCAAATTGTATATGGGCACCATAACATTACACCACATAATAGGTGGACTCTAAAATAACTACACAACTAAAATAGGATTAATCCTTTATTCCAATAATATTCATTTCATATCCCTCTTCCTATTGGATCTTTTATTTATTTATTTATTGTGAATGAATTTAATAGCATGTTTATCTCTCTACATGTCAAATCTAATGACATAATTAGTCTATAAATATAATTTCACTCCAAACTTATCCAATTCCAATAAGTTATCCAATGAAAATGACTAAGATATTGAAATTTTGTTAGAGAGAATTATTTAACTCATGGTTAAAACCTAATTTAAGTTTTTATTGCATAAGAATAGTTCCTATTAATCTTATATTTAATGACTTTACAGTGACATTTTAAATAATTTTAAGGCACTAAATAATGTATTTTATTATTTCACATTAAATTGGATGACCTATCAATCAATGTGAAAATCATAATATATAGTATACTATGACAAATTTAATGTTCTGACAAGTCATTCAATCAATTAATTACTTATTCTTCATTAGTTCTCCAATGGTACGACAACTACACATGGGATTACATGATTGGAATGGAGGGTCCTTGATTTCATGTTAGAAACCTCAACTAAAATAAGGTATCTCAAATTTTTTCACCTTGAATATATGTGGGGATCATCAACATGCCATATGGCATCATGACTGGTTGTGGGTTATCACAACTATTTTGGGACTTCACAGTTTATCGTATATACCAGGTAGTTATATAAGACAAGGAAGTATCTGAAACTACTTGCATCTACATACAAATACCTATATTTACACTTATGTGTATCTACTTGGAAATACCTATAGCTACATGGAGTTTCCTAGACATACTTACATGTACATAGAAATAACATTAAATCCTTTTGTAAACTTTGGTATCTTTATTAATCTTTGATTCAATGATAAGTGTCATTCTCAAAGTGAAATAGCATTAGCCATTGATCTGCCAAGTGGCCAAAAGGTAGGACTATTTTATTCTAAGGGGGTTCACCATTTCAAATATCAAGAACTTTTTGGGATCTCCAATGTTATTAGTGGTCCCCAGAATTTCTCATTAAGATGTATTATTTTTTACTCTACCGACTATGATGGGACTCACAAGATATTAAACTATTCATTAGGCTATTGTTTGGGTTGTAATACTCATTTCTTTCATTAGCTTATTTATATAAATGATTAAATATTTGATTATGTATAGATTATGATATTCCACTTAGAATCAAAAACTTTTTTTGTAAATGATTAAAGAGCTGACTATGCAAGAAATAGAAACTTCATAACTCTTAATCATATAAAATTATAGTGAGTGTGATGGCCAAGATAAATTAATTTTTAAAATGGACAAACACAAAACACAAGATAACATGAAAAGACAGTAACAAATACTTATTAAATTTAGAACTAATTTTGAGAACTAACATATCTTTTTACAAATGTCGCATATATAGAGTCAACATGACTCTTTAGCTTCTTGATTCTTCATTTCCTATTATGTTCAGTCCAATGTTAATGTTCAAACTTTAATTTATCTATTTGACTTACATGAGTGTTTACAATATATAAAGTATATATTTGTCATAGATACAAAGTATACAAAAATACTTTCAAAATATCTTTCACAATCCCCTAATAACACTTTCTCATATGTAAATAGTTGTCTCATATTGAGATAAGAGCTACTAATGAAGTGTGATTTCCTAAAAATTGGTTTCTATACACAAGATGATTTTCTCTAAACTTTTCCTATATAGGGTTGTGAAGAATCTTTGGTCTCAATTTCACTTAAAATTTCATCTACCAATTTTCACTTTTTTGTGCACTACTTAGCAACCCTTTCAATTTTTCAACTAATCAGCATACCAACCAACCATCCTTTAAAAAAATTCAACAGTTTGGTGTAGCTAGGAATTAGCTCTTTTCAAGGTTTTATCCTTCTTGATCCCATTCAAAAAAGTCTTTTCACAAATAAAATTGTTTTTAGAGCTCAAATTGATCAAAAATTGAGGAGTCAAAATACCTTATTATGGTTGAAGTGGCATTGGTCATGTTGTTGCAAAATGATTTGGTTGATTAGGTTAAATAGAATAATATAGTGTTGTTGAGGAAGTTACTGCACCAGGATCTTTCTATTATGTTAGTTGTGTTGGAGAGATTTTTTTAGGTTGTTACCCTTGAGTAGTCTTCTTTGCTTGTAGCATCTTGGGGAGTTGGGTAGGGGAAATGTATTGGCATTCATCTACGATATACTTAAATACACTTAAAATTTAAACCAAATATTATTTATAATTATTCCACTCCCCCAGTGCATCCCTCACCATTTTTAAGAGCATTTGCATGTGTCCAAAGTATTGCATGATGCCCTGGATATCATCTTTACTTACAGTATCATTGATTAAGTAATGGATTGTAATATTCTTCTAAATTACCTACATTACTTGGTCCATCCTCTCCATATATAATTGTGTTTGAACACCTTCAAATGTGCTTCTCTATATTTCCAACTTCCAAAATCTTATCCAACCCATGATGTTATTCATGTCTAGGAGTGACTCTTACAAAGAAGCATCCATTTGAGTTGTTATCAACCACCTGATCATTACTTCATATGATTTATCAACCTTGGTGAGGTTATCATTGGTTTCCTACAAGGCATCTCATATTTGTGATTTTCAATTTTTAGCTATTATGATGTTTATTTCACTTGCATTGAAAATATACCAATGACCTATGAATAATATTCTAATAGTTCTAAGATAGTGCCAGATTCATTGTGAAGCCTTTGCACTTGCACTTTAATATGATCAAGGTGTTTCATGGTTGCCTAGTCTTTCTCAAGATTGGTTATTAGATTCATTAATGATAATGACTCAAACATCATTTGGATACCTAATACTTGTTGTACCAAATTAGGGTAGGTGTTATATATTATTTTCTTCGCCTTAGTGAAGTGATCTTAGAACTTCTCATTCTCTTTTTTGAGCTGGTCATTTTTTTGTTTGATTTTTATGACTATTTGATTGATGAAGGCATGGAAAACACTTCTTATTTCAATTTATTTATTTATTTACAAGAAGCTATGAAGCATTTAGAGTGGCATGCTTGCACGTTATTGTTAGAGAAGGTTGTGTTATTAGAGCTAAAGGTGTTGCTAATTTATGGATTAGTTATGCCATGGGAATCATAAGAGTTGTGAGTCTATTGGTTAGAGCCTATTAATTAAATTTTTATTTTATATATTTGATTGTGTGCCATTTTCACCCATTATGCTATTTTTCTTTGCCTTCTATAAATGCCCTGGTCCATCATATGCATTATCTATGGAATAACATCTTCAATAAACAAAATTTGAATAGATGTTTCCTCTTTCTTCATTAAATCAATAAATCCCACAAGTGGATGTTATTTGTATCCCATAAGCACATTTTCTACTTTAGTTTATCTACCATATGGACATTTTTAGTATCAATTGATTCATCTTTGTAAGTATATGTTTCTAGTGTATTACTTAAATTGGAATGTGTATCATTTAGTTGAATTTGATCACTATCAATTAAATATTGCATCTTGTGTTTTAAATTGATGATAAATTTGTAGAATTCCATTAAAGTCTATGAAAATCAAAATCCTCATTGGATTAAAAATATTTAAGCAATGGTCTTGAAGTATTGAATTTCCCTTTTGGAGATAAAATAGTCATCTTGAATTATTTGCTCCTTAATCTTGTAAATTCTTTACTCCCTTTGTTGAGGTAACATAGGCTTCTTATATGGTTGCTCCATAACATTGAGCACCTTATTAACCTCATTATTATTTTTAAACTCATGATCATTTTGTTTAGCCTTAAAACATGGTTTATTTTTAAATTTTTTATTATTTAGAGCATTGGTCTCATACTTACCGTGTGTTAGGATGTTGAACCAACACATTCATAGGAAGATGAACTAAAAATCATTACAAAACCAAAATGTTTTTTAACTATTCTTAATTATAACTAAATTTGCTAGTGTGTGTGTGTATATATATATATATATATATATATATATATATATATACTTGCATTATATTTCCAAAATGAATGGAGATCAATTTATTTCAAGCTATAAAAATTTGTTATGATTGTCATCTTTAGTCACTAGTCATGGGAATTGTCATTCTCAATCTTCTAAATCATTTTACCCATATGTCTTATGCATGTTCATAATGAATATAAGGGTATTATTATATTATATTATTGCTTCAATTAATTTGTACTAGTTTTCCTAGTTGTATTATATTACATGTTTGGTTATAACATAGTAGGTTACCATATAATTTATTGTGTTTCCCTCCACACCATCACCCTAGGCCCCATGGTTTGTATCATTGGTATTAGAGAAAATAATTTTGTATCCTTGGATTGGTAACTAAAAAAAATTTGTTAATACTTATGGCCACTCATGCACAATAATAAAAGTGAAACCCATATAATTTTTACATTACCTGGAAAAATGATGCCACATGGGTAATATGGTTAACTCCCAAAAGAAGGTTTCTTGTTGGGAGAAGAATTTGGATAGTAAATTTGTGCAGGATATTCTTCTAATATTCATGTGTTATGTATTTAGTTGTCAGATATATGTATATTTTGTCCTATCCTCCATGACTTTTAATAGGTTATAAGATGAACATACTCATATTTTGGTGCCAAGTATGAGAAGAATGTAAACAATCAGAGACTCTAAATGACTATATATATGTATGTATGAAGAAGAGAGTTTGACCTTTGTTGAGATAAATATAGGCTATTTGGTTATGGTTACCTATTATATTTCTTATTTCGTTCCTTGTGTGCACTTTCATGGCTAATGTTTGGATTATTTCTATCTAATTTACTCCATATGTTCTATAAACATTAATGAATTACTCATTGCTCTTAATTCCTATCTAACACATAATAATTCATCTTTATTATGCTTCTATTTTCCCTCCATAAATATGACTTCTCTACACTAACCTGTGTACTTGAATAAAACTTAGCTATCCTCATCCTTAGCATGTTATGATCCTTCAAAAACCTCTGCTAATAATGGTGTGTTGAGCATCAAAACACTCCTTCTAGAGGAAACTATGTTAAGATGGTTACCGGGTAGAGAGACATTGAGATGTGGTTAGACCAAAAAGTATGTAATTTCATAGAATAAGAATCTAAATAGACTAGGATTACCACATGAGAAATCATTCATGACTATATCAATGGAGAGATATACAAAAAAAATTGGTGTGAATTGCATGAGCTATTAGCTAACTAGTTGAAAATATTGGAGTATTATTGCTTTAATCCTAGAACAAAAGAAACAATTACCTAGACTGAAGAAAAGGTAGACCAATTGAAAAAACTAAAAACTAACTAGATGAGAGTAATAGACTATTGGGTTACTACCATAATAGATGGATACATCACCAAGTTTTTAATATAAAGATATATAGCTTTTGAAGCTATATAGGACCTGTTTGTTTGAGTAATTAGAGAGAATTTTTTATAGTGACTACCTCTCTTCATGAATATGTTGGTTGTGTACAAGGCCATGGTGCCTACTCCAACCAATATGGAGTAGTCACTTTGGGTTTATGGGGGTGTGTGTAACATGATGGTGAATGATGGTTAGATGAGTAAGTAAGGATTGAACTTGAATCCAAAATGGAGACACGAGGGAAGAAGATTCAGAAGAAAATTTTAGATTCAAAATGGAAACTATGATAATAGAATAGATGGAATAAATAAAAGAATACCCAGGTAGCTACAAGTAAAGGTAAGATTAGTAGTAAACTAGATGATGAATAAGTAAGATAATGTAACAAGTGAGATGATGAATGAAAGATGAAGAAGGAAGATAATGAGTGTTGGTTGATAGAAATAAGTGATGAAGAATGATATGATAAATAAATGTTTGAATAAGAAGGAAACAATAGTGTAGATGTAGAATATATATATATATATATATATATATATATATATATATGATTAGTGTGTAGTTACAAGAATGGATATTATTAGAAGAAGAAGAATTATACAAAGAAATAGAACACAGTTATAGGTTAATCATAGATTTAAGCATAATAGAAGAAGAAGTCAAAGGAAAGAACCATTCATTGAAAGATCACACATCCCCAAATCCCAATATTTTATATTCTAGTAGAAATTTTTAGCCAAGTAAATAGGAAAATAATAGTTGGGAAGGACCATTTTTAGAGCAAGTGCATCATTGGGGTACCAAAACTCAAATAAAATCAATTATAAAGGCTTTGAAGGCCATAGAGCTTGTTGAAACCAAGCAAATAAAAGAATGAAGCACAGAAGAACAAAGTACACATGTTGACTCTCCTAGTGCACAGAGTAGTACATAGGCAGGACTACCCAAAATGCAACCTCCTCTTATAATAATTACACATCAGATTCCATTGACACTAGTTTAAAAAATGGTTCATCTAGGAGGATTCATAAATTTAACAATATATGATGAGTCTACAAACCCCAAACAGTATTTTCTAACTTGTGAGTTTAGATAGAATGCTAAGGGCATCATGGATGAAGCTATCAAAAAGTGTGAGTTAGTAAGGGCACTATCCAAAAGAACACTTGAGTTCATATATTATATATAAGTTTAGTAGGCAAGTCTACAAGATGTTAAGGACTGGCTTGTCACATAATTCAACATAAATAATTGCACTAGTCAGATTATACAAGATTTGAAGGAGATAAAGCAAAATTCTAGAGAATTAGTATGTGACTATGATCATAAATTCTTTGATGTAATGAATAAGGTATAATTTTATTTAACAAAAAAAGACAAAGCTACATGGTTCATCGAAAGACTGCACTCTAGAATAAGGTTTGCCACTGTGTAGACTTAATATGCTACAAAATTAGATGTTAGAGTTGTTACCCTACATGTATAGCAAATTGAAGACTATGGAGAAGCTCCTATTGCCAATTCCAAGATTGAAAACACACTACAGGCTTTCATGAAGAGAATGGAACAATACCATGAGGAAGATAAAACTAAATTGAATATTTGGTGTATGGAGTGTCAAAAGGAAGGACATCATAGAAATGATTATCCTATGATCAAGATGGAATTCTATGAAATATATCGAGTAGTGGGACATACAACAATGTAGTGCCACCTTCTATAATTATATGTCAAGAACCCACAAAATCTATATTATAATTTTTGTAAGTCAAACAATCATAATGAAAAGAATTATAGAGCATTACAAGAGGTTAAAGAAGGCATTACAAAAAATGTATTCACCATCATTGTGCAACAAATGTCCTCAATGAAGTAGATGATTCCAAGCCTGAAGGTCGATAAAGGTTGTGCAACCCAAACAAATCCATAATGGATTCATAGTTCACCATAATACTCGCCTCAAGGTCTAGTTAATTAGACCCCTCCTTCATCGAGTTAGACAACACCATCTCCATAGTATTATTATGCAACACCCTAGAGCTCAGCCATGACATAGCAACATCAAATGAGTTGGACCCCACCAACCTCACAATAATAATTCAAAATTGGATATAATAACCAATAGCACCAATATTAGAACACTACGTAGAAATAAGGAGGATATCAGTCCAATAGAGGAAAAGTTAGGGAGGATACAAAGGAGGTTACCAAGGTGGAAAAGAAAACAAATATCAATGGCCTCCTTTACAGTGTTATCTATGTGGAGAATACAATCATGTACAACATAATTTCTTAATGAAACTCAAAGGCATTCTTACTATGAATACAATAGAATATATGACCAGTACAACATAGAAGATTGTCCTATTTTGGAGAAGTAAATAAAGGATAAGGCCATCTAAAATGTAAATATGGTAAGTGTGTAACTTAAGGAGGATGCATTCCTAAGAGATGTGACATGACAATAGGATGCAAAAAAAGGTTTGCCTCCACTTGAAATGCCTCAGGATCAAGGAATTTGAAAAGCAAAATTGGATAAATACCTAGATCCAACTACAAAAAAGGGGTTCATGTATGAAGCTACGTAGATGTTGAAAAACACATAACATTAGGACACTACTAAGAGAGATGCCATAGTG
Organism: Torreya grandis; assembly: GCA_037957365.1. Classification (NCBI taxonomy): domain Eukaryota; kingdom Viridiplantae; phylum Streptophyta; class Pinopsida; order Cupressales; family Taxaceae; genus Torreya; species Torreya grandis. The sequence continues at coordinate 4,937,993 of JARHVA010000262.1, read as the reverse complement.
ATTGATGCTCAAATGTATGGCCAAATTATGCACATTATACACCAAGATGGAGTCATCACTGCACCTTCAAATATTCTAAAACTTTTGAGCACATTACAAATAAAATACATCTCGTAGAATATCATAAACCTATTACATAATCTATTAGAGTGTGCACAACATGAATAACAAAAAATATAAAAGATGGTTTGGTACATCAAAAAAAGAAGCACTGGGATGTAGATGCATGAATCAATATTGAGGTTGTAAGTTATGAGATTCTAAATGTTGTCTTTGATTTTAGCAACATAGTCAACATGATTTCTAGGTCTACATGGGAATCTATTGGATGACTGATCCTAAGTTATAGCCCAATAACTTTGAGCTTAGCTGATAATGGAAGGGTTGAGCCTATTGACATATTAAAATATTTTGAGATGAAAGTCATAAAATTGATCTTGCAAGGTGACTTTGAAGTCATCTACATGAAGACAATAGCAACACATTACCCTGCACTGATCAACAAGAAATGGGTATATGATAGTCAAATGAATATCAACATAGTGTAAAGTCAATTAGAGGTGCACCAAGGAGATAAATCTATCATCATTCCACTAAATAGAGTGCACAAACCATACATTATTCTAGTTGAACCAAAGTCTCCATATGTCATACAAGAAACTAGCTGGATGAAGGTGAAATCTATAGAAAATCTAAAAGCTCTGTGTATAGCTCAGTGTAACTTCTTGTACAAGCATACTAAAGATTAGGTATAATAATTACTCACTCAATAGTTAAAGACATCATAATAATGGAGGCCCGAACCAGTACTTATGTAGCCATTGGCAACCTAGTTTATCATAGAATTTTGTGTATCTATGTATGAAAAATCCCCTACTCAATCAAAAATTGACTTCCTCTATCAAGTCAATGACCATATACAAAAATATATAGAGCTGACTAGAGAAGGCACTTTGCCTTGGGAAGTAGCTTCATCCATCATTGGAGACTCAGACATACACCTACTTAGCTAGGCCTAAGGTGATCGTGAGCTTTGACTGTTGATAATGGTCTTTGTGCATGAGCGATAAATTCTTATGTACTGTGCCACTGAAGATATCAATAACTTCATTATATGTTTAAAATTTCATATACCTACCATCAACCAGTGGATCAGTGATCTAAATTATGATCTAAAGGGAGTTGCTTCAACATGGTGGGGAATTCATTGAAATGACCAACTTGAGTGGGATGATGCCTGTGAGCTCATGATTAATAGGTAATAGCTACCACAGTTCATCTAAAGAAATTGGCCTTTCTTTCAAGAAGGTGAGTGTCTTGAAATTCATATTCATAAATGTGTTAAAGTCTAGACTGAGGAGTGCATGGCACCCAAGTATTGGGTTCACATTTTCCATTATACACTTACTTCATTGCCATCAACATGGTATATGCATCAAGAGTACACAAAGGAGACAAAGCATTAGGCATAGAAAAAAGTGATTTCATTTAGATGTTTATTTTTTAAGATGAAAACCCTCTGGTTCACAATGCCCTCTAAAAAATCAAACAAGTTTTATGCATGGGTACACAAAAGACTTAATCACCACGACAGAATCCACTGCACAGAAAAATATAGCTTCTGATCTCAACAAAGCATTACAAAGATATAAAGCTACCAAGAAAGAAGAACAATCTCTTACGTATCCATGCCAACAAATACAAGATGAAGAGGACATTAAGTGTTCTAATTTTAATGGTGATTTGGATTTGATTGATTTATTTATAGCTAAATGACCCACATAACAAGTAAAAGACACCAGTAGAGAACCTACTAAAGTAAACAAATTGTGCAGCATACAAAATTTAAAATAGGAAGGGAAATGAATTATTCAAGAATTTTTTTATTAATAAAATCATAAAATTTAGCATCATCCCATCAAAAACCATGTAGAAAACATAAAAATTGATAAATTTCCCAAATTGGCACATATAGGTGATTATTGGACATAAGTTGAAATTTGTGAAGTTACACAACTCCTATAAGACTACTAAGATGTCTTTCCCACTACATTTTTAGAGGTTTGAAGAGTTAATCCATCTTTAGGTGAGATGCATATAAAACTAAAGGAGTGCACATGACCTACAAATAAATTACCATACAATCTAAATCTAAACATGAAACTAAAAGTGAAGGCTGAGCTTGATAGGTTGTAAGACGTAAGAATAATCTATCCAATAGAAAATTCAAATTGGGTAAGCCCCATGATAACAAATTCAAATAAGATAGGGAAAATATAAGTATATGGGGATTATCATATTTTTAATTATTCTTGTGTAAATGGTTCATTCCCAATTCCACTCACAGACATAGTTTTAGAGTCTATCATAAGACATGAAGCCTACTCTTTCATGTATGGCTTTAGTGGTTACCATCAAATACCCATTGTAGAAGAAGATAGAGCCAAAATGACTTTTACCAAAGAATAGGGATTTTTTGCATACAAGTTCATGCCTTTTGGCCTGAATAATGCACTTGTAATGTTCTCTCATGCAGTGGTGATTGCATTCAAGGACTTCATACATGATTTCTTAGAAGTCTATCTTGATGATTTGGTAGTTTTTTCATTATTTAAAGAAAATTTGTCTAAGTTGTGCCTAATTTTAGAATGATGTTGAAATATGTGCATTTCATTAAATTTAAATAAATGTCTCTTCTTTACACCTTTTAACATCTTTCTAGGTCATGTAGTATGTAGCAAAGGCATTTTGGTTGACCATGTCAAAATTGCATTTATTCTAAGTATGCCTCCACCAGTAAGTTCCACTAAAGTGTAATATTTTTTTGGTGATATAGGATACTATCATAATTTTATCAAAGGATATGTAGCTATTTTATCTCCATTGGAATCCTTATTATGCAAAAATGCAAAGTTTGTTTGAACTTCAAGCAGCCTTCATCAAGCTAAAATAGAGATTGGTTACTATGCCCATCCTCATCTTTTCAAACTAGAGTAAGCCATTTCACATACATGTAGATGATTTGGCTATCATATTTGGTGTTGTGCTTGCATAGATAGGAGATGGTGAACTTGAACATCCTATTCATTTTTCTAGCCAAAAACTTTCTAATACAGAGAAAAACTACATAACCACTTAATGAGAAGTATTGGCTATCGTGTTTGCACTACAAAAATTTTGACATTATCTATTGGTAACACCCTTTGAGGTATTCATTGATCATCAATCCCTACAATACCTTGTCAACAAGATGATACTATGAGGATGCATATCTTGATGGTTGATGCTATTTTAGGAGTTCTAATTCTACATTAATATAAATCTAGGAAGGGAGAATGTGGGACTAGATCATCTCAACCACATCCCTGATGGTGAAAAACTAGAAGTATTAAAGGAAGACTCTCTTTATTTACACCTCTTTCACATTTCTATAATTCATAAAAAGTTTGAAACAATTATAAACTTCCTCAAATAAGGAATCTTCCCTGCACACTATCAAGAATGTGATAAGAAGTTTGTTACTAGAGCTCTACCATACACCATCATCAAGGGGATTATGTATCACTTAGGAAAGGACAAGGTTCTATGTAGGGTTGTTCTAGAACATGAATGAACTAACCTTTTATAAGAGGCACATCAAGGAGTCACAAAAAAATTTATGGGAAAAGCTACAGCCAAAAATCTATTATAGAGTGGTTTATGGTGGCCCAATCTCTTTTAAGATGCACATAGAGTAGCACAACACTGTGATGTCTACCAATGCATGGGTAAACTAATACAAAACGATGAAATGCCTTTATAGCATTTGTCAGCTGAGAAGTCTTTTAAATAAGGTGTTGACTTTGTCAAACCTATCAATCCACCGATCAAACACAATAAATCAACGTATATCATCACTGTGACTAACTATTTTACTAAATGGATTGAAGCTACTATAACACCTAACTATGGTACGAAGGATGCAGTGAATTTTATTTATGACAACACTATTACATGGTTTGAATGCCCCATAAATCTCATTATTGATCAAGTAATGCACTTTTTAAACAACACCATCAAGGCTCTGACTGAAGAATTTATGATTTCTCATCAAAATCATTGCATACCATCATTAGGCCAATGGCTAAGCTAAAGCTTCCAAAAATGCTAGGTAAATCTTAACAAATATTTGTGATGTAAATAGGGATGACTAGGAAGATCACATTCCTATGATTTTATGGGCATATTGCACATACTATAAGAGAGATATAAGTTTTATGTATTTTTATTTGGTATATGGACTTGAAGTAGTTGCGCTGATGAAATACCTAGTACCTAGTCTATGTAATGCCATGGTCATGTGACTAGGGGATCGTGACTCTATAACTAATAGACTTATTGAACAAAATGGGATGGATGAGTATAGACACAAAATAGTGTGGATGTAGCAAGTATACAAATAGAGCCAAAAATCATGGCATAATAGGAATTTTCATTATAAATAATTTTATAAAGATCAACCAATATTATTATATGACAATCATTTCAAAGAATTTTTGGGCAAGTTACAAATTTGATGGAAAGGTCCCTATATTATATATGAAATAATGCAATAAGGAACCATGGTTTTAAGAGATGTTCAGGGAACTATTTTACCAAGCTGGGTAAATGGATGTTATTGGATAGTTTTCAATGATGTCATGGATGTGTCCAGGTGAGTGCTTGAAGTGCCTTGATAGTCTAAATGATAATGATAAAGTGTGCAATGTGTTTGTCCTAGTGTGCTTTAAGTTGGCTTGGTTGATCCTCAAAATTTGACTATTTAGAGATGATTAGGGATGAGTCTAAACTATTGAACATGTGAATGTGGTCCCATAATAATTTTTATATGCTTTGAGTGCTTATGTGCATGAGTAGATTTCATTTGGTTGATAATTATTTTCATCTAGACATTTTGGGTCTAGTAGCAAAAAATATGAGTAGGCAATGTGATGATGTCATAATTGCCATGTGTGGATGAGTTAGGGGGATTTGGTCACATGTTTATGATCAAATTAGTCCCAAGTTGTTATGACCCAAGTCTCAAGTTATGAGATGAACTGAATCCAAATATATGTGTGTAAAGTTGGTCTCCCAAGCATTTTGACAATATTTTGCATGTTCAAATAAAGATAAGTAAGTAGTTTGTTAATGTCATATCTTGTACGTATGAAATTTTTAAGAGCACCCTGATATATGGATGAATTTCCATATAAGAGAAGATATGATGCACTAAATATTAGGTCATGCAACTAAGCATGACAAAATATATGCAAGTACAAATTTGTGTTCGTAGGTAGTTTGACAATGTTTTTCCACACTTAGCCAAATTTGCAATGTGGCAAGAAAAGCTAAGTAGGAATTTTGATGGTGTTATATTTTGCACATAGGAAGGTGTCAGGATAAAATGATCAAATGGTTTTATTCATTTTTGTGCCTAGTTGATATGTGCTAAATTTTAGGTCATTTAAGTGCATCAAAAGATACACATGTGCAAAGTTGGCCTTCTAGATAGTTTTTGACATAGTTGGCTTTATGGCAGAAAAATCTAAGTGAGAATATTAATGGTGTTATATCTTTCACATGAAATGGTTATAGGAATATATTGATATACGGTTGGATTTTTCTATGTGAGGAGATCATATGGTCCAAATTTCATATCATGCATCTAAGCACAGTAAAAGTTATTAAGGTCTAAAGATGGCCTTCTAGGCAAATTGCAATGGTTCCCATATGTAGTCTATTTTACACGATGTTAAAGATCAAGACCAGATAGAGATCTAAAAATTTATGAGAGTTCATACATAAAGATATATGGTTCATATTAATTCAAATATGTCAAATTTTTTTATGCTTAAAATGGGTAAAGACTGAGCTCCTTACAAAAATATCAATAGAGCATGTTTGCTCCAAGGTGTCAGGAAGTAATGAATGAGGATAAGTGTTCAATATTTAATGTTGAAAAGTGGTAAAGACTAGGATTATTCTAAGATATAAATAAAATAATTTGTTTGTAAAAATATATATCAATGGTGCATATTAATTTGATGTGATCAAAGTGATATTTGTTTAGCATTATTAAAAATTGAGCTCCTTACAATAAGATTGACGGTGCGTATGTGGTCAAGAGTGCAAGATTGCATGAGATGAGGTTAACTGTTAGAAGTTTAACGATTGAGAAGTGGCACACTAAGAATTAAATTTATAATAAGATCAATGATTTGTAATTAATCTAATCATTGAAGACACAAGAAGATAGCATAGTGACCTAAGTTTAACTGTGACCATTTGAATTCAAATATTTGAATTTAACAAAGGAAAGACTAATGTCTAGTTTTTGGGCCATATCTTTTGATAAACACATAATTTGGTCATGGTGTAAAAATAAAATTTATATAGGACTCCAAGGAACATATTGAAATATATATTTTAATATCTATAAGTGTGTACAGTCAAAGTTATGAAGGTTCAAATTTGACTATGTTTTCATGTATGCTCTGTAAGTAATTTGAGAAGGATAATTAAGCTTGTATTGATGTTTCGATGTTTCATTATGACTTATCTATTGGAGAGTTTTTTATACTTCATGAGGATCATATGTATGGATTTTTTATGTGTGATAAACCTATTTTGAGTATGAACAATGCTTAAGAATTTGACTATGGGTTCATTCACGATGTTCTTATGTACAAGGTCATTGTTTGAGTTGACTGAGCATATGCAAAGGTGAGTAGAGATTAATATGATAATTTGAGGATGTCTAAGGGGTCATTTAGAGTGGAAATATGTAATTAAAAGTGTTCCTATGTTCTTATTTTACTCAATGAAGTGCCATATGGGTGAATAGGTCTCCATGAGACCTATGAGAGCTATAAGGGCCTATTTGAAAGGTGTAATTGTTATAGGGTGACCCATTAATGTTATGGCTGACCTATGAATATTTTTTTGAGCCATATCTTAAATTTAGATATGCCTTAAGTGTTAATTCATTCCTAATAGCTGGCCAAGATGTTGATAATCATGAAGGCTCTATAAATAGTGAAACTAGATGAGATGGTTTTAAGATGTGTGAAAGGCTTGTGAGAGAGGAGTATGCATTGAAGTGAATAAGAGAGGATAGTTCTCTTATATTTTTAAAGGTTGAAGATGTGCAAGGAAGTATGAGTGTTTATATGAGGTCAATATGAGTGAAGAATAAGAGAGATTTTGGAATTCCTATGTGAGAGGTTTGTATGAGATAGAAAGGGAGTTTGTGTAGGGGTTAGAAAATTAGAGATCTATCATTAGGTGTCGAATACATAAGTTATAAGGTGGTGTTAATTTCATAGGAGGGTATAAAGTACTTGATCTTCCTTAAGGTTAGTTTCTCTTTATAAAATATGTGTTTCACTATAGGCCTTTGGTCAAAAGGACTTGATCAAGGTTTGGCCAAAAAGACTTGATCAAATTTTTGGGTCAAAAGGACTTGACCAGTCTCTGGTTTGTAATACCTTATAGGAAAATAAGTCCAAATGTTTTTAGGATTGAGAGTGGGTTTTATTTCTCAAGAGATTTTTCCACAGGAAACTATGTGTTGTGTGTTTGATCTTATGTATGCATTGAATGAATGAGCTCTCTTCTTAATATTGCTTGATGAAGTTGATATATGTTGATTGTTTAATAGTTTAAAAGGATTGGAATTGAAATTGAAATATTTGGGATCACTAATTCACCTCCCCCATTTTAGTGATTATACCTCTAATAATTGGTATCAGAGTAGGTCCTTTGGTAAAGGCTTGACAGCTTGAAGGTGATCTAAGGTAAAATATGGGTAGTCATCAAATGCAAGGAGGTTTCTCTAATAAGAAAGCATTGATGTTCAATGGATCCAATTATGCTTTTTTGAGTGCTAGGATGAGGACATACAAAATGTCCCTAGGGTTTGATGTATGGAAATCTATTGTGGATGGTTATGTTATTCATACTACTCCTCCATCTAGTGTTGTAGACAAGAAGTTGTTTGAGAATAATTTTAAGGCAATGAATTCCATCACTTGTGGTCTTACAAAGACTGAGTTTACCAAGGTAATCCATTGTAAATCTACTAAATATATATGGGATAAAATTCAAATCATTTATGAATGAGATTCAAAGGTCAAGCTTGTTAAGTCGTAAACTAATAAAAGGCAATTTGAAAGTCTCAAGATGAAAGAAGAAGATTTTTTGGCATCCTTTCTATAGAGAGTTGATGAGATTGTGAACATCATTAGAGTTATAAAAGAGAACCTTGAAGAGGCTACTATAGTTCAAAATTTATTAAGGTCTATATCCCTAAAGTTTGATCCAAAAGTATCTACTATAGAAGAAAGTCATGATCTTACTTAGTTGAAGATGGATCAATTGTATGGCACCCTTACTTCCTATGAGGTGAGAGTAAATGATGATATAACACCAAAGAAGGAATCAGCTTTCAAGACTAAAATGAAGACAAAGAATAAGTTACAAGGTAAAAAACCTAAAGAGGAATAAATTTTTGATATAGATGAGGATGAACTAATTGCTTTGATTTCAAGGAAATTGAAAATAGGTTTAGGCAAGTATAAGGGTAAATTACCCCTCAAATGCTTCAATTGTGGAGAGGTAGGACATTTTGCTAATAAGTGCCCTCATAATTATTATAATAATGATGATGAAGAGCATGATCAAGATTATGATGATGGCATGTGATCATTCAGGTCTGATAAAAGCAATAAGGGATTTAAAAGATTTGACGAGAAGAATTACTTCAAGGACAAGAAGAGTCTCTACACCAAAGAAGATTGCAGCTCATCAGATGAGAGTGAAGTCAGTGACTTAGAGTATGATCATGAAGATGATGGTCCTGCTAAAAATGAATCCCTCTTTATGGCTAAGGAAGAAATATGTTCACAGTCACTTAGAGGGATTTAGATGATGATGAAGATGAGGTAGACTATGAGACTGAATTAATGAATGCCCTTGAATATTGAAAAGAAGATTAACAAGAAGATGAATTCATAAATCAAGGACTATGAGGATAAATTTAGTGTGTATGAAGCAAGAATGAATGAAGACACAAAGGAATATGAAGATATAGTCAAGCATCTTAGTTATCAATTAAAAATCTTGTCTACAAGTTTGAAAGCTAAATAAGATGAATGTTCAAGGTATGTAATTAAAAATGAGTGATTGAAATCTGGGTTAGAGACTACATCTAGTAAGGTGAAGTCATTTTTGAGATTTGAAAAGATCTCAAGTAATCTAGATAGTATTCTAAATGGTCAAAAGCATACAAGTAATAGAACTAGTCTTGGATACAAAGAAGAACCAGATAATGCAACTCAAGATAAGATGAAGACTAATGTGAACAAAAATTATATAACTTTGAAGACAAATCATCAAACAAGGAATGAAGATGCTAGTAGATTAAAGATAAATCAGCTCATACAACCAAATACCATGAGGTATGCAAGTTTTAATAGTTACTACTACACATGTAATCAGTTTGGGCATAGAACTATAGAATGAAAGAGACCTATTAGAAATGATTTTACATGGAACTATGATGGGGGTCATTAGTAAAAACATGTGAACAAAGTTAAGTGCTTCAATTGTATTGATGAGGGACACTTTGCAAAACATTGTCTAAATAAGGTAAAGTAAGGTAAGTCTTCTTCTAAAAAAAGTAGTTTTTTTTAGTTGTCATGACATTGGAAACATTGATAGTTCTTATCTGAACAAGGTAAGACAAGTTGAGTTTTCATCAAAGATTATTTTTTGATACAACTATGATAAGATTGGTCATATTGCTAGGTTCTATAAGCAAATGCCATTAAGTCAAAATAAGTTCAATCAAGCTACTAGAGTGAAAGGTAGAAGGTAAGTTAACTCATGAAATCTAAAGGTGACAAGTGTGAGTCATGATGAGTCTGATGGTCCACGTAATATGTTTGTTATGGTAGATAATGCTATAGAAGTTAAAGAGTGGCAAGGGATCTCATTGTTTGCTCATATTGAGAATGAAGAGACCAAGCTCAAGGAGAAGACCAAGGTGCTAGTTAAGGCTAATTCTGAGGTGTGTATGGATCCAAGTGAACATCTTGCTATTGTTTAGAAACTATCATTCAAAAAAAATCAATTGTTAGTACATAGTGTTAAGGTTCTAAACTATAAGATGGATTCTTTAGATGAAAAGGTATGTCATGAATTTATGGTGTCTCCATGTATTATCAATCCAATCATAGAAGAGAAGGAGAATGTTGTATTGGATGAGAATGTTTCTTCTATTAAGCCTAAGAAGAATAATAATAACTATAAGCATCAGATGACCAAAGAAGAGAAAGAATATGAGGAGTTGTGGGCAACTCCTAATTTCACATTATCCTAAGACATTGTGAAGTAGGATGTCTCTGTGTATGCTTCTTTGGAGTCATATTTCTTGTGGAGAATCAAGTTTATGTGCTCAAGATCATAATTCCAATATATATAAAGACTTGTGTTGATCTTATAAGGTCATTAGTTAAGGGGGAGCAACAAGTTCATGAGCTTGCTTTAGAGGTTTGTGAAGGAGTAACAATACAGGGTCAGAATGGGTGTTTCCAAGTGGCTTAATGAGATTGATGGAGTGTCTAGAATATTTTAGTTCTCAAAAATGTCTATGCACTTCTTTTAGATATGTTATATGTGGTTCTATGTCTTGATGATCCTATTTTTGACTTTTTGAAGTTTTTGTGTGTTCTTGGGTGTATCTATCTTGTTGCAGGTCAAAATCCATCATATAGGAAGTTAATGTTCCCAAGGGTGTGGAAGCTCAAAACTTTTTATAGAAGTGTGTGATGGTTATATCTAGGTGTGACATAAATTTTAGGTGTTGACCAAAAAGAGGTTTGTTGGCCCTATTTGTTCTTAAGATTTTAGGATTTTGGGATCTACTAGAAAAGTGGTTTGCCTTGTGAATTAAATTTTGAGGCATCTTATTAGGTTGAAAGGGGAAAATGGTTTTTTAAATCATGTTTCACATACATTTAAAGGTTTATGGTTTTCAAATTATTCATGTGTTTGTCAAGATGGAGGCCTAATTAGCAAGTTAGTTTTTGAAGGAAGTATGTTGTAGAGGATGATCTAAGTGATGCAAATTGGTGTTATTTAAGGGGCATATGAGATTGATTTAGGTATGAATTTTCAAGTTTTGAAGGTACGTCTACTAAAAATTGTGGGCTCTGCAAGTTCTAGATAGGGCTACAAGGAGTCTAGACATGCCTAGTGAGAAGAAGAGTGCTTTGTATTCAATTTATTCAAAATATCAAGGTATGAGTATTTCAAGGAATGTTATCAAGTTGCATGAAATCATGTTTCTTATTTTTCAAGAGGCATTGATTTTTTTTTGTGGTCCTTGAGGTGGTTTGAGAGAGAAGGCTAGTAAGCCTATATGGTGGTTCTTCATGGTTTGTGGAGATATGAAGATGCTTAGGAAGTGAAATTTCTCAAAAATCTTAGGAGAGTCCCTCTCATATGTCTCTTGATGAGTTATATCATATTTCATTGCTTTGTGTGTTCTTTCTTCATTAGTTGTAGTGCTTGGTTGAAGAAGAGTTTGGGCATATTGTAAGAGGAAGTTGTCAAGGCAAGAAAAGGTAGGATCAAGGTAAGAGGAGTTTTTTAATATATTTATAATAGGGTCTTCTCTTGATTGATAGTATTTTTAGGTCCTCAAGATCATTTGGTGCCCACTTTTTCATTGTGTCAAAGGGGGAAAAGGTTCCTATTGTGAGAGTGCTTGAAGAGAGAGAAGAAAGGTGAGTTGTATATTATTTTATGATGGATGTTGACATCAATGAAAAAGGAAAAGATTGTTAGAGAGTTGGAAATTATTTCATAGTGATGTCATGGATGTGTCTAGGTGAATTTTTGAAGTGCCTTGATAGTCTAAGTGACAATGATAATGTGTAATGTGCTTGTCCTAATGTGCTTGAAGTTGGCTTGGTTAATCTTCAGAATTTGACTATTTAGAAATGATTAGGGATGATTCTAAAGTATTGATCATGTGTATGTGGTCCCATAAGAGGTTTTATATGATTTGAGTACTTGTGTGCATGATTTAATTTCATCTAGTTGATCATTGATTTTATCTAGACATTTTGGGTTCACTAGCAAAAAATCTGAGTAGGTAGTTTGATGACTTTATAATAGCCATGTGTGGATGAGTCAGGGGGAGTTGGTCACATGGTTATGATCACATTAGTCCAAAAAATTTATGGTCCAAGTCTTAAGTCATGCAGTGAAGTGCATCCAAAGATATGTGTGTGCAAATTTGGGCTCTCAGGCATTTTGATAGTGTTTTCCATGTTCAAATAGAACCAAGTAAGCAATTTGGTGATGTCATTTCTCACACATATGAATGGTTTAGGAGAAGATTGATATATGTATGAATTACCCTATGAGAGAATATATTATAATATAAATTTAAATTCATTCAACTAAGTGTGACAAAATATATGCAAGTGCAAATTTGGGTTTCCAGGCAGTTTAATAGTGTTTTCCCACAACCAAATTTGCAATGTGGCAAGAAAAGCTGAGTAGGCATTTTGATGGTGTTTTATTTTACACATATGAAGGTTTCAAGATAAAATAATCATATGATTTTTTTAATTTTTGTTCATATTTTATAAATGCTAAATTTTAATTCATGCGATGAAGTGCATCAAAAGATACACATGTGCAAAGTTGGCCTTCCAAACAATTCTTGACATAATTGTCTCTGTGGAAGAAAATTTTGAGTGAGAAAATTAATGGCATTATATCTTTCACATGCAAAGGTTATAGGATTATATTTATATATTTTTGGATTCTTATATGTTAGGAGATCATATGGTCCAAATTTTGGATAATGTGTCTAAACTCAGCAAAAGTTATTAGGGTCCAAAGTTGGCCTCTCAGGCAAATTGCAATGGTTACCATAGTTTATTTTTCACAATGTTAAAGACCAAGACCAAATAGATATCCAATGGTTTATAGGGTTTAATAAATATATATGTATGGTCTATATTAATTCAAATGGGTCAAATTTTTTTATGTCTAAACTAGGTAAAGACCGAGATCCTTAAGAAAAGATCAACAAAACGTGTTTGTTCCAAGGTGTCAAGAAGTAGCGAGATGAGGATAAGTGTTCGATGTTTAACATTGAGCAGAGGTAAAGAATAGGATTTGTATAAGATATAAATGTGAGTGGGTATTCATAAAAATATATATCAATGGTGCATATTGAGTTCATGTGATAAAACTGATAGTTGTTTAGCATTGTTAAAAATTGAGATCCTTACAACAAGATCGATGGTGTGTATGTGGTTAAGATTGAAAGATTGCACTAGATGAGGTCAACTGTTAAAAGTTTAATGTTTGGGTAGTGGTGCACTAAGATTTAAATTTCAAATAATATTTATGTTGCATAATTAATCTAAGAATCAAGGACATGAGATGACAGCATAGTGACCAAAGTTTGTGACCGTTTGAATTCAAATATTTGAATTTAACAAAGACTAATGTCTAGCTTTTGGGCCATATATTTTGATATAGGAAGAATTTTCTCATGGTGTAAAAATAAAATTTGTAGAGGAATCCAAGTTGTATTTGTAAAAATATATTTTAATATCTGAAATTATGTATCATAAAAGTTATAAACGTTCAAATTTTACTATGTTTTTGTGTATGCTCTGCAAGTAATATGAGAAGGATAATTAAGATTGTATTGATGTTGTTTCAATGTTTAATGATGACTTAGATATTTTATAGTGTTTTAGACTCATTGAGGATAATATGTATGGATTTTGGAGGTGTGATCAATCTATCTTGAGTATGAACAATTCTTAAGAATTTGACTATGTGTTCATTCATGGTGTTCTTATGTACAAGGTCATTGTTTGAGTTGACTGAGCATATGCAAAGGTGAGTAGAGATTAATATGATAATTTGAGGATGTCTAAGGGGTCATGTATAGTGGACCTATGTAATTAAAAAATTTCTTATGTTCTTATTTTACTCAATGAAGTGTTATATGGGTGAATAGGTCTCCATGAGACCTATGAGAGCTATAAGGGCCTATTTGAAAGGTGTAATTGTTATAGGGTGACCCATAAATGCTATGGCTGACCTATGAATATTGTTTTGATCCATCTCTTAAATTGATATATGCCTTAAGGGTTAATTCATGCCTAATAGCTGACCAAGATGTTGATAAGCATGAAGGCTCTATAAATAGTGAAACCAAATGAGATGGTTTCAATATGTGTACAAGGCTTGTGCGAGAGGAGTATGCATTGAAGTGAAGAAGAGAGGATAGTGATCTTTTAAGATTGAAGGTTTAAGATGTGTGAATATTTGTGAGTGTATATATGAGGTCATTTTGAGTGAAGAAGGAGAGAGATTATGGCATGTTTATATAAGAGGCCTATATGAAATAGAGAGGGAGTTTGTGTAGGGGTTAGAAAATTAGAGATCCATCATCAGGTGTTGAATACATAAGTTATAAGTTGGAGGTGTTGATTTCATAGGAGGGTATAAAGGACTTGATCTTCCTTAAGGGTAGTTTATCCTTGTGAAATAGGTGTTTCATTAAAGGCCTTTGGTCAAAAGGACTTGATCAAGGTTTTGGGTCAAAAGGACTTGACCAGTCTCTAGTTTGTAATACCTTATAGGATAAGCAAACCAAGTATTTATTAGATTAAGAGTAGGTTTTATTCCCCAAGAGGGTTTCCATAGGAAAATATGTGTTGTGTGTTTGATCTTGTATATGCATTGAATGAATGATTTTTCTTGTTGATGTTGTTTGATCAAGTTAATATATGTTGATTGCTTAATAGTTTTAAAGGATTGGAATTGAAATTTAAATATATGGGCTCATTGATTCACCCCCCTTAGTGATTGTACCTCTAAAAACTATAGGCTTAATCCCCACTACCAATAATTGAATTAATCTCATTATGCTAAGTGAGTGGGTGCTGAGTAGCAACAAGTAGACTAGGATTTCCAAATTTTGCATGTTTTTTATGTGTTTCTTTTTTGTCTGTGTGTATTTGTAGAGATATCTTCACTACCCATCAAAGACCAAGATATCAATCATAGCATGTTGCATCCATGTTTAAGGGGATCCATGTGTACCATTATGGATGTTAAAGAGGAGTGAACAAAAGAAATTAAGTCCAATAAAGGTACAAAAATCTCCCATCCATAAGATCTCCACCATCTAATGGTCATCTACTAGAATTAAATGCCAGATGCAAGATTTAATTGATGTAAATCTCCAAAAAATTAAAAGCTCATAAACTTCATCTACTCATACCCCTTTATGGACACCAAAGAGCATAATGGTGTAATTCCACACATGTGTCAATGACTAACTTTCTTAATTAATAGATCAAATAAAAATTTGCAACATCCACCATTTCATTCATGATGAGTGGACAGCAAGCACATCATTCACATGGAATCCAAGAGGTGATAAATCTATAAATTCTAAGTTCAAATATCCAAGTCAGCATTTCATCCTTGTGCATATTTTTCACAATCTATAATTACAAATAAATGAGCTAGTTTTATTATGCATAAAGCAAATAACGTTTTAATTCTATCACTATAGCAGACATAGATACTTCTTAACTCATCAAGGGTTTGGCAAAGGCTCAAAAAGAGGTAATGGGAATTGACATGGCCCTCAATCAAACCAATTTCAATGACCTAGAACCATTTGACTACCTTTGATAAGTAGAATATAACTTATTCCATCCAAACCCTATTGATGTTGCATGACCACTTACTCTCATAGCTCCCCACCAATTCTATAACATAGATGTTGAGTGTCTAATGTGAATGCCTACCTTTCATGACATAGGGGATGTCATACAAGTATTTCTTGACCGATACAATGACAACAACATCTATCTTGGTCTAGACATCACTATCATCATCAACACAAAAGCCATGGATTGAGTTTTGGGCATGCCTGCATGAGGAGACTCCCTATCTCCCTATAATATGAGAATGCCCCCCATTCTACAAGAAGTTTGTATATTTGGATCAATATAAGGATTTCAATTGATATAATCCTAGATGAGCTAGTGCACATCCTCATCTAGTGCATCACCAGGAGATTCTAGTAGATGACCAAGTTTGAGAAGCAAATACTGAAAGGGGTCATGGACATCACCCACCAAATGATCCACCAAAATGAGAAATTTAACTGGTCAAATTATTTCATCAAGGAGCTACTCGCTAACATCAAAAATTATCACACTTATTTTAGGTAGACATTTCAATACCAATTCTTCATCTTTTTTATCTACTTCACACAATGGAAGTCCCTATAGGAAGCAGTGCACCCTAACATAAACTATTGGCTGATGTAATAATTTTTAAATCTCATTTGGACATAGGTGTGTAAAACCCTAGCACATGAGTTCAAATTCAAATCATGGTGGAAGGAGTGTCTATAATTGATTACTACACATCCTTGGGTACCACTAGACATCATGAAATATCTAGGTCAACATACAACTATCACCATGCTCGTGAAAGGTGTGTTTATCAAAATTCATGAGTTTTTATGATCACCCTTCACACCACTCCCCTTATTTATCATAGTGTACATGGCATAAGACAAAGTCACCAAATAAAAAGCCTTCATAGTCTGGCATGCAACTCCACTACAGACCATTCTACCTAGCACAATCATCCTTATAACATATCAATCAAAGGAAGCACCATCTCATAGCAGTAGAATGGAAATTAAAAGCTTTTTGTCAAACACCATTTAGTATCCCCTCCTTTGAAGTGAAATGCATGTAGCATAACTATCTAGATGGATGATTTTAAGGTGCCTCGGATCATGAGCTCGTGCAACCTTCTATAGATTGCTATAGATGAGAATGAAGTCTATCAGGTCATGATGGCATATATGGTTTGGGATTTTTATGATAAGGAGGAGAAGGATTTATTATTATATAAGGATGTGCACATAATTCAAGTGCAGAAGCAATTTCCCCCAAAACTATGGGTGGGCCTTCCATCTTGCTCACCATCCATAGTTGTTGACACCATCTAGGAAAAAGAAAAGTAGCTATAGCATCAAATTGAATTTTTCCATCCATAGCCTACTCCTACCTTTGCAACCAAGGACATATTTTTAACCCTTATAAATATTCTACTTGAAACTCTTGTGCACAGACCTCCAACAAGGTAGGAGGATAGGGTCTCCCCTACACTTAAAGAGTACACTTTTGGATGACCAACCACTATGTAAGAAGAACAACCTACCCCTACCTCTACTTCACCATGACTAAAACATATATTTGTCATGATCAAACATAAAAAAGCACAAGTTTCTAACTTGGAAGTCCTACTAAGTGATTCATCATCATCACCACAAGCTTAGGAGGTTGAAGATCTCACACCTAAGCAACCCAAAGAAGAAGAATAATAATAAGCATTCAGGGAAGAAGCAACTCACATAGTATAATGATGAGTGAGGACGGAGGAGAAGAAGGGATAGAAAGAATAATGACATTAATAACAAGACACTCAACAAGCCAAAGAAGTCAAGGTTGTAAAAAAGGTTAAGGACGTAGAGGTTGATAGATAGAAGGTCATAGATGCCACCAAGAAAGATAAAGAAGTGTCTGATGTAGCCTAGAAAGGACAAGAGGAGAAAGCAAGGAAAAAAATAAGTTGATCTTGCTTCTAAATTGAAGTCAAAATAAGAAGGAAAATGAAAATAAGATGTAGTAGCCCAATCACAATAGGTCATGGAAGCTACAAGGTGAACACAATCGCAAGCACAAGAAGCTATAAGGAAAAAAAAGAGGAAGAAGATGAATCCGTACAGCAATAATAGGCATAAGCATAGGCACAACAACAAGCATAAGCATAGGCTTAGGATGCATAAGAGTAAGCCAAGGCTATGGCCTAGTAGAGGATAAAAAGAAAGAAGAAGAAGAAGAATGGGCAAATAAATTGAAGGCCAATGAGGAATAAGAAAATTTGCAAGCTATGCTAGAAGAAATAAAGAATAAAAAGGATGAGGAGGAAGTAAAATGAAATCACACTAAAGACATTATGCAATAACTCAAATTGGTAGCAGAGGCCTTAGTGAATCATCATTAAGCACATAAGTAGCGTCAAGCCTAAGTGGAGTATCCCACACAGCAAGAAACACTAGTTGCCAGCTTTGATAGGTCCTCAACTACCTGAGTTGCCATTAGGAGGTGTCTAGATTTGGGATGTCCCAATAATTGGTGTTCAATACACCACTTTGTCACTCCCAATTACCACAATGTCATGACTAGACCTTGTAACTTTTGCAAGCACATTGGATTCACTCTCAATCAATCAAGAGGCTTCCTCAGACCTCTCTAGGCTCCCACTGAAGAAATAATTGGAGGGTACAGCATCTTTCTAGAAATCAATTATGTAGAAGGCTACCTCCTTAGAGATACAAAAAGATCAATCCAAGGCAAAGAATATAGAATTTAAGGCTTACCTTCATGAAGCTATGAAGATGATGTAGGACACCTTCTCATAGTTGGTTAATCAAGTAATTAGGGACCAAGTAATGTCCAACCAACACAAACTCAAGACTTTAGTCTTTGAGTTAACAAACACTAGTGAGTAACCCAACAATTTTGTGCAGTCAATACATTAGGCCAGAATATGAAGATAGAGGTATCCATGTTGATCACTTTATTGGAGGAGTACCAAAGCATGATATACATTATAACACTCTAATCATAATAAATCACATAAAATCTATTAGACTAGAAATAGCACCTCGATGACTCTTTACCCAGTTCTAGTGTAGACTTCACTAAAGCTATAACTACCAAGATAACCATGGGTATCCACATCACCTTGGTAGATGAAAATGATAGAAATCTCTAGGAATTTTTAGACACCCAATATAATATACATGATAAACTTCTCGATTAGCAGAGTGAGCTTCTATGTAATTCATTCACAGTTCTCTAGGCCTAACATCATGCAGACAAGCTAAAATAACTAAGTGAAGAGATCTAGACAAGGGTCAATAATACAAAGGTATCCATGAGCATCATTGATGACTCAGACTTGAAGAAAATAATTGGCTATCATATACTGATGCACATCTTTCTATGCCTAGTCTAATAAGTTATGATATATTGGCATACATATAAGACCAACTTATCTTCATTATGTAGTGAGGTTGCCTAGATTCTCAACATTACAATCTATAAGTCACTATATAAACTCTAGCAAGTCATCTCATAGCACAAGGCTACATAGTTTGAGGCCAAATATCGTATTTTCTAGTCATCATCTACATAAATGCCACCTTCTTCAAGCTAAGTACTACACAAGGCAAAAAAAATTAAAAATTTTATAAAGAATTTTGTATTGGGGGTGACTAGTAAGACAAATGGGGCTAAGATGGTTGAAAACCTATAAAGGGTGGCCACTTAGTTATGCCAACCCATTAAAAGCCCAAAAGAGTAGTAGGTTGGTATGCTACTTAATTAAAAACTTGAAAGGTGGACAAGTAGTACACCAAAGGTGAAAACCAAAAATGACACCTTGAGCAAAAATTGTGAATCTTACTGATCTAACCATTTCTACAGCTTTTGCCCTATGTACATATTCAAATGATCCTACAATATTTCTTCAGGATGAGAAAACATTTAAAGTTCAAGAAAGTATTGGGATAAGAAATTGGATAGTAAAGTTGTGTAGCATATTATTTTGATATTTCTATGTTATGTATTCAATTATCTGATATATGTATATTTTGTCCTATCCTCCATGACTTGTAATAGGTTATAAGATGAACATAGTCCTCTTTTGGCACCAAGTATGAGAAGAATGTGAACATTCAAAGATTTTAAATGACTATATATGTGTATGTGTGTATGAAAAAGAGAGTTTGACCTTTTTTGAGATCAATATAGACTATTTGGATATGATTGCCTATTGTATTTCTTATTTTATTCCTTACATGCACTTTCATGGTTAATGTTTGGCTTATTTCTACTAATTTACTCTATATGATCTATAAACATTAATGAGTCATTGTTTGTTCCTAATTCCTATGCAACACATAATAATTCATATCTATTGTGTTTTTGTTTTCCCTCCATAAATATGACTTCTCTGCACTATCATGCACACTTGAATAAAACTTAGCTATCCTCATCTTTAACATGTTTTAATGCTTCAGGAACCTATGCTAACACTTCTAACATATTAATATACATTAAAAAAATCATCAAGGATTCTCTAGACTTACATAACTTGCTTCATCCAATTTCATGAGCTCATGATGCAGTTGGTTCTTCAAACTTCAAATTCAGCTTATGCTCTAATACTAGTGTGCACCACTTAAACACCATTTTCCTTTCAAGATACAACTCAATATTGACATCCCAATCTTCCAAGGTTAGATTGATGATAAGGTGTTGGAATATTTGATTTGACTAATTGATATAGAGATCACCTCTCTCCACCTTGAATATTTCCACATCTGTTTCACATTGGTGGGACACCTATAATGCACAGCGCATACAAAACTATGAACTTGTTGACACTTCAGATAATTTCAACAGTGTTATTCATAAATATTAATATCCTCTAAATAACTAAGGATAGGGACATGAAATTCCACTTGATACATTAAAGCAGGGATCAATTTTTTATCTAGGGCCCAAGAGGAGACCCAATAGACAACCTACTTAAATGAGTTTAAAAGGGTTATTTACAAAGAAAATTATGAGTTCTAAAGGATATGAAAGTGCACTATATAAATAAATAAGTAAATCAAAGAATATAATTGACAATCGATGTCTAACTATAATAGAAAATTTATATTATACTAAGTTATTTACAATATCTAAGAGATCATATGTATGGTATATGTGTACTTCCTAACTTCATTTTTTTCTATGTACTTCATGTAGCTAAATACAAAGAATATAAGTGTACATTAATATACAATGGAGGAAGATGAGGTTTTAGTTGAACCATTACAAGATTTGATATCAACCACTTCATAAATAATAAGTGCAATGATGTTATCAATCATCATTACTGAAAAAATGTGTGTTATAATACTAACACTTCAGGAGCTATGTAGTAATGCTACAAAAGATTTACATCCTTTCAATTTCATGTAGGTTTCACCCTCAAGGCAAAATCTATTGACGTAAGCATGAAACTTACTAGGAAATTATAGTGAATTATAATAAGACATTGTGACCCAGATCCTCCTAGATTAGTCACCCCTCCTTGAAGATTGATGGTCCCCATTTCATGCAGTTGCAGTAAACTATGTGCAAATAAATTATTAACCTACAATTTTTTAAAACATTTTCCTTGGGAAGGCTTTGACCTACTTTAAATATCTAGAAGAGATGGATCTATTATCAGACTGTTTATTTGGCTTAGGTGTCATTGACATGATCTAATTATACTAGGGCACTACAATCTAGATTGATAATTATCTATTGATTAGTATTTTTAGCATTTGAAGTATCCAATTGAGGTGGGAAGTGATTTTTTTTTTAAATGTGTTGAAGACTAGATGCAACCCAAGGTAAGAAAGAATATTGAGGTTGAAAATGTTATCCCCTACTTACTTGGTGATGATGTAGGGCCTGTACCACAGTGGATGAATATTTTAGTAAGGTCCTCTTAGTCATTCTTTATGTAGGTGTAGCCAGTCTTAATCACCAACTTGAAAGGTGTGCATTGTCCAATGCTTATCATGGAGCTACTTGTACTTAGCGTTGGCTTTTTATAAAACATTTTAAACTTTTTTAATGTGTTGAATTTACTCAATGAACTAAAAATATTTTTAAAATTCTTTTTAAGCTGAAGTAGTTATTGTTATTGATGGTAGAACAAGATAAGATATGGCAATGGGTGTCAAACATTAAAAACCCAAACAAACCTAAAGAGGGTTGTGTGTAGTAAAGTTTTTAAAATCTATGTTGTAGTTGTGTTGAATGAGATACATGTTTCATCCCAAGTATTTTGTTTATATGAATTGTACACTCTAATAAGGTGCAATATCATCTTTTTACTAATTTTGTATGTCCATCTATCTTTGAATGAAATACAGTAGACTAATTCAGCTTTGTGTCTAGCATATACTAAATCACTTCCCAAAAATTATTCAAAAACATTGTATCTTTATCAAAAAGGATAGTTTATGGGATTCCAAATTGGATATATATATGTTGAAAGTACAGTTGTTTATAGAAATAATATTGCATTCTTACAAGGTATTATAATTATCATCTTTGAGAATATATCAACTAACACATAAAAAAATTATTACCATGATTGGTAGTAGAGTATCTTGAGAGGAATTTCATCAAAACAAATTCCCATGGTCTCATTAGAAGCAGTAGAGTTGTGTACAAAAATTATTTCTTATTGATTGGTTTGGCAATTATGCATACAATACCTGACTTAATGAATTTTAAAACATATTCCCTAGGTTATGGCTGGAAGAAGTAATTCTATATCACCATAAGATTATTTTCAAGTCCAAAATGTTCTATGACCTTACTAAAACGAGACTCCCATATTAGTTTTTGTCACTTTGCCTCATATTGAATGCATAATTATCTAAAGTGATATAGGAGTCCAGCGTGCAAGTATAAATCTATAACTGAATTAAAATAAATCATATTCTAATAGATATTTTCAAAATCCATGTCAAATAAATATTATTCTAACCATGTGTTAACTTCATGTCTATATGCATCAAGTATAGAAATGATAATTTGAACCAGCTAAAATCTCAAACAATCTATGATTGCCTTGCCACTTCCCTTCCTATGCTTGATGTTTAAATGGAATTTTTGAAGATAAGAAGACCATTTATGATGTCACTTTTGTCATAACTTATTCTGAGTCTACAATAACTAAAATGACTTTTTATTTGTATGGATCACAATCTCCTTTTCCAAGATATAATGTTAATGATTACATGCCTAAAATATATCATAAAGCTTGTGATCATATTTTGGGTAGTTTCTTACCAGTGAAATGAAATATCGCTATGGTAAACAACTAGATGATCATATTTAGTGAGAATTTCTCCAAGTGCATATCATGATACATCAGTCTCAATATCAAATGGTTTTTGAAGATTTGATGTAGAATAGAGATTGTATTTCAGTTCCTTGAGTGTTTTCTATTTTATAGCTGACCATATGAATTTTTATTTAACTCCACCTTTGGTAAATTGATTCAAAGGCAAAGTTGCATGAGAAAAACCAAGTATAAATATCATGTATAAATTTTTTAATCCCATGAATCTTTGAAGCTTTATGAAATTATTTGGTTATGGTCATCCCTAAATGAATTAAATCATAGTTAGGTACATGTGCACTCCTTATGTTTCTACAATGCATCCAAAATATTATATATCACACATGGAAAAAGAACATTTTCCATGTTTGTGTATAAATTTTACTTCCACATAGTGTTAATAACTTGATCTATATGGCATAGATGTTCATCCCATGTTTAATATTAGGATGTCATCAAGGTAGACTACAAAAAATGAAGTGATGAAAAAAATGAGAATGCCATTCATCATCTAAATGATTGTAGTTAGAGCATTGGTTAAGCCAAAGAGTGTGACCGACCATTCCCAAAAACCTAATTTGGTCTTGAAGGTTTTCTCTACAAGAATCTGATGATATCCAAACTTAAGATCAATTTTGGTGAATAATTTTACAGTGAGGAGTTAGTCCAGCAAGTGCTCAATCCTAGGAAGAGGATATTATTTCTTCATTGTGATCTTATTGATAGATCTATAATAAATGCATAACCTCCATGTTCCATCCTTCTTTGATGCAAGTATAATTAGGTATCTGCAAGGTGGTGAGTTTGGAATGATATGTTCGTTATCCACAAGTTCATGGGTTTGATTCTTGATCTCCTCATTATAAAAAAAATATTTGTAGTACAAAAGAAGCATTAGGTAGAGGTAGTCTATAAATCAAATCAATAATTTGATTCACTACCTAGTGCATAGGAACTTCCTTTGGTGACTGAAACAGATCCTTATAGTCTTCCAACTTATGGTTCAAATATGAGGTCTTTACTGCTACTACTAGAGGAACTGCCATACAAATTAGTCTGAAAGGATTTTCTTATGTTCAGATCTCACCATCAAAATCACAAAAATTTTACTAAATGTGATTAGATGCTTACATTTTTGGTGTTAATGAGTGATATATTGGGAACTAATTATAATATATGGTATCTATTATCATAAACATCTATGATAACACTTATAGGATTTACCTTGTATACTACATGTTGATGGTGAAGATAAGGTTATACAAATAAAATATCGCATAATTCTAATGGAATGACATCACATATAACTAAATCTTGGAAAGGCTTGATTTTTTACACCTATTAACACTACTAAGTGAAACGTTTCTTAGATCTCACATTGAACCTTACAATAGAGTCTAGTTTTTGGAGAGGTTTCAATGGCAAACTTAGTGTGCAAACTGCTTCAATAAAAATTAGGTTCTTCTAACTTCCATTATCAATAATGAAGTGTATTGGTTGAGCATTTATCCAAATTTGAGAATGGAACATTATTTTTTCTTCCTCTATTTCCTTAGGGATAGTAGAGATGTGTTTGGTACCCACCATGGCATTGGATAAAAAATTTGTGATCTACTTACCCTTATTTAAAGACATAGTGTGTGTACCTGTTACTTCAATTTTTTCAAGTATAGTGTCCTTAGTGTGACACACCTAATTGGAATATTTTTGGAGTTTTGAACTTAACACCACTTTGTAATCTTGGATTTATTGTTTTGATCACTTTATAGTTGTTGCTTCTTTTATGGAGGATGTTTGGAACCATTTCCTAGATTGAAATTTTACTTAGAAGGCTTAAATTATTTCTTGGTCTGAGACTTATAATCTTTTATCTTAGTCTTAACCCTGGCATTGATTCAAACTTGTAAACAAATTTGTAGGCTTCTCCAATTGAATAGATCTATATTAAATCCATAACTGATTAGATATGTGGCCACAATCCTAACCTATACATCAAAATAAGTTTTTTCTTTGAATCTCAAACACATAGTTTAGACACCAAGGTATGAAAGGTACTTGTGTATTCTTTCATAGATTGATCCTTACCTTGGTGCAACTAAGAGAACTTGATGTATTTTTCATTATAGTTTTCAACAAGGTAATAGGTTTCTTTGAGTGCTTCCATGAAACCATTCCATGTGCCTATATATGTGTCTAAATTAACTTCAATTTCATGATTTTCATGTGAAGTGCATAAGTTTTCCCACATTTATTTATTGATAAAGAAATTTTTAGAAGACAAAAATTAATATTTTATTAGTCAAATAATTGAGATTAACCACATAATATGAATATATTAAGTTAATATAATTATCTAGGTCATATCCATGTATTTTTCCTTCAAACATAAGTATGTTTAAATTGACTTGTATCTTGTATGGCATGTGACCACTAAACGGTTGATGTGAATAAGAGGTGTTGGAAGGACTCTGTTGGTTTTTCAGTAATAATAAATGATCAACAATACTTGTTCATTCATGTGCATGATGTTCTTCCACATCTATATGGTGTCTTCATAATGCATCCTCTATCCTTTTCTGGAACATTTTAGAAGTTAGTGTCATTGAGGATTTATCTGCCATCTAAGGATGTATAGTAAGGTATGATGAAGGGTCACAAGTCTCGATCCCTAAGTTCCTATTTTAGACATAGTTGAATGGGCATGCAATAAATATGAATTTCAAATACACAATGATACCACTCATAAATGATATGAAGTGTATATGATCTTATACCACTAATATAAATCCTAATAGGAGACCTGATGGACAAACTACTTAAATATGTTTAACATGGTTAGTTATGGAATTTAATTATGAATTTTAATGGATATGAACGTTTAATGTGAAAATAACAAGGAAAGTAAAGAAAAAAATTGAAAACCAATGTAGAATTGTACTAGCAAAATTGTATTATGATATGTTTTATATAATATCTAAGAGATCATATGTATGTTATCTATGTAATCACTAACTTAATTTTTATATGCATACTTAATGTAACTAACTAAAAATAAAAATAAAACACATGATATACCATGGAAGGATATGAAGCATTGGTTGAACTATTATAAGAGTTGGTAGCAACCACATTATAACAATGAGTATGGTGATGTCATCAACCGTAATTATTGATAAATTATGCACTATAGTACTAACACCACAAGATTTTTATGGTAATGTTGAAGAAGAGTTATATCTTATCCATTGGCATGTAGGTGTTTCCCTCAATACAAAATCTAATAACATAAGCACGAAGCTGACAAAGAAATTGTAATAAACTGTGATAAGATATAGTGACCCAAATCCTCCTAGATCAATTTTTAGAAGTCTATAAAAATGAATTTCATGACTTCCTTTTAATGTCAAGGGCCATTGAGACAAATTAAAATGAGGTGGTAAAGTACACTAGTGGACTTTTTCCTTATTTCTATGTAAAGATGGAATTTTGACCTTTGAAGCTTTGGGGAAAGCCTATCACCATGCATCCAATATCAAATAAAATTCCAAGATAAAATAAAAGATTTCCTAATCTTAAATAGTTGTATGAAATTAACCTAAAACCTATCATGTTGAATCCCCTTTATCAGAAGTAAAAACATTGAGCAAGGGATATTAGCAAAAGCATCCCCAAATACATAAAAATGTCCTAGTAGTACTAGTTCCAAACAAAGTCAAGATGAAGGAAGTGGATAAGTGGTGAAAGCATCACATGAATAATACCCAAAATTACTTTTAATTTCATGTACATAAATATTTGATTATGAAATCCAAACCTATAATTGCATTAAATGAAGGCACTAATCTAGATGCCATTTTTCCTAAGCACTAACAGCTCTGCTTCTAACACTATTGAGGAATGAGAGCATTTATTTCATATTCATTTAGATAAAATGTAAACCTATCCATGTCATGATTTATTTTGGGAGTTATAATAACATCATTATGTAAGATGTAGTTTGTATGCAATGGAAAATGCAACCGATCTACAAATCAATCCTAGCTCGGAGAAGATAGATCTTAATTATAGTTCCAATTGGGGATACATTAGATAATAAAGGTCATGACCAATATGTATATTCTATACCTAATCAAGGGATATATTACCATAATAATATCACTAGGGAGGGTTCTAAAGCCTCCAATCAAGTAAAACTATGCAATAACCCTAACTAGGTCCTATATTTTCATATTTACTATACTAATAACAAGTAAATCAAAATCTAATCTAGTGCTCACCAAAGATTGTGGCATAAGGTGGGGGTAATAAAGAATAAAGGTAAACATGCATAGAAAACATATACTCACATCAATGTATATAGAATTATAATGCATGAAAGAGAAGTGAAAATGCATATCTATCTACTCTTACAAAGGAGGAATAAAGTTAAGAATACTTACCCTTGAAGATGAACCCATCAAGCCTCAATCTATCCCTTGGTCAATGTGATTTGCAATAGGTTGTTGTGTTATGAAAGGATGATAAAGATAAATTGGAATTAGGTTACACAACCTATCAATGCATCTAAAAGACTTTTCCACAAAACAAGATTTGTATCTCCAAATATAACCCTAAGCTTGATCTTCAAGTATAATGGTGGATAATTAGTTACACAATATATCTTACTTATTATTCTCTTCTCTTAGAAATGGAAAAATGAATGTGTTTATATAGGTGGATCTAAACCTAAACCCTTATTAAAGTTTAGGTTGATATGGTCAACCCAATTGACCTAGTATTGAAAATAGTAAAAACTAACTAGGTTATGAACTATGTCATCCATGGTCAACCTAGTTCTTAGTAAGCTATTATAAATAACAATACAAGGTTGGTGTGTCTGACATAGTCATGTACACTACCAAAAAGGGGTTTAGGTTAAGGAAAAGGCTAATGAAGGTGGTAAATTACTAGAGGAGGGTGAAAAATAGGAGTCAAATCTTAGGCTAATGGTTTTTAGGAGACAAGTGTGTAGATATCAAGTGAAAAAAAGGGGCAATAATCTTGCAAAGCACCAATGGTCTACCCACTCATTTCCCAGTGCACCCCTTAAGGCATACACTCAAAATGATTGAGACTCGATGGTTTCTTCCAACATATAAAGCATCAGTATTTGATAAAAGTTGAAAATATTATGTATACATATGCCCCACTCAAAGCTCATCACATGTCATGTAAGTGTAATAGGGGATGGTGCTTCGAGAAAGAACATAGAAACACATGTAATTGAGATAACTTAAAAATTACATACAAAAAGTAATGCTAAAATAAAATGAGAGTAACTAAAAATACCATATACATACCTTAACTTACCTTTCCACTAAATTATTATATGCAAACATCCTAGTCTAGATCACGGAGGGTGCAGTACCTGCATTTGAGAAACCCTAGGGATACAAGACTAACAATAGAAGTAATGTGTGTGTGTATAGGATGGTTAAAGTAACAATGAATTACTTAGTAAAATTCATAAATTAAAATTATTAAGGCAAGGTTATAACCAAAATAGTAATGTCAACTGAATTACAAAATGATGGCAAATGAATGCAGAACACACTAAATCACATTAGAAAGCATGTAAAACTTAAATGGAAAGAAAGGATGTAGAACATACTAAATTATGTTAGGAAGCATGAAAAACATAAATGGTAAAAAAGAATGTAGAACATAGTAAATCATGATGGGAATAATGTAAAATATAAATGGAAAAAATGAATATCAATGCAAGAAAACTCTAACAAAGATATGTAAGCAAGTGAAAATTAATCCCATGTAAGATAGGCATGCCGAATTAAACATAAATAAAAACATGAATGACTAAAAATCAAATGTAAGTTAAGATGTAAAATAAACATGAATAAGTGATACATGAATAGAAACATGTAATAATGCCAAATGTCATATATAATATAAGTGAAGTCCACAAAAATCAAATAAGAACATGATAAATAAAAGAAAATCAAAATCTCCAAAGGATGAAAAATCAAACTTAGTGCTTGTTATAAGATGCAATGTAAGAAAATACAACCACCTAATGACATGACTAGTATGATAATGAGATGGTGTGGTAAACAAATGGTGTAAGGGTGTTTGTGAATAAGGCTTGGTCCTATCCAAGGAATTACAATGCAACTCATAAAATATAAATCAAGAAGCATAAGTAGGTAGAGGTGATTAAATATGCGATCAACTAAAAGCAATATCCAACAATTAGAATATAAGGAAAATATGGTGTAAACAATGAATGTGAGGCACCACATAGGTGATGTGAACTTTCCTTATCAAAAATGAGGCACACTACACAAGTGAGAAAGGCTAAGAACTATCAACACCAAGAACTTAATACATTTTTATGAATGAACACAAAGTTTGAGATAAAAAATGAAGTACATAGATCAAACCATGAAGGCTATATGCATGAAAATTAAAATGGACCTACCTTCCCATAATGTGTTCCTTGTTCCTCAGGACCTCTTATAAATCCATTAGTCTACTATGAAGATTAGGTATTTGCATGAGAAAGTAGGTGTCACTAGATAGTATATGATATAATGAGAACTCCTACACCAGTCTACTGGCCTACCACATCTCAATGGACCTCATCGCCAATTATGGAGTTTGAGCTTTGACTAAGATAGAATATGTGCCAAATATAGATTATGTCTTTTGGTGTGATCTAACTCTTAAGATTTTTTTTGCCTTTGAATTATTACCTTTTGTTTGTATTTTATGATTTGGATTTTAACTTATTTTGTATTTTTCCATTCCTCCTCCTCCATACTAATCCAGAGAACCAAACATGAGAAATAGGTGACAAACACAACAAAGCTTACACTTGGTCACTAGAAAAAAGGACCTAAATACTAAGGTGCCTAAAGAATCCTAGATCATGTCCATAAGTAAGTGCACAATCTCAAAATTGACTGATGTGAGCCTCAAATGAAAGGAGATAAGGTAAATATGGGGATCATGAGAGACCCATATATGTAATAAGTGAATGATGAATATGCTTTTAGATGATCATAAGGATGTAAAATAGGGTTATGAAAAGGATGAGGCTATGCATATGATAGTCATGTCCCTAAAAAGTCATACTAACCTACAAAGGATATAGCACAAGCACCAATGAAAATAGTAGTCATCCCAAAACTTTGTTTAAATATGTCTTAATGTGGTAATTTTTGAGTAGATCTTGGTCCTATCCATGGTCTTACACTACAACTCATAAGGTGAACACAAATGAGGTGAAAGATAAATAATGGGGGAAAATAATCATAAATCTATTGAGACAAACAATGACATAAAAAGATAAAAATGAAAGAGATATATAAGAACTAAAATGAAAACAAATTCCCAATGTAATGTGTAATAAAAAAAAAGAACATAAAGGAAAACAATGATGTTATTAAAGTGAAACTAAAAGAAGTAAAGTACATTAAAAAAAAAAAAAATGTGAGACAAAAATAATAAGTAAGATCAATGTTAACATCTATATTAAATATGAGCATGTGAAATACAAGTCTATGCATCTCAAAAGATTTATTAAAGTTAAATTTTTTTGTTATTATGCATTGTAGAATAAGAGTGGGAATCGTAATATTCCCTAATGGGTAAGTGAATGTAGGAATGGGCATTTCAAGATGCCCCAAAATTTGAGGTGGAGTGAGGTAACATTGAACCATTAAAATGATTTACATTGGGTTGGAAGTTGCATTTGGAGATAGGTAAATGTGTTGGTTTGTTATATTTTAAGGAGGTTGAATTTGACATAAGATGTGTAGGAGAGGTATGAAGAGATAAAAGAGGTAAAGTAGGACCATGTATGATATGCTTTGGAGTAGGCATTTGAACTAATTAATCATTTGGTTCATGTGGCCTAAGAGGTTGAGATTAAATGGATGCAATGATATGTTTAAAGTTATTCATGTTAGCTATCCTTTCCTTATTGGTGTAGGAAGAAGGATCAACTATGGTTTGAACAATATTAGTGGATGAGGTGTAGGTATGGGATAATTATTTTTTTTCATTAGGTAGTTGATTTTGATGTGATTTTGGTTCTTTATATTTAATTTGAGAAGTTTGAAGATAGTCTTGATAATGTTGTTTTATGAGAATATCAAGATTGAAATGTGGACCAAGAAAGGAAGCAAGAATAAATTGGTGAATATCATGACAAGACTCATAAGAATGACCTATAGTAGCATGCCACCAATAAAATTTATCAAGATTGTACCATTTTAGAGGAGGTTTGGAAGGATCAAAGCTCATGGGTTTAGAGGGTGGCAATTTTTTCTTAAGTTGTTCTACACTCAAAGGAGGGTGGGTTGAGTTACAATTGGTTGAATTGAATGTTCCATTTTGAGGTCATGGAGGCTTGGATGAATCAATGTTATGAAAAAATGATTGGAAAGGTTCTTTAGTAGTTGTTTGAAGTGTTTGAAATTGAATCATAATAAATTCTTGCATTTTTTCTTGGTCTAATGCTTCTTATAAAGTTTTAGGGGAAAAGATGTAAACTTTGTATTGAAGGGGAGATTTAAGAGAAGTAACAAATATTTTTAAAAGAGTATCATCATTTATTTTATGGTCCAATTTGTGATCTAGATAATTCCATCATTTGATGAAAGTGTGAATAGATTCATTAGGAAGTTGCTTGGCATTGATGAAATGGCTAAGGTAATTTTTAGGAAGGTCATCATGTTGGAATTACTTCACTAAAGCATTAACTAAATCCTCTAGTTGTGAGATGGAATGCCTTGGAAGAGGTTTGTACCATTCAAGTGTATCACCAATAAAAGTTTCATTTAAGATTTTGGTGGTAGTAAAGGTGTTAGTTTGGACCCATTCCTTATAGAGATTACCAAAAGACTTAAGAAATATAGTAGGGTCCTAAGTCCCATCATATGTGATAGTTGGATAAATTTTTTCAATATCTATGGATGCAATGAATGGGGCTAAAGGTTCATTTTTAATATATTGAATCATTTTTTTATTCGTTAGAGTTTGTGAGATGATATTCCCATTAACATCTCTAAGAGGAAGAGGATTTAAATTTTGATTTGGTTGAGACATGATGAATTGAGGTGGTTGACTAGTCATGTGTAATAAATATTACTGTATTTTCATTATTTAGGAATGATTAGTTATTTACATGATGTTTATTTGTTGAACTATTTGTGCAAGAAATAGAGTTGTGTCAATTTGTGCATTAGTATTTGAAGGTGGGGCATTAGTGTTGTTATGAGAGAGATTATTAGTGTTGGTGGGAGAAAGGGTATTGGGTGGAGGATTCTTGACATTGGTATTGGGAGGAGGACTAGGATGAAAGACCTAAATTGCATTACAATGTGTAGTTATTGGTTTTGGATTAGGAAAAGATGAAGGAAGAAAGTGAATAGTTTCATCTGAAGTAATAAAATGAGTGAGGTTCTAATTTAAATCCTTAATTATTCAATGATCTTGACTAAGAAAATGTTGAAAATATGGCATCATAATGAAATAATACTAGATAACCACATACAAAATAGTATCAACCAAGGTGTATAGAGTTGATAGGTTTGACTGTGTATAATTTAGACAAAAGGACATAAAATAAAGACAAAATTAGTAAAACATAGAATAAGGTCAACTAAGTTGACTTAGTACTATAAATAATATGTGAAATTGATCCTGATAAGGATACAACATCAAATATCTTGACTTAGTACTATAACTTGACTGGTGAAAAAGAGTACAGTGCCAACTAGGTCAACTTAGTACTACAGATAGGGAGAAACATAGTTTGATAAAGATACAAGGTCGACCAGGTTGACTTAGTACTATAACCTAACTGGTAAAAAAGAGTACAGAGTCGATAAGATCGACTTATTACTAAAAATAGGGGAACCATAGTCTAATAAGGGTACAAGGTCGACTAGGTTAACTTAATACTATAACATGACTAGTAAGATAGAGTGCAGGGTTGACCAAGTCAACTTAGTTGGCATAGTGTTGTCATTGATGTCAATATAATGTCATTAATGTCAAATTATATTTTCATTGATAGTTTAGATGCATCTGATAAAGATGCATGGTGTGTGGGGTATGAGCTTGTATGTTTGATATGAAGACTTGGCATAGAACATAGTGAGCTATGAAAATCCTTAATTGAGCTCGAAAGATCTACATTAACATCTTTAAATATGCTTTGTCAAGCTATGAAGATGTTCTGTTGAAGTTCTAAAGATCTACCAAGCAGTTTTGAAGATGTTCTAATGAATCTCTAAAGACCTATCCAGTTGTGCTCTAAATATATCTAGCTATACTTTATAGATTAATATAACAACTCCAAAGATATCCACTATACATATATAAATTTTTCCTCTTTAGATATCTTATTTTAGACATTACTATTCATAGTAATAGTCTTAAATGATCTAATAATGTCTCTTTGTTGAGAAATAATTTGAAGGCAACCTAATGATTTTTTTGAGGTTGATGTCAAGTTTCAGGTCAACATAAGCATGTTTTGAAGTACTAGTCTGTAAATATAAGGTGTCTTGAGAAGCATAGTCATATCATGAGCATGTGTATGGTAAGCATGAAGTATTATGTGTAGAGGTATGATATTGTCTAAGGAGAATGAAATGCATGTGATCAAGGTGTATAAGCATCAAGGAGTGTTTCATCAGTTTTTAAGCTTCAAGTGCTCGAAAATTCTAGTCATGACACTGGTCATTGCATGAAAAAACCTTGTGAGAAGGTATGAGCTTAGTGGCCTAGTGAGATGAATGAATAGAGGAATAAGAGGCTCTATGATGTTTTTTTAGAATTATTATGAGGTTTTAGAGCACTCAAGTGAGTCTCAGGGTAAGAATACATGGGTAAGACCTACAGACCTAGTATGTAACTAGACCACCTCTAGACCCTGCTTGGCCTAATGAAACAACATGAGCTATTGATAAGACATATGAAGAATACATGATAGTGTTTGATCATCAGATAGGTTGTTTTATTTTTTACATAAGGTCTTGAGAGCTTGAATAGTGGTTAAAAGGTCAACTTCAAGACTTATTATGACTTGCATGTCAAAGGCTTAGAGAGTAAAGAGAGAGAGATGGTAGCTAGATGGGGTATTAGGATTTATATTCCAAGCAAAGTGTGAATGTGTGTGTATTTATATAGTTTTTTCATGTTATTTCAAGTATGTTTACCAAGTTTCAAGTTAATATTTGAAGGTTAAAGCAATAAAAAGTGTGTTGAGGTCTCTCATGTGCACAGAATGAAGGGTTCTCAACCTGAGAATAAATTTAAAGTGTTCATTGGCATGTGTAACCTATGAATGAGAATATAATATATTTATTTTATATTGGTAAGGATCCTATCTAAAAAATTTAAGCGTTAGTTTCTATAATAAGGGTCTAAGCTTTATGAATAATCATTAAGACTGGAAGATGGTTTAAAACCTCAAAGAACCCTAACAATGACCCAATGTTGAAAATATTATTCTAAAATTCTTAGAATGGCTTTACATGGATTTTCAAGTAATTGTATAATATATTAAAGTGTCCTAGGCACCTCTAGTTATGATTGGTTTGTCAGTTGAGTGAGTGGACCCTATTAGAAAGGCCTTATTTCTTAGAGATTTATTGTAGCAGGTAGAGTTGGCCAAGTTAAAGTTGTTAATAAGATGAAAGTTTAATATTGAGACTTTAATCTTATGTCCATGGTGTTTTATGATCATGTTCCATCTTTTAAGAGTGATAAAATGGTCATACAAGTTGACCAATCGCTAACAAATCTAGTGGTACAGACAGTGAGAAAATTAGGCAGAAGTGAGAAGTTGATTAGATATGTGTTATCATAGACTAAAGATGAATCCAAGAGCATGAAAAAAAATTTAAATACCTATAATCCATTTTAAATTTGGATACAATTTTTGGAGGTCAGTGGATATGATGAAAAATTTGCTCATAAGTTGATATGTCTAGTGTAGACAAGGCAGTAAAGGTGTGAGGTTGTGAGATTGGTCTACAAGACCAATATTTCCATATGACCATGTTATATATCTATTTTATATTGTTATAAATATATTATAATATCATTCACATTAATTTTAAGTCTCTAAAAATTGTCTACACATGTGTTGAAGGTCATTATCACTATGATTGTGTTTGAAGGTAAACTAACAGATTTGGGTAAGCAAGTTACAGTGATGAATTAGAGGCACATTGCCCTAAACTGAAGCATTAAATAAATATGATGTTTTTTTTAGTACATTAATGTCTTATACATGATTTTAAAAATCTTGAAAGTCAATGAAATTGATTGAAATGGCAAAGCTAAAATGGCTTGTTTGGTTGAGTAAAGTCTGTGAGAGAGAAAGTCAACAGATTGGTCTACAAGACCAATAGTTTCCATTAAAAATTATTATATATTTGTTTTATATTGTTATAATTATTTTATAATATCATTCATTAAAATTTTTTGATTATGTTCTATTAGATGTCAAAAGTTCATATTTTCATGACCGTGTTTTAAGACTAGTTGGCAGTTCTGAGTAAGCATCTTGCAGAGAAGAGTTTGAGCCTATATACCTTGAATTGAAGCATATAATGAAGTTTTATATGTGATTTTTTTTCATTATTACTACTCAAATTTGTGTTTATGATTCATTTATTCAAGATATAATTTATGGGTATGTACATGCCTTATATGAATAATACTAATGATGTGCTCCAAGTAGTGATTTGAGATAATAAAAAGTGTTATGAATCCTAGATGATCTTAAAAAGGTTATATTGGATTGGAATATGATATGTTCCTAATATTTGAGGTGTTTTAATATGATCCAATAATATCAAAGGGTATCGTGTGCCAAGTAGGCCCAATGAAATTAGGTCTCTATGAGACCTAAAGAAGAGATAAGGCCTAATTGAAATAGGTCAGACCTAAAGGGACTCAAAGCACATTTTATACATGACTATGATATGTATTAAGATCCATTATATGTCTTACCTAAGAAGATAATATTTTTTGGTCAACTAAGAAGGATATGATCAAGTGACTTGTATAAATACTAGGTAATTTTAGGCCTATTTGGAGAAGAAGCAGGTATGAGGAGAGTAAAAAAATAATATAACACTTGGTAAGAATAATAAGATAGTATAGACCATTAAATGAGTATAGAGTATTAGTGTTTAATATTTGGCATTAGTTATGAATATGAGTATCAAGGTCATATGACCTAATCAAGTCAAGAAGAGGGCTAGTTGAGTGAAGAAGGTTAGAGGCCAATTTGAGAGGGATAGAAGTGTGTAAAGATATGATGAAGATCATATTTTGTGTGAGAAATAAGATATTCTAAATTTGATAAAGTGCTTAAAGTGGCTAATTTTTTGTTGATTCATCTAGGGCATTGGTGCCTCCTTGCAAGTTGGTGCTTGTTAAACTTTAGTTGAGTTGGTGCTTAGCTAGTTGGAGTTGGTGTTCCATGTGAAGTGAGTTCTTCACTAAATTTGGTGTTTGTATTATAATAATATAGTCCATTTACATCATCAGTGGGTTTTTTTCCCCTTTAGGGCTTTCCACATATATATTGTGTTCATGTGTTTCATGCTCTTGTGGATTGGTGCTTATGCTTGCTAAGATGTACATGCTTATTTAAATGATCTATGATTACTTAAATAAGACTGTTAAAGAAATTTTTTTAATATTTATTCACCCACACTTTCACTCATTTATGTTCTAACATTTGGTATAAGAGACTTGTCCTTTAAAGCAGGTCTAAAACCTAAAGGAGATCTTAAAAGCAAGGATGGCTAGTCAACAAGCTCAAGGTGGTTTCTCTACCAGCAATTATTCAATGGATCTTATTATGAATTTTTTAATGTTATGATTAATATATATTTTATTTCTCAATGTCATGATATATGGTAGTCAGTTTTGCATGGCTATAGTGCTACTCTTCCACCAACTGATGCAGTAGGTAAGAAAGCTAGTGAAAACAACTCCAAGGCAATGAATTCCATTCTTTGTGGCCTATCATGGGTAGAGTTTGTGAATGTAATGAAATATGAATTAGATAAAAATATATGAGATAATTTTAATACTATTCATGAAAGAGACAAAAAGGTGAAGATGGTCAAGTTATAGACCAATCGAAGATAGTTTGAAAGCCTTAAGATGAATGAAGATGAAACAATTGTATCTTACCTATTAAGGGTTGATGAAGTTGTCAATGTCATCAAAGAATTGGAAGAAGAAGTGAAAAAATCTACTATTATTCAAAAATTATTGATATAACTAATTCCTAAGTTTGACTCTAAGGTGTTTGTAGTAGAAGAGATGTAAGATTTGGACAAGCTAGAGATGGATGGGCTTCATGGTATTTTGACTATTTATGAGATGAGAACTAATGAAAGAAGACCTCCCAGGAAGGAAGAATCCTTTAAAGTTATAAGAATTAAAAATAAAAGAAATTTAAAGATGATAAATTCTTAGATATCGATGATGATTAACTAATAACCATGTTTACAAATAAGTTGACATTTAGATCTGGTAAGTACAAAGGTAAGTTTCCCTTCAAATATTTCAACTATGGAAAGATTGGTCACTTTACATCCAAGTGTCCTAACAAAGATAAATATGATCATGATGATTAACATGATGAACATCATGGAGATGACAAGAATACCTATAATCCTAATAATATCAAAAATGAGTTCAAGAAGTATGAAGGCAGGAAATGAACTTTCAAAAACAAGAGAAGCTTCTACACCAAAGAAGATAACTCTTCTAATGGAAGTGAATATGATAGTGATGGTGGCAGTAATGAACATAAACATGACAATAATGAAACCTTATTCATGGCCATAGAATTAGACAATGAGGTTTTTTCAAATGGGAAAGGCCTTATGGTTGATGTAGAATCAGATGAAGAAGTAGAAGTGAATCTTGAGGCAAAATTAGTAAATACCTTAAAGGAGTTGAAGTTTAAAATAAAAAATAATCACAAACTAAGATCACTAGTTAAGGACTATAAGGAGCAAAATGGCTTGTTTGAGGAGAAATTGAATAGCACCTCCAAAGAGTATGATGATATCATCAATCAAGTTGAGTCATAGATAGAGATAGTCAATGCAAACATGAAGGCTAAAGAAGAAGAATGCATCAGGTATGAAACTAAAATAGAATCTCTAAAAGATAAGCTGGATCAAACATATAGCAAGGTGAAGATATTTTTGAAGTTTGAAAAGATCATTCAGGCTCTAGATAATATCTTGAGTAGTCAAAAGTCTATAAGTGATAAAACAGATCTTGGTTTCAAAGAAGACCAAAAGGAAGCACCGCTAGTCAAGAAGAAGACTATTGAAGACAAAAAGGTTAACATGAAAAGACATATCAAACAAACTAATGATATAAGGTATGTTAGTTATTTCAATGGTCATTGTTTTGTATGTAGTCAATTTTCTCATAGAGCAAGAAAATGTAGAATACCCTCCAAGAATAAGTACTCATGGAACTATGGAAGGATTCATAATTCACATCAGTCAAATGGTATGTATAAGATAGTTTATTACAGCTGTCATAATGTAGGACACATTTCAAGATTCTATCCTAACAGAGTTAGAAGGTCATCAAGTCAAAATAGAAAGTTTGAAGCCCCTATAGTGCAAGAAAGAAGGTAAATGAATGTATGGAAACCAAAGGTAAAAAAAATAAGTCATGGTCAATCTACAAGCTCAAGTGGAATATTTGTTATGATAGAGCATGCCTCGAGTGCGAAATCAATTCAGAAATGTATATTGTTAGCTCACATTGATGATAAAATGGTTGATGATGAGATCAAGCATATATTGTTAATCAAGCCCATAAAGATATTGAAGAACATTCTATCTTTTGATAGCATGGACATCTAGGAATCTCATGAACTAGTGTTATTTTAGTACAATATAGAAAGGGGTGAATCCATTGGGCTTCATGAGACATTCATCAGTAAGTGGAACCATGGCGGATGCTTATTCAAATTTGATAGGTGTTGTATGGTATGAATACATGTTGAATATTGTTGAGTATGAGTTGAAAGTGTGATCTTTTGACATATTGAGAGGTAACTATTGCTACCAAGGTATTTGATTTGTGTTTAAGATGGTCTATGTGTACTATTGATTCATATGGTGAGTAGTTGAGAAGATAAAGAGGGAGCATGGTTGTGTAGTTATGTATGATTCTTCTTTGTTGATTTGTTACATTGATTGATATATGCTTAGTCTAAAGGAAATCTTGGTAGTTCTACGTTCTTTGTCAAGAGAGTGGTTACTTTTATTATCTAAATAGAAATAAGCATGGAATTAGGGGGAGCATGATCTCTAATATGTTTCATGATTTTTTTTGTTAAGAGTTGTGAGAGAGAGTTGAGTGTTATATATGCATCAAGATGACCTTGAGGACATACAGGACCAAGGCACATATTATATTATCTTAGTTTGAATGTCATGAAGAAGATAAGTTATGATATAGGTCTATCATAGTGAAGCATGTAAGCACATACCTAGTTGATATAATGATGCAAGGAAGGCATCATGATGATGTTTGTGTTGTGGTGTCATGAGAAACGTAAAGGAGAAAGATTGATGAAAGAATAAAATTTGAAGATGTCATATAGACATGAAATGAGTGATATTTTCTTTATCATCAAAGACTAGATTGTTCCCTTGGAATAATATCTTTGATAGCTGGCAGACCTAATTGACATAATTGATAAGTGTTGATTACAAAGATGTTTTATGTTCATAGGCATTAAGTGTGATTGTTCTAGGTGTTTGAATATGAACTTTGCGTCATGTGTCACATTTTTATATGCTTAGTATGCTCTAGTTGTTTGAGTTGAAGGTGATCAATCAAGATAGAAGTCTGGCTGATAGTGAACTAGGTGTTTTACAATCCTAGTGAACAATGAACTATCACAATAAGGGTTATCATGATGTATATGGATCATATATGGCCTATGAATCTCATAGAAGATCAGAAGAGATTGTTTTCATAGTGTATAAATGGATAATGATAGGTTGAGTGATATCTTCAAGGTGAGAATGTTGAAAATTATCTTCTCTAATTAGTGATCAAGATTGATATCAAAGAGCACATTGCATAAGGTGGATATCAAAAGTGAATTGAGATAATTGGAAGTATACATTTGGAAGTGATTAGGCAAATGAAAGAGTTATCATGAGTGAGTTCATTCATTAAATAATTTTTTTTGAATAGTTATCATGAGTGGTTGCCATAGTTTTTGAAGATGTTGTGCCATCTAGTGTCTTTAAGAGGGAGTACATACTCAGGGGGAGAAAGAGAGTTTCCATAAGGTGTGTGAAACAACTAATGATACTAAGGTAAGTACTTGATCAAAATTTCATTGTGTGGTTTCTTTAAATTCAGGTCCAAGGATCAGATAATTTATTTATGGAAGACCCTTTTTAATTAATGTCAAAAGGGTAGAAAGACTAATTTGAGGAAGAAGAGATTGATCAGATTGTAGTGTGTTTTTTCATCAATGATAAAGGGGGAGTTTGTTGGCATAGTATTTTTATTGATGTCAATATAATTTCATTAATTTTAAATTATGTTGTCATTTATGTCTAGATGCATCTAGTGAATATGCATGATGTGTGGGGTATGAGCTCATATACCTGATATGAAGACTTGGAATAGAACACAGTGAGCTATGAAGATCCTTAGTCGAGATCTAAAGATCTATGTTAGTAGTTTTGAAGATGCTCCATCAAGATATGAATATATTCTATTAAAGCTCTAAATATCTACCATGAAAGTCCAAAGACATTTTGATGAAGATCTGAAGACCTATCCAATCATGCTCTAAAGATATCTAGTTGTGCTCTATAGATTAATATAACAACTCCAAAGATATCTAATATACATATATAGATTTTTTCTCTTTAGATATCTTCTTTTAGACATTACTATTCAAAATGATATTATAATGTCTCCCTATTGAGAGAGAATTTGAAATCAACCTAATGATTCTTCTAAGGTTGATGTTAAGTTCCAGGTCAAAGTAAGCATGTTTTGAAGTACTAGTCTTTGAATATAAGGTGTCTTGAGAAGCATAGTTATATCATGAGCATGTGCATGGTCAGAATGAATCCATATGTGTAGATTTATGATATCATCTAAGGTTTTTTGAGTTTGTATATAAGGTTTTTAGAGCTTGAACAATGGTTAGAAGGTTAACTTCAAGACCTATTGTGATTTGCAGGTCAAAGTCTTAGAGAGCAAAGAGAGAGATAGTGGCCAGATGGGGTATCAATATTAATTTCCAAGGAAAGTGTGAGTATGTATGCATTTATAGAGTTATTTCATGTTATTTGAAGTATTTTGACCAAGTTTTAGATCAAAATTTGAAGGTTAAAGAAATAAAAAGTGTTTTGAGGTCTCTCATGTGCACAAAATGAAGGGTTCTAAACCTGAGAAGAAATTTCAAGTGTTAATTAGCACATGTAAATTTTGCATGAAAATCCAAGCTATTCATGGTATATTAGTAATGGTCCTAGCTCAAATCTCTAATAATTGGTTTCTAGAGTAAGGGGCTAAGCTTTATGAATGATTATTTAGACTAGAAGCTAGTTTAAACCCTCAGAGAACCCTAACAATGACCTGATATTGAGTATCATGTTCTAAAGTGCTCATAATGGTTTTACATAGATATTTAAGTGATTTTATCATTTATTCAACTCTCTTAGGAACCTTAAAGTATTATTATTTTATCAAGGGAGTGCGTGGACCCTATAAGAAAGGCATTATTTCTTAGAGATTTGTTGTATCAGGCAAAGTTGATCGAGTCAAAGTTATTAATGGGATAAAATTTAAAGTGTGATAATTTTATCTTATGTCCATGGTGTTTTATGAGAAATGTATATCCCTTAGTATTGTTAAACTGGTCATATAATTTGACCAGTCGCTAACATACCTAGTGGTGCAGATAATGAGAAAATCAGGCAAAAGTGAGAAGTTGATTACAGATATGTTATCATGGATTAGGGATGAATCCAAGAGCATGAATATATTTTTAAATAAATTTAATAAATGTTCAATTTAGATATAATTTTTTTATGTTATTGGATATGATGAAAATGTTGCTCATGAGTTGACTTGTCTAGTGCAGATAAGACAATGAAGGTGTGAGGTTGTGAGATTGGTCTTAAAAGACCAATATTTCCATATGACCATGTTATCTATCTATAATAGATTGGTATAATGATATTATAATATCATCCACATGCATTTTAAGTCTCTTAAAATTTTCTACATAAGTGTTTAAGGTCATTATCATCATCACTATGTTTGAAGGTAAACTGGCAGATCTGGATAAGCAAGTTATAGTGATGAGTTGGAGGCTCTTTACCCTGACATGAAGCATTAAATGCATATGATATTGTTTTTTATTACATTAATTCTCTATACATAATTTTTATAATCTTTTGATTCAATTAAAGTGATTGAAATGGTAAATCCAAAATGGCTCTTCTGGTTGAGTGAAGTC
The DNA here is from genome assembly GCA_037957365.1 of Torreya grandis. Taxonomy (NCBI): domain Eukaryota; kingdom Viridiplantae; phylum Streptophyta; class Pinopsida; order Cupressales; family Taxaceae; genus Torreya; species Torreya grandis. The sequence continues at coordinate 4,895,290 of JARHVA010000262.1, read as the reverse complement.
TGTGAGAGAGAAAGTCAACAGATTAGTCTGCAAGACTAATAGTTTCCATTAGAGATTATGATATATTTATTTTAGGTTGTTATAGGTATGTTATAATATCATGTTTATACATTATAATTCTTTTATTATATTCTATCAGATCTCAAAATTTTAGTTTTTCATGACTGTGTTTTGAGACTAGTTGGCAGTTCTGAGTAAGCATCTTGTAGAGAAGAGTTTGAGCTTATATACCTTGAATTGAAGCATATAATAAAGTTTTTGATGACTTTGAGGTAATGAATATTTTTTATATGTGATTTTTTTTCCATGTCTTTTCATCAAATTTTTGTTTATGCTTCAGTTATTCAAGATAGACTTTATGGGTATGTATGGGCCTTATATGAATAGTACTAATGATGTGCTCTAAGTAGTAGTTTGGGCTAAAAAGTGTTATGAAGAATAGATGAGATTATAAAAGATTTATAAAAGTGTCATATTATGTTTTTTTTTGATGTGAGGTGTTTTAATATGATCCAATAATATCAAAGGGTAACATGTGCCAAGTAGGCCTAATGGAATTAGGTCTCCATGAGACTTAAAGAAGAGATAAGGCCTAATTGAAATAGGTTAGACCTAAAGGGACTCAAATAATGTTTGATCCATGAATATGATATTTTTTAAGATCCATTCCATGGAAAACCTAATAACATAATAATGTTTGGTTGATTAAGAAGGATATGATCAAGTGACTTATATAAATACTAGGCAATTTTAGGCCTATTTAGAGATGAAATAGGTATGAAGAGAGTAAGTGAATAATATAACACTTGGTAAGTATAATTTGGTCTTATATACCATCATATGAGTATACATGATCATTGATAAAGATTTTATATAGGTTGTGTATATAAGTATCAAGTTCATATCACCTAATCAAGTCAAGAAGAGGGTTAGTTGAACGAAGAAGGCTAGAGCCAGTTTGAGAGGGATAGAAGTGTGCAAAGAGTTAAGAAATAAGATAATCATTTTTTATGTGATAAAAAAAGTATTATGAAGATGATCAAGTGTTTTAAGTGGCTAAATTATTATTGAGTCATCTAAGTATTTTGTGCCTCCTTAAAATTTGGTGCTTGTTAAAGCCTAGTTGAGTTGGTGCTTAGCTAGTTGGGGTTGGTGCTCCATGTGAAGTGGTTGTGTCACTAAAGTTAGTGTTTATTTTATAGGACTGTATTCCATTTACATCATCAATGGATTTTATTTTCATTTAGGTTTTCCCACATAGATATTGTGTTCATGTGTTTCATGCTCTTATGGATTGGTGCTTATGCTTGTTAATATGTACATGCTTGTTTAAATGATCCATGATTGATTCAATAAGATTGTTAAATAAAGTTTTTGAAGACTGATTCACCTCCCCCTCTAATTTATTTATCTTCCTATAGACTTAGTACTATAGACAATGAAAAACACAATCTATAAGAGACTGTCAAACAAAATAACATTGTGCTAAAAATAGGAGAAGTTTTTGCAATGTAATTTGAAGCAAGAAATGGAATCAAACACACAAACAATTACATCAATAAGAATTATCAAATTGGGGCACACTGTAAAAAACCTTGCACCAACATTGGCCAATGCAATTGTTTTTAATATAACACATAATGATAAGAGAGAAAGCAATCAACTGAAATGCAAATGTTAATTAAGTGGTTATATTGAGTGTTGTTATATTATTATAAAGTGTTATTTTAAGTGTGATATGGAAGTTGGCTGAAAATAGAGAACTAAAAATCAATCTATGGATGGTTTCAAGACATTTAAGCTAAAAGGGATCTATGTTGTCAATGGTATTGGATTGGTATTGGGGCCTACCCCTTCACTTCATAATCCCACAATGATAAGGGTGTTAGATGATTAGCCAATATATATCTTTAATCACATGTTTATAATTAGCCAAAAAATCAAGTCGACTTTTCCCTTGGTGATGAAATACAAGTAGGTATGCCTTGGGAAGATAAATATTAAATGTGTTTTGAATATTGTGTGATTTAGTAGTGTGTGTAAAAAAGACAAAATAGTATAACTAAATAGCAATTTAAAAAACTACCTAATTAGACTATGTGAGCTATTCTAATCATGCAAACACATAAAAATGAAAGTGTGAATTAATTACTTGAAAATAGTTATTAATTTCCAAATTAAAAATGGTATAGAGTTGGTTTAGATGACATTGTATGCAAATAGTATAGAATAGAGTTGACTGGGTCTCTATTATTTTGTGGAAGCAAGACTCTTTAAGAATATATTCAACCAAGTTGAATTAGTCTTTTATAAAGAAGATAGGCTACATAATTAAGTTGACCAAGTCTACTTAGTTTATTATAGGATTGAAATTTTAAAGACTACAAACTTGCATAAAATAGAATTGTAATGAAGTATTGAATTAATAGAGAGAGAAAGAGAGGAAACTTGGTGGGTTGGAAGATGATTAAGATTGCAAATTTTCTATTGAAGTGCCTTGAATGTTGATTTCAGTTTTTAAAACTAAGTCAATTGGTTTGACCTAGTTCTATGAAACCCTATTTATTAAAGCAAGATAATAAGACCACTTCAATCTACCTGACTTAGTGTGTTGATGTAGAAGTTGATTGGAAGACTAAATTTTCATGTTTGACTTAGTTTGTTGATTTGGATGTTGATTGAAAGACTAAGTCAACTTATTTTACTTAGTTTTTTATTTGGGACTGAATAAGAGTATTATGTTGACACATCTAATCTAGTAACTTGTATCTGATGAAGACCTACATAGAAATAATAGAGTTATTTTGATACAATTATGTGTTAAACATGTGCACAAGAGTTATAACTATACCGACCTGGTCAACATAATATCATAAATATAGGAAAATAAGAAAATTATAGAAATTAAATCATGAAATAAAACCTACAAGGGTTAGATTTCATGTTGAGTTTACCAGAATGTATGCAATGAGAAATACAACAGATCTACAAATCAATCCTAACTTAGAGAAGATAGATCCTACTTGTAATTTTCACTGAGGATATATTAGATAATCAGGTTCATGACCAATATGGATCCACTATATCTAATCGATAGATTTCTTACCACAATAATATCACTAAGGAGGGTTCCAAAAGCTCTAGTCAAGTAAAACTATGCAATAACCCTAACTAAGTCCTATGTTTTCATATTCACTAAATTAATAACAAGTAAAGCAAAATATAATCTAGTGCTCACCAAAGCGTTTGGCATAAGGTGGGGGTAATAAATAATAAAATTAAACATGCATAAAAGACATATACTTATGTCAATGTTTAAAAAATCTTAATGCATGGAAGATAAGTGAAAATGCATATTTATCAACTCTTACAGAGGAAGAACAAAGTTAGGAATACTTATCTTTGAAGATGAATTTGTTGAGCCTCAATATATCTCTTAGCTAAGGTGATTCACAAGAGGTTATTATAGTATGTAAGTATGACAAGGATAAATTAGCTCTAGATTACACAAACTATCAATGCATTTAAAAGATTTTTCCACAAGACAAGATCTGTATCTCCAAAGAAAGTATGAAACCGTAAACTTGCTTCTCAAGTAGAATGGTGGACAAGCATATGCACAATATATATTACTTCTTTTATCTTCTCTTAGAAATGAAAAAATGAATGTGTTTATATAGGCAGATATAACTCTAAACCCTTTCAAAAGTTTAAGCCAACAAGGTCAACCTGGTTGACCTAGTATTGAAATTAGCAAAAACTAACTAGGTTATAAACTATGTCAGCCATGGCTAGCCTAATTCTTAGTAAGCTTTTTTAAATAACAATAAAAGGTCGACATGGACAACATAGTCATGTAAACTCCCAAAAAGTGGTTTAGGTTATGTAAAGAGTTAATTAAGGTGGTAAAATACTAAAGGAGGGTACAAAATAAGAGGCAAAGTTTAGGGAAATGGTTTTTAGGATACAAGTGTGTAGATTGCAAGTGAAAAAAAGAGACAACAATCCTAAAAATCACCAATGGTCTACCCACCCCTTTCTTGGTGCACCCCTTAAGGCATGCATTCAAATAGATTGAGATTCAAATGATTCTTGTAGGATATAAAGCATCAGTATTTGATAAGGTTTGAAAATATTATGTGTGAACACAAGTAAGAACCTAGGCATTATAATCAAATCACACCCTCATCCATACTCATTTCGATGGCCCTAGTAAGGTTTAGATACTCAATTTTCATACAAATGTGCTTTCAAATGTGGAATCAATCTCATACATGATACAGTCTCTTAACATATAGTTATTAAATATTTGTGATATTATGCTCAAAAATCCATATAAGTATGACTAAAATGACACCTATAAAGATAAGCCACAACATTTGGTCCCTCAAAGTAAATAATTACATCTAACACATCCTCGAATCTCTTCTAAAGATTGATTTCACTTTGGTATCTAGTAAGAAACACATAAATCTTATGTACCATGCATAAAATTCAATGTTACTCATGATCAACATAAAGCAACTTGAGCATCAGAATAAACATGCTTTAGTCATCCACCCAATCCAACACACAAGTAAATAATATGTTGTCTTAGTATATATATTTCTCTAAAGGATCCAAAAAATACACCACATATTGTAAAGCATTATATCAATTTGATTTTATATCTCCACTTTTGAATAATCCACTCTTTTCCCAATCAATTTGGAAGAACGGAAAGGTTCGATGCCAGATTTAGGAACTTATTGGTCAGGTAAATATCAAGGCAATCTCCTTATGGTATCCTGATATTACTTCCACCAAATAAATATGGTTCATGGTAGTTATGTATCAACTATCATGAACTAAAAAAAAATAGGTGAAGAATAACTATATATTTTCACATATAGATAACCTTTTGTACTATCTCCTAGGTGCATAGTAATTCACCGAGATTAACCTAAATTTTGGTCATCATCAAGTTTTGGAAAACCTAAATATATTAGGAAAATAATATTCAAAACCAATGAGGAATTATATGAGTGGTTGGTATTTCCTTTTAGTTTTACCAATATGCTAACAGCATTCATGCACTTGATGAATGATATACTCAAACCATTCACCAACATTTCACCATATATTCTACTTGGATGATATTCTCATCTTTAGCAAGACTTGGTAGGACCACATCACACATGTCCTACACACAATTTGCCAACAAAATTTTCAAACCAACTTAGGTAGGTGTACATTCGATGTCATATACATCTAGTACATAAGATCTATCATTGATCGTGTCAGTATACATGTAGACCCAAAAAATATCAAAGTAATCAAAGATTGACCAACTTTGTGAAATCTCATAGAGCTCAGGAGTTTTCTTGGACTTGAAAATGTATTTCATAGGTTTGTCCTTAGAATCTTGCATTTTTTGGCTAATAAATCAAATCATGTGCTCTAAGACTACCTTTAGTGGATGCGTACACAGTAATGCACCTTTAAAGAAGTAAAATTATGCCATTGTGTCACACTAGTTCGATCAATACTAGATATCACATATTTATATATAAATATTAATACATTATACTGTGTTTGATGCGTTACTCACTCAGCAGGTATATAGTGAAATAATACTCATCTTTGAGATAATTACACATTATAATTCAAGCTATAGAATAATCATGACATTGTGTCCTAGGGAAGGAGACTATCATAAGAAACTTTGATTAAAAAAATACATGAATCAAGGTGAATGTACACCACAAAAAGTGGACGACATACTTGTAATAGTTCCATCTGATAATTTAAAATAAGGGGAAATGATATTAAGGCAACAGATTGTCTTAGCCTACCACCTATCAAGGCACTCATCACGGTGCTCGACACTTGAGGCCACAACATTTTTAACTAGGTTTATTTCTTATCACCCTAAATAAATACCATGCATAATTATGTTTTATTCTCATGCAAGGTGAACATGTTATTGATTTTTATTCATTTCGTCAACTTCTTTACAAATTCAGGCATCTTTATGTTCTTTCTAGTATTCCTCATCTATGACTCATTTTAGAGGCACACTAATCTAAGGCAATGATACATTTTTGGGTAAACAAATAAATTATTATTCTATAGCAACACTTCTTTCACCCTCATGCACAGATACATAGTATTTCATATTCTTCAACCATGTTTGGGTTCATTTTGTATTTCACTCGTCTATCATTTCCAACCATGACCCAAGGTTTGTTAGTAATTTTAGCATGCCTTGTGTGAGATGTTGGATAATTATTTGGATCAATTTACAATGTTTCACACTCAAACATATGGGAAATTCAAAATGGTAAAGAAAACACTTGTTTATTTATTGCACATGTACAATAGCTCACATATGTACATGTGGTATGAGAACAAGTGTCATTCATTCAACATGCCTATAAAATATATTTACATAGTTATACTAGGCATAGTCCATTCACACATGTTAGGTTCTAATTAGTTATGCCCCTTGATGTCACCTATCATAATCCTACAATCACTCGATATTGTACATAATAAAAATAAGTTGACAAGGTTGATAATTTCTGACACCACATTTAACAAGTGCACCTATATGTTTCATAAATTCTAATGCACTAATAATAAAAGCATAAAAAGTGCCACAACACACATTGCATACCTCATGATTTCAATATTGGTGATATATTATAGATATAACTATTGAAAGAGTGCTTCAAAGCTCCACACCATAAGATCAGGCCTCTATACTATGTTCCTTACACCATATTATGCATAACTACAACAAAATCCTTTTTCCTTGATTTGTTATTGTGATCATATGATTGCAAAGAAGGTTAGTTTCTTGTTAGTATGTAAATAAAACATAAAACAATATGAAACTATCATTTTATGCATATACCATCAGATTGGGTAAGAACTAGAAATAAATAAAAAAATAGAAGACACATCAAGATGATTACCTTCCTCAATGTATATTTGTTTCTAATTGGTATACATACATGTTTATGCCAAAGTATAGAGCTCAAGATCTTTGTCAATGTCACAGTGCTTCTAATAACATTTTCCTTTGTGTTATTGAGTGATTATTCAATAATTATAATAAAATAGGTTTGAATGATAGAATGATGGCCTTAAGATTTGGTAAAGTTTCATTGCATTAGTTGGTCATGTTTAAAATGGAAAATGACCCCTCTATTTATAGATTCTCCAATCTATCCTCAATCATTAGATGATGATCAAGATGTGTGGATGAGGGTCAGTCAAATTTGGATGGAAATTCAATTAATATTTGGGATTGAGTTGCATTGATTGAGCATAGATTGTCATTCTGATATTTGTTTAGTATTTTCTAAATGCTTGAAAATGTTCCATGTGATGTCATGATTTCAAATATTTCCTATGATGTCATGATGCTATCATGATTCCAGATATTTGTCTATGATGTCATGATAATGAGGAATTAGTTTAATTAATGAATTTGGAAAATAACATATTTTAAAAGCTATGGAATTTCTTATTAGATGAATATTAGGTTAATTAACAAAGATTAATTAACATAATGCGAAATGATGTGATTTAATAATTTTTTCACATAATTGATAACATCACTTTCAAAGTTTTAATTTGACTCAAAAATTACTTAGATGAAGCTAATGATTGCATACAGTGTATTTTTCCAATCATAAATGCACCAGTATGTCACAGACTCTACATGTGGTGTGTGCAGACTAATTTGAGTGTTTCAGTGATTTTGTGTATTATTACAAGAAATCATCTCATTTGTAATTTTGATGTGAAAGTGATGAAAATTGAGTATCTATAGTTTTCCCATGTTTGAAAGGGCATTGCTAGACATTAGGTGAAGTAACGACTTTTAAAAGAATCAAAGAGTCATTAAAATTATTTGATAATGATTGAAGAATGATGTGTTCACATTTTATTGATTCTTATTCAATTAACTAAAAATAAGTTCACAATGATGTCCCAAATTATGTTTGGGATGCCCATGATGCCCCCTCAAGGGAGTGGTCAAAAAATAGTTTTGATCGACAAGCCCTCGAAAGGAATAAATTTCACAAGAAGAATGAAATTAACCCATGGGTGAGATTAACCCATGTGAGCTAATGCTTGCATGTTGTGATTTTCAATGAGAATAATATAATTAATTTTCCCCAAATAGGAGAAAAGTTAGAAAGATGCATCCCAAGATAAGTGACACGCTTTTACTTACCCAAAATAGGATGAAAGTTGTGGGCTTAAGGAATGATGTATCCCAAAATAAGCTACACACTTTGATTTACCCAAACTAGGGTGAAAGTTTCAAGCTTGGAATTAGAAGAAAGATTGAATGATTAAATTACCTCAAAGAGTGTAAAAATGATTGATTAATTTAGTTTCCCCGATAGGGCAAATTCAATTAATGATTAGAAAAATTGGTGTGCCCCTATAGGTCATATTTTCATTTTAATAAATTGATTGATTAATTGATTTGATTGGTAAGCATAGCTCAAGGATACAACCTACTATGCAAATTAAGAATGAGCAAGTACAAGTATGTGTGGATGGTACAACAATTTTTTAGAGAATGAAGAAGTCGTTAAAAACCAGGCACACATGGATGCAAAAAATGATGAAAGAATTGATTGGAAGAATAAAATGATGGCTGAATAATAATGGTAATGGTGGTTAAGCTAACCTCAAAAACATAATGTAACTGAGTGTTGCCTACATAGTCCAGATGCGACCTCATGCCAATGTAGTTCTCTTAGAAATCAAAAGAAGATGATGAGAATAGAATTAGAAGACTTGATTAGAATGAGATTAATGGTGGACCAATGTGTATGACTCTTTTTTTTAACATGCCCATTTGGAGATGAATGCCCTGATTAGCATATATAGCCAAAATGTTCAATTGTTTTGATTTGATCATGAAAAATGTGATGTGATGTAGTCAAAGAGGACCAAAATTATTTGATTTGATAATAGATGATTTTTTAAGGGTGTAAATTTTTAGTGTAGCATAAAATTGTATATAAACTTTGAGAACTTGATTTTTAATGTAACACATGATAGTATTCACCATGATATAAAACACCATGAAGACCTAGCCATAATGTGTGTATGGACCGACCCCCGATCCAATAGAAAAAAGATAACAAATGCACCAATGCTATGAAAAACCATGATGACAATGTTGGCATATGTGAATAGATGGACCCAAGTACAAACACAAGGAATCACCATATGAATTCATGTGGACTGAGTCAAGGAAACAACATTAAAAGTAAACAAATAGCCGAATAAGCAAATAAACACATGCAAACTTTAAAATAAAATCAATAGAAAGCATCTTATCATTAATCAAGTGAAAATCCACATGTAAAGGCTCAATAATGATGATAGTTGAACGGTGTTCTAAAGAAAGGATACATGTAATGGGAGGAATTGAGGATAAAATATCTTGAAATAAGTTGCAAGCTTTGATTTTCCCTAAACAAGGTGAAATATGAAAGCTTGGACCGATGATTGTGCCCCAAAGTGGGAAGATTAAGGGAATAAACACATCCCATAGGTAGTTGAATTAATTGGATCAATGATTAACCAAGGAAAATTTAATGGATTGAGGACAAGACAAATGTTTTTGAATTTTGTGGCTTTATATCTCTTTTGGAGATTTTGGCCTTTTTTATTTTTAAAATTTTTTAATGTTAAGATGTTTAGGAATTGGAAATGTTTTGATTCTTAGGGGTTTTTGAAATCTTTTAAATGTTTTTGGAATTTTTAGAATAGGTATCCACAAAGGATCACTAGTAAATGGAAAATTTATTCTGGCACCAAAATGGATAATGACTCACAAAACAACAAGAGTGTAGTTGAAATGGCTTGCAAAATGGCAAGAGCATGGGGTAGTGGTGGTTAAACCAACCTCAAAAAATCCATATGGCTAAACGTTTCCAACATAATCCAAATGGACCTTAGGGCATTGTAGTTCTCTTAAAAATGAGAGATAATAATGAATGAAGGATGAATGGATAATGTTGGATGATAATATATGACAATGAAAGAAGGGACTAGGAATCTCCAAGGACCATGTCACATGGGAACCAAATGTCCAGTCATCAAAGTATCATTTGAATGATAGGCCAAAAATGTTTCCCAAAATAGGTCTCAATATACCTTCTACTTTCATAACAAGGTAAATACGGGAAGACTAATGTTGATAATAGGATGGGCTTGGATGAATAAGATTGAATAGGAATGAGGATTAAATGGTTAAAATATCTTGAATATAATGGTCTACAATGGCCAAAATGGATTGAATGGAATGGTTGTCAATACATATGGGGCTACCCCCAAGTCTCAAGGCACTTGTAGATAATAAAATATTTACACATGATGCTAGAAACCTAGTTTTCATCATGGTAATTTCCCAAGGTACCACAAGCATGGTTTTCACCATTTGATGAATTATTTCTCTTTATATTTTGATTTTTTATTGTTTAATTATTTTTTAGCATCTCAAATCAATGGAGGATTATGATATGCATAATGCTAAATTGTTTTTATGTCTAACCCAAACCCACTTTAAATAGTTTCTCTATCAGGAGCCTACTATTGATGTGGAATATATTGAAATTGTTGTGATATTTGTTGGTTGTTGATTTTGCTTCCTCCAATCCTCTATACAAGATGTCTTCACATCCTCTATGATAGATAGCATTGTAAGTAATGATAAAGAAGGATAAGCATTGGATAAAATATTTGATTTGAGAATGGAATATAGGTATTGAATGAATAATAAGATCACAATAGAATGTATAATTATTGGGGGACACATGAAGATTGGGATTTTCGATCACACATATTTTTGTTGATTCTAGATTTGCCATTATTTTCATTGTGGTGGGGCTAAATACCTTAGAAAATTCTCTCAAAAGGGCCAAAAGATTTTTTTTCTCCTTAGGCCTAAGAGTTGTTGCAAGCTGAATGATTTTTGAATTATCGATTGTTCTAATATTGACTTCAATAGTGTCTTCATCAAAGAATGAACTTATTTTTTAAGCTATTGGCACCTTGAAGAGGTTTTCACTAGTAGAGTCTTCTTGATTGTCCCATAGTGCCTCAAATAATATTTCACCAAGGGTCGTTGACTTTTGATTTTTATTGTTCCCTATCACCTCAAGTTTTCACTAGGAGATGCTCAGTTTAGACATTGATTTTCCCCTACCACCTAAAAAAAGGTTTCACTAGGAGTTTATTCTTCTGACTAAACGCTTTCTTAGATCCCCATAAATTCTAAAACTGATATGTCACCAAAGAATAAATCCAACAACATGTGATTTTATCATTCCCAATCAATGGGTGCAAGAAATGGAATGTCAATATAATGGTGAGGCTGATTGGTTTGAAAAGAAGGGGTAATATCAATGAAAGGATAAAGGGCATCACAATACTCATAGAGGATACTAGGAAAACTTATGTCAATGTTGAATAAAACATCCTCAAAAATTATAGGTGTTAGTATAGGATTTATTTTCTTCGCATTTTTCTTGTATTTTTTCTACTCAGATATTCCATGTCATTTGGATTTCCTACATTTATGGATAGTCTTGTTTAGGTGTGAAGTCATAGGAGGTTTTTTTCACCTATCATATGTCATAGCAGTTATTTTATGCCTCATTCATTGTGGGGATTACTCTGTTGATTAGTTCTTCTTAGACTGAGGAGTTACACTCTATTTTGAGACATCCTTGATTGTCCTTCATGGAAGAGTTACACTTCATACAGGTTATCTAATCTAAATGTATTGAGTTGGAGCCATTAACTTTGTTGTGTGAAAATTAGTCTTAGTTTATTTTTAATTTGCAGTTGTATGTGTTTGCCCAGATTTGGCCTTTGTATAAATTGTGTCTCACATCAATTTTGGTACACTTCCACAAACCAGCAGATCTGTGGTATCCCTGATATGGTATCAGAGCCATGATAGTATTGTTAGTGTCTTGGTTTATTCATAATTTACAATTATATATGTTTGTTCAGATTTAGCCTTTTTACAAATCATGTCTTACATCAATTCTGGTGCACTTTCATGAACCAATAGATCTATGGCATCCCCAATATGGTATCATGACCCCTCATGGTGTTGACTTTCTCAAACAAGTTTTCTAGGGTGTCCCATACTTTTTTAGGAGATTTGCCCAAATCTATGTGAAATAAGAGTTCTAACAACATTGAAAGACATAACATCCCAAAGGCTTCATCACATTTATTCAACTATTTTATCTTGTTTGCATCACTAGTGTCTGGTTTATTACTACAATTAGTTTCAAATTCAAGATTAATTCCTTTTACAATAATTTTTTTTTGTTATTGTGGTATTTTTATTCGTTGGTTTGGTTGTGGTTCTGGTTATTTGTAAGGAAAAAATCATTTTCAAGTTTTTAAAGAGGTTTTAACTGCTAATTTTCAATGTTTCTATCTCTATGAAGGATCTCCACAGCCCTCCCAATGTCCTACAAACCATTAGAAAAATCAAACCACGTTTTTTGCTCTTTGGTGGAAGATTGGTACCCCATAATCTTTGTTTCAGGATTGAAATAGAGTAGAAAGACACCTTGACCAATTGTAAATCCTTGGACAGAGTTTTTTCGGCCTCTACATGCAGCGTCAGATCTGTGAGAGGTGTTTTTTAAGGCTCTGACCGTAAAAATGTCCCTTCAACCACGTTTTTGTACCTAGTGTCATAAAAAATTTGTGTTATTTTCTATCTACAAGTCTCTAATAGCTGCTCACAACCTTCCTCAACCTCCCAACAACATCTTGGTTCATCTTCAAACCTACATTTCTCCTTTGGTGACACCCAAAATCAGATAAACTACCAGCAAAAGGAAACTAGGGTTTGGGTGCTTCATTTTGGTGTTTCTCTTTGGTGGGCCCACTTCACATCCAATGTGATATTTCAAACTTGTCTTTTTTGCTTTATTTCTCATTTGATTTATCTTTGTATTCTAAAATCAGACTTTATGATTTTATGAATTAAGTCATTTTTGAGAAATTAGCTTTAAAGTCAATTTAGAGGTTTTTTAAGCCTTGTATCTCAGATTGACAAAGATGAAGGGTGAGGCCCAGGTTGGCAGGAGGCCAATTCCCCCTCACAGTCAAAACATCTACATTCTACACTCTGGTCCTGTTCGAATGATTTGTTGGAAGGCTAGGTACCCCCTTAGCATCAGTTATATTTTAATCATTTAGTGCAATTTTTTAATTAAAAATGGGCTATTGACAAGAATTTGTTTTGTCAATATCTTTTAAACGTTAGCTCAAAATTGAGTGTCATCTTTTGCAAAAGTGTGTATTTTTCAATTTCCCACATAGCTAGCCCATTTACATTATAAAATGCACTAAATTATAAAGTGTCAAATTTGGGAGGGGGACTACTTGACCTAGTTTCAGGGGGTGTATTGTGGTTTGTGATTCTACTCTATAATTCTCTTCCTTCTACACATTTGATTTCTACAACAACAACAACACTTAAATCTTAATTCTGTAATAGATTTTAGCACTGTTAATGTACTCACACCCTTCAACTACCAGGAATGGAAAAGTAAGATTACAATGGTTCTTAAGAGTAAAGGGTTGTTTTGCATAACTATGGGGGTAGAAACTGAGCTTACAATTGATGTAAACAAGATAAAATGGTTTAATATATGTGATGAAGTATTTAAGATGTTATGTCTTTCAGCGTCATCAAAACTCTTATTTCACATAGAGTCGACCAAATCTCTTAAATAAGTATGGGACACCCTAGAAAACTTATTTGAGAAAGTCGACACCACGAGGAGTCATGAGCTTGAGATTGAGCTAATTAATCTGAGCCCTAGTGACTTTGACACATTGGAGGACTTCTTCACCAAGATTAAGTCATTTATATTGTATTTAATAGAGTTTAGAATCGAGAAGAAAGATGAGCAGTTAGTTCTTTCTATACTTGTAAAACTAGGACTTGATTACTCTGTATTTATCTCTGCTTTTTATTCTACCAAGAAAGCCATAAGAGCTAACTAAAAAATGCCATACTTAGATGACTTCACTACAGATTTGACTAAGGAATAGGATAAGTTGATCCAAATGAGAACCCTCAAGTCTTCCAAATCTTCAACCATCATTGCTGGGAATGGGAAACAGAAAGCTCTAGTAGCAAGGATAAGAAATATAAGAGTAAGGATCCAGAGAAGAAAGAATATAAAAACACTACAAAAATTGGCACTAAAACCTCTTCCTTTGAAAGAAAACCTAAGAGAGAGAAGGTTAAGTGCTCCTATTATAAGAGGAATGGGCACAATGAGCATAAGTGCATGAAGAAATAGATAGACCACCTTACACATCTCTTAGAGAAGAATAATATAGGGTTCCCAAGTTTGTCAAACAATATTTATCGATCAAAGAATCTTCTAAGGCAAAAAAAATGGAAAGAGAAACCTAAGGGCAAAGCTTTAGTTGTTGTGACTTTCACATCTACTTCATCTTGGGTTATAGACTCTGGTGCTTCACACCATATAGGTTCATCAGAGGTTAAGTTTTTTGACTTAGAGCCATGTAGCATGTCTTCTATCACTTTGGGTGATGACACTCCAATAGTAGTTGTAGGGAGAGGGTCTATTGAAGTCAAAGGTGGAATATTCATAAATGTTCTAAGTGTACCTTTACTATCATCTAATCTTCTTTCAGTGTATCAAATTACCCACATAGAGTAAGGCATGAGAGTTGAGTTCACACCAAATTTGAATGAGATCAAAGAGCTACATAGTGACATGATAGTTGCATTAGGGAAGGATAATCACCATTATAGGCTATACCCTTCTCCCATTTTTCTCTAGATGTTTCTCCTATCACATTACTTACTGATTTAAATGGAGTTAGTAGGCTATGGCATGAGTGGTTTAGCTATCTTAACTACAACTATCTTGAATAGCTAAGTCAGCAAGACATGGTTATCGACTTGCTTAGAGTTAAATTCTCTAAGGGACTTTGTGAGGGTTGTGCCCTTGACAAACATCCTAAAGATAAATTTGACAAAAAAAAGCTAGAAGAGCTTTAGTACTTCTTGAGTTGATTCATAGTGATGTCACGAGATAATTTCTCCATCTTTCTTTTACTAGGGCCAAATACATCCTCACCTTCATTGATGATTTTTATAGATACACATGGGTCTACTTTCTTAGACAAAAGTTTGAAGTGTTCAATAATTTTTGAGACTTCAAGGATATTACTAAGAAGCAATCTAAAAAGTGCATCAAAATCCTTTAGACAGAAAATGGGATGAGTATGTCAACCATAGATTTGAGTAGTTTTTTACCACATAGGGGATTGATCTTCAACGGATAGTATTGTACACTTCTCAAAAAAATGGTGTAGTAGAATGCAATAATAAATTTTTGAAAGAGATGGCAAAATGTATGATTCAATCTATATCATTAGCTCTATTGTTCTGGGTAGAGGCCATCAACTATGCATGCTACATTTAAAATTGAGTTCTTCACAAAGTTTTAGATAGAATCACTCCTTTTGAAGCTTGGAATAATAAGAAACTAGAGGTGCAGCATTTCAAGGTCTTTGGATCACCATCTATGACACACATTCCCAAAAAAATGTAAGGCTATGGAGGCTCAATCCAAATCTTGCATCTTTATTGGGTATCCAGATAGGGTCAAGTGTTACAGGGTTCTCTAACCTATGACTCATCAATTTTTCATCAAGAGAAGTGTTAGGTTTTAGGAGAGTCCTATTGACTCTTTACTAGACACTTCTCCATCTACATCAGTTTCACTCAATTTGGATGATCAGTATGAGGATTTAGATTATTCACAATAGGTTCCTGAGGTAGAGGCTTCTTCTTCTTCTTATAGTGAATTTGGAAGTGAGTAGAGTGATGGAGAGTCATTCTCATCCACTTCTAGTCATGCATCAAAGGTTGAGGATTTAGCACCTGACTCACCCATTTCATGACTTCTTTGGGCTAGGTAAACACTTCAGAGTGCAAGCACTTGGGTAGGGGATCTAGATGATGATAGACATACTCAAGGAAAGTTTTAGAGTAGACCACATGTTTTCTTTACTTTTGTGACTAATCCATAGAATTTCATAGAGGCATCGGGCATACCTAAGTGGGATAGATCTATAATGAGGAATATGATTCCTTAATTAGTAATCACACTTAGGATTTGACTTCACTTCCTAAGGGAAGAAAGATGGTTTGATGTCATTGGATATATCAAACCAAGTATGTTGCAGATGGCTCTATTGATAAGTACAAGGCTAGATTGGTAACCAAATGTTTTTCACATATATCCAGTATCGACTACTCAAATATCTTTGCACTAGTAGCCAAGATGTCCTCAATCAGACTCACACTTATAGTAGCCATCACACATGGTTGGAGTGTGCATTAGATGGACATGAAGAGTGCATTTTTTAATGGAGACCTTGAGGAGGAGATTTATATGGAGTAGCCACCTAGATTTATTTGGGATTCTTCTTTAGTGTGTATACTTAGGAAATCTATTTATGGCCTCAAATAGGCCCCTTGAGTTTGGTATACCAAAATGGATTCCTTCCTTCTTGTTTCAAATTTTACCTGATGCCACTCAGACCCCAATGTGTACTTCTTACAACAATATGATTCATTATTACTACTAGTTTTACATGTTGATGACCTTTTAATCACCAAGAGTTCTTCTTTGACTATCTCAATAGTGAACAAAACTCTTTAAGACATATTCACAATGAATGACTTGGGCCTACTGCACTACTTCCTTGGCATTGAGATCACTCAGATTGATTCAAGGATTTCACTTGCATAGCCCATGTACTATCTTGATATTTTGGCATAGTTTCACATGGCTAATTATAAGCCATCTACGACTCTATTCCTATCTAGAGTCAAGCTTGAGGCTGACTATTTCACTCTATTGGTTGATGCTACCTTATATCAATAACTCGTTTGCAACTTTATCTACTTGACTCACACCAAACCTGACATCTCTTATGTTGTTGGTATTGATTCAAGATTCATGCAAGAGCCCTATGAGATACACTGAAGAGAAACTAAGAGGATCTTGCACTACATTTAGGTTTCACATAGGTATGGGATACAATACAAGGTTAGTTCATATTTTGACTTGGTTAGCTACACAGACTCAGATTGGGTTGGTGACACTAAGTGTCATAAGTCCACTTTAGGTTATAGTTTTTTAATGGGTTTAGGCCCCATCATTTGGTTGAGTAAAAAGTAGAATGATATTGCTCTATCTTCCATAGAGGTAGAGTACACAGGAGTTGTTAATGTGTTACTAAGGCTATTTGGCTTTAAGGGATTCTTTTTTAGCTTAGTATCTAGATCAAGTGGCCTATAATCATATTTTATGACAACTAGAGCACCATTCAGATCAATAAGAATTTGATCCTTCATCATAAGACCAAACACATCAAGATTCACATGTACTTTATTCAGAAACTAATTCATGAGCAGGTCATCAACTTAGTATTGTGCTAGTTTTTAGAGCAAGTTGTTGATATCTTCACCAAACCCTTCACTAAGAGTAAATTCATTCATCTATGAGCTCTTCTTGGGGTGTGGTCTACTTTGGTAGCTTCATTATCTTCAAGAGGCCTTCTAGCCTCTTCTCTTCTTCATTTCTCTCTTTTGGGGAGTTTTTCCCACTAGGTTTATATTCTCTATATATAAGGGATTGTATTATACATAGGTACCTGATCAGTCCTAGTTGTTGGGACACATTTTTTATCATCATCCACCTAAGCTACGCTTATGGGGGTGTTAGTGTAAGATTTATTTTTCTTACATTTTTCTTGTATTTTTCCTACTTAGATATTCCATGTCATTTGGATTTTCTACATTTGTGGATATTTTTACTTAGGTGTGCAGTCATAAGAGTTTTTGTTGACCTATCATATGTCATAGTAGTTATCTTATGCCTCATTTATTGTGGGGGTTACTATGTTGACCAAATATTTTTAGACCAGGGAGTTACACTATATTTTGAGGTGTCCTTGACCACCCTTTATGGAGGAGTTACATCCACTCCTATTTGTACATGTACTTTATACAAATTATCTAATCTGAATGTATTGAGTTAGAGCCATTAACTTTATTATGTGCCAATTAGTCTTGGCTTATTTGTAATTTGTAGTTGTATGTATTTGTCTGGATCTAGCCTTTGTGCAATCATGTCTCACATCAATTCTAGTGTACTTCCATGAACCAGTAGATCTATGGCATACCCAATAAAAGGATCATTGATGTTTTCAAGTGGATCTAATAGAAGTGTATAACCTATGTCATTACAGTCAAACTTATTATGATTCTACAATGAGTTCTAACTCAAATGGATATGTTAGAAGTGAATATCCAATGTTGTAACATCTACTAATGTATTTTGAATTTAAAGCTAATTTTAACTCAAGGGGATTTGAATCCAATGTTGAGACTGATGTTGATTTTGTGTTTGATATTGGTTTTAAAATAGAACCTAATTCTAATGTTGATGCTAATTCAAATGTTGGTTCCAAAGTGAAACTTGATTCTGATGTAGATGTTGAAAGTAATCTTGGTTCTAAAATGGAACCTATTTTTGATATAGATGTGGCTACAAATATGGCATGTTGAATTGCTTTATCCACAAGTACCTTGTTCATTTTTAATTTGGATATGAAGGCTTTGGGACGAAGAGATTTTTTAAAATGGGGGATGTTTTACAATGGATTAAAGATAACATGTTGGTCAATAATGGGTTCTTCGATCATGGGCTCATCAAATATGGGTGTTTCATCAAAGATATGGAAATTGTGATAGTGAGGCTCATAAACATGAGGCTGATCAAAGATGGGTGATTCAATAAAAATGTCGATAATGGTTTGACTATCTTGATCTTGCCTTGGAAATGGATGAATCTGATCATGATCTAGAAGGGATCATGACATATCCTAATTAAATATTTATCAGACTTGATTGCACTTAGGTATTCAATAGACAATAGCCCATGGAAGGGTGATGATTGGCATTTTTTTGGTTCTGAGACTGTATTGGCTTTTGGACTAAAGGATGAAACGTCAAGAATAGATAATATTTGTTGGTTAAACTAAGTGAGGTGATCAAACATATCTTAACTACATAATGGATATGATATAATAGGTTTAGGTTGTTGCCTAAACAGGTTTGGAGATGCCATGAATCTAATTTTGTTTAATACAAGGATAATTTTAAGAAGGAACCCTTAAAAGCTTACTATAAAATCCTAACTAATCTTAGATTTTAGGTATAATTCTATTGGAGAATCTTTAATAAAATTACCATGTCGATATAAATTAACTGGTGATTTATATTAGTGCTTTTTAAAAACTTATAAATAGCTTATGAATCAAGCATCATATTCAAATCAAAATATAATGGCAAAAAAAGTAATAGAGAAAGAGGTTAGAGGATGAGAAGTCTAAAATTGAGATATTATTAATGGTTCCTTTTAACGATTAAATTTTTCATTTTTTTTAAGATTAATTTTTTCCTTTTTAAGTGCTAAATTTGATGACCATATGACTAAATATAAATTGAGTACAAACATTTTTAAGTCTTTAAAAAGACCAACCAAATAATATATTAAACTGAATGTAGTAAAAATTATGACAAAAAATCAGAGTATAGTGTATAAACCAACTATTAAGTCATAGGGCAAGACAACGATGAAAAGTGAAGACATAACTAAAAAAAATATTTAAAATATTTTCATAGTTTTAAAATTATAAATTATATAATAAGGTCTACCAAAATATCTTAACCACATCTATATTTGTCCTTCAAATATTTTTTTATTTCAATTAACAAACCATGCCAACCAGAATATAATTTTACGTTAAATATTTAAAAATAAAATACAGTATGATCATGAGGCTTTATTGCGTTTATTCAAAAAAAATCTTTGTGCATTGTTTAAAAGAAGTATCTTGCATGTCATTATTTCTTAGAGAAAATGAATTTCTTGTTTGTTTAAAATAAGTATGTGGTAAAGACCAACCAGATAATATAATAAATTGAGTATATAAAAAATATAATAATAAGTTCCCTGAAAATCATTTCTTTAAAGATATTTGCTCAAAACATTGCCTTTCAAATGTCTTAACCATATCCATAATTAATAATGATAAGTTCTGACAAAATATCTTAACCATATCCATAATCTATAATGGTCTTTCAAATATTTTTTTTATTTCAATTAACAAACCATGTCAATCAGAATATAATAATTACCTTAAATATTTAAAAATAAAATATGGTATGATCATGAGGCTCTATTATGTTTATTCAATTTTTTTATGCATTGGTTAAAAAAAGTATCATGTCTGTCATTATTTATAAGAAGAAATCAATTTCTTGTTTGTTTAAAATATGTATGTGGTAAAAACCAATCAGATAATATAATAAACTGAATATAGCAATAATAGTGACAAAAAATTGGAGTATAAAGTATAAATCAACTATAGGGCCATAAGACAAGACAATTTTGAAAAGCGATGATGACATAACTGAAAAAAATATTCAAAATATTTTCATAGTTTTAAAATTATAAACTATATAATAAGGCCTACCAAGATATCTTAACCACATCCATATTGGCCTTTCAAATATTTTTTATTTTAATTAACAAACCATGCCAACTAGAATATAATTATTACCTTAAACATTTAAAAATAAAATACAGTATGATCATGAGGCTGTAGGACTCTTTTTATGCAATATATATGGTAAGATCATGTGTAGTAGTACTTAGGATGAATTGAGTACAGACTATAACTCACACTTTTGACATAATTGGTCAATCTAATATACTCAAAAAAGTTCATGTTACAAGGTATCAATTCCTTGAGGTTGTATCCTCTGTAAGTTACACCTTGAAGAAAATTGCAAAATGTTTTTCTTCAGAGATGAGATATCTTTTTCCTTAGGATAAACTACTAGAATCCATGGCTGTGATGTACCCTCAATATTGAAAAAAAATTAGCTCATCAAATTTTTAGAATAAAATCAAAACCTTGGCCTGACACTTTTGTAAGAGTTTGGAATTGAATGGTGAACAAACTGAAGGCATTTTAGATTTTCCAAAGTGAAGGGAGCATCCTGTTTGATTTACCACAACAAGTTTTGGACCATGCTTTCGAATATGGCTCAATCACTAGACTGTGACTAACTTAAGTTGGATTGAAATAGAATGTGATTTGGTATCTCAAAATATTTTGATCTTGTTAATTTATGCCAAACAATGATTTTGGGCTTAGTTTAATATGAGAGAATTTGTAGTGCATTTCCATTTTTAAAGTCAAAGTTAAGAAACAAGCTTGACAAAAATTAGAGTTACTTGAGGCTTTATACAACTAGATACAATGTCTTCAATTTTTCATTTGATAGAGCTCTGGGAATTTGGCAGTCAACATCTGAAAGAAGAGGATTGACTTATAATTCTTTAATCACACTACATTTTTGTAATACTAGATCTGAGTCCAACAGATTTTGAATAGAATGCAAATAATAATTATCAAGAACAAAATAAATAAAATTAGCACGTCAAAATTTAAAATTTAGACATAAAATCCGAGGTTGATAAAGGAAGGACAACAAATTTTGTGATCAATTTTGAGATTTATTTTATCAAGTTTTTGAGAAACACTGATGAAGATAATGTAGAGTATGTGCATGATTAAAAGGTCATTTGTGTATTTTTGTTTTTATTTGATTAAGAGAACATGTATATAATAATTCTAAACTCTATTATAAAGATGCATAAGTATATTATGGTGTTCCCTTGTTAATTTATACTAAGTACGTGTATTTTTATGTTATGTTTGATTAAGAGAATATATATATATATATATATATATATATAACAATTGCAAACTCTATTATAAAGATGCATAAGTATATTGTGGTGTTCCCTTGTTATTTTATACCAAACTTATTTGAGGTATCTATAGTGTAATGAACTATAAGTATCAATATTGGACCAACAGCTTCACTTCTACTAATAACTTACATAAATGACTGAAAATTTTGAAAAAACTATCACATATGTATTCAAGCAACTTCCATTAATCTCATGGGTAACGTGTTGGACCAACATTAAATTTTGCATTGGGTTCCCTCAATATGTCGGCACCAATTCACTAAAAAATGAGGTGAAATCTAAACCTCGATCCTTGTAGCTTTAATTCCACATGTACCATATTCAATGCTAGAAATAAAATAAACATTAGATTTGAAAAATATTTATTATTAAGTTTTTTAATCATTAAAATCATATAGAAGGAAGAGCATGTTTATTTACTCAATTTTATAAATGTGTTAAGGACCATTTGTGACTTCGGATATAATAATCTTAAGGTAATAATTATATTTTGGTTGGCATGGTTTGTTATTGAAATAAAAAATATTTAAAAGGCCATTATTGATTATGGATATGGTTAAAAATTTGGTAGAACTTATTATTATTTATTAGGGATAAAGTTAAGACGTTATCATTATATTTATTCATTTAAAGATAGACGACTATGCATGCAAACAACTGCTCTTAGTCTTCAGAACAAAAGAAACACAAATCCATACCTTGCAATCACAAGGAAACCATCTTATAATTGTTTACACCTTTGTTTCCAACCTTGTTTCAATATTTTGACTAGCAAATCTTTAAAAAAATGTTTTTCAAGGAACTTATCATTTTATTTATTCATTTTAAGATAGATGACTAGGTATACAAACAACTACTCTCGGTCTTCAAAATAAAAGAAACACAATCCATACCTTACAGTTGCAATCGCAAGGAAACCAGCTTAGAAATTATCTACACCTCATTCTAATATTTTAACTATCGGAGTTTCTCTTCCACCAATAGCTTGCATAAATGGTAATAAATTTTGAAAAACCATCAGTAAATATCTTTGAATAAATTCAATTTAGGGAACTTATCATTATATTTATTCATTTCAAGATAGACAACGGTGCATTCAAACAACTACTCTCAGTCTTCAAAATAAAGAAACAAAAATTCATACCTTGCAATTACAATCACAAGGAAATCAGCTTAGAAATTATTTAAACCTTTGTTTTCAACCTTTTGTCCCAATCTTTCGACTACTAGAGCTTCACTTCTGCGAATAGCTTGCATCAATGACTAGAAAATTTGAGAAACCATTGTCGAATATATTTAAAGAAATGTTTTTCAATGAACTTATTATATTTATTCATTTTAATATAGATAATTGGGTACATAAACAAATGCTCTTAGTCTTTAGAATAAAAGAAACACAAATTCATTCTTTATAGTTGCAATCACAAAGAAACTAGCTTAAAAATTATTTGCACCTTTGTTTCCAACCTCTCATCCCAATCTTATGACTACCATAGCTTCACGTTCGTCAAGTGCTTGCATAAATGACAAGAAAATCAAGAAACTATCACATATGTATTTAATCAACTTCCATTAATCCCATGAGTGATGTGTTGGACTAACATTAAATTTTGCCTTGGGCCCCTTAATATGTTGACGTCAATTCACTAAAAAATGAGGTAAGATCTAAATATCAATCCCCATAGCTTTAATTCCACATGCACCACATTCAATGCTAAAAATAAAATAAACATTAAGTTTTAAAAATATTTATTATTAAGTTTTTTAGTTATTAAAACCATATAGAAGGAATAGCATGTGGTGCCAAAGAATATTCAAAACATTTTCATAGAATAAATATAATTATTAACTAAATCTTATTATGTCCTAGGTGGTCATTATTATTCATATGCATACATACATGGTGATCCCAGACTAACCTATACATGTCTCGTATAATTTTTTGGTGAATCAAACCCATACATATATAGTAACTCTAGTGAATCTATGTCCTGAAATAGGATCGAGTATAGTCTATAAGGCGAATGTGTGTCCTGAACTATGAAATTGTATAAAATTAAGGCTATTTGATCTATGTATATTTTCACGAAATTATCCATTTTTAAAATCAAAAATGCCTACTTATAACCATTTGGCTATAAATAGCCACTAAATTTTTTCCTAGTTTAATAGATTCCCCCAAGCAAGGATACATACAAAGGGATTGGATTGATTGGAAATGGGCCCTATGGGGGCAAAATCAGATTAATTAGAATGGGCCTAAAGAGGGTGGATTGGCTTAATTAAATTCAAATGAAATAATTTATGGATGAGATGAATTCATCATTCCCAACTGACAGGTGCAGGAGATTGAAGAGAAAGACAAGGATATGATTTAAATTTTAGTGTATAATTGACATGGAATATTTGGATTTAGTTGAAATAGATATGATTTGGAATTGTTAAAATGTTTGACTATAAAGTTGACTTTGGTCAAAGTTGAGCTAATTTAGAATGTTGACTTAGTTTGACTTTAAGAGTTGACTTCAAATGGTTGACTTTAGTTGACTTTTTAAATATTAACCAATTTAGAATTAGAATTAGAATGTGGTTGATTTTGGCCATTTTTGGCCCACATACCAAAAATTTTCCAATTTGAAGAAAATGGACATAACTCAAGAAGAAAAATGACAAAGTATTCAGACTTTGGGTTTCTAAGGGCACAGTGCAAATCGGATTCTCCAAGGTGAATGACTTCGGGTTCTCTTAAGTGCATGACTTCAAGTTTTTAAAGTCAAAAGACTTAAATTGCTTTATAAGTTGCAAGTAATTATAAGTTTAAAGTAGTGGGGCTTAGAAAGCTTGATTTAGTCTAGGCAGTGTATTTCAAGTTTTTGGGGGTGTACTACTTAATTACTTCATAAGTTGTGAGCAGTCAGAAACTTGAAATAAGTAATGAGACATCAAAAGTCTGATTTGGTCTTAGAAGTGCTTCTCATGTTCTCAAAAAGATAAGCCCTCTCCAAGCATAAATCCAAAGGGCTTTACATAAATTCTGAAGGGGTCAAATGCAATAAATTCAAAGGGCACCAGCAAGCAGTAAAGGCAAAAAAATAAAAGAAACCTGAGAAAATTGTCTGAAAGTAAAATTCCAGAGGAGTTGCAGAAGAAAAGTCTGAGGGATAGTTGCAAGAAAAAATTTGTAGAAATAAGCCATCCCAGAAATAAGCTAAGTACAAAAATCTCAAAGAGCAAATAGATGTGGAACATTAAGGTCAATAGTTAGTGAATCCAAAGGGCCAATCATTCAAGGACAAGTGGCACAAGCACATCCAACAAGCTCAGTAGATCAATAGATAGCAAGGACTTCTCCTTTCATCTACGGCATGCAAAGTGGTTAAACAAAGAATAGACACGTCTAAGTGGAGTAGTGAATATGCAAAAAACTAATTGGGATAGGCCAAGTTGTATTAATGATCCGTAAACACCATTACGAACTTCACTACTTTTTAAATCATTAAAATGGATTTATTAAATTCTCAATTCCAAAAATTAAACTGAATTGAAAGCAAAAAATTCTCAAATTTATAACATTGGCATAATTAAAATCTGATTCAAATCAAGTTTCAAAACTGAAATAAAGTGAATTGAAAGATCACTTCAGTTTTCTATTGAAACTGTCAGATTTTCCAAATTCATGATTTTATCCAATTTCCCGTAAATAATAAAATGATTAATTTTTACATTCTAGTTAACATCTGAATTATAATCTACAAATTAACTGAAATTGAAATGCAAAAATAAATTCTAAGATCAAAACACAGAAATTGTTTACGGGGTTCAGAATTCCTACGTCCCTAGGTTCTTATCGAACCGATCCATTAATTATTGCTAAACTTTCAAGCCAAAATAATACTTACAAAAAATAAAATATCATATCTCTCTACCAAAATAGTGTTTCAGACCTTCCAAAGACCTTGGCTGACTCAGCGCGTACTTCACCTCCCTGAATCACATGTAGAGGCTTCTCCAAATCAAAATTGGCAACTTCTATAGCTCAAAATGACATCACCAATTCTCAAAAATGGGAAAATAAATATAATTCATAGAGCATATTGGAATTCTAAACAACTTTTTAGTTTACTCTGAGCTCTGGTTCGACCTCTAAGGGCTCTAAAATGACCAAATACAGCAAACTAGTCTATTATATTCCAATACACAGTCGACTGAATGCTATCATTCAAATAGAAGTTCATGGGTTTAATCCTATCTTGGCTCCCATGGGTGAGTTGGTCATGCTCATATCCTTTTGCATGGCAAGTCAGGGGTTCTAATCCCATCGACTTTGGCATAGAGATTGTTCTTAGCCTTTTTGTCCCACATTTGGCAAATTTGGATGGCTTTAAGTCTTTTAAAAAGTCTGCGGCCACCTTGAATGATGCCAATGCCCTTTTGGTGGGCGCTTAGGTTATCCGAATTAATCCCACATTGGGAAAAGGCTTCAAGTCATCAGCCTAGGTTTTTGTTTCATGGGTTATCTTTAATCCCACATTGCATAAATCCAAACCAACTCGAACTTTTATTAGCTCGACTCTCCACCATAATAATCGTTGATGCCTTTTGGCTAAGGCATATGCCACGTCTGATGGTTTGGGCGATGTGCTTGGTATATAATTCTCGAGCTTGACTCGGTAAGTAGTTGGAAGGACCTTTGTGGTGTGTTAGTTCTCCATGTGACGTATGGGCTTGGTAAGTAGAATATTACCAAGGAAAATTACAAAGTGTTTAAAAACATGTAATTCAATTATCCCACATGCATTCAGTGGGAAAAATATAATGCTTAAAAATCAAAGTCAAATATATTGCAATATGAAATGGAGGCCAAGGCACCCCTCCTTAACCAAGTGTGTCGACCCTCGCTGAGGGCCCCCAGCGAGCCAATAGCGGGGTCCACAGTTCTCCATATGACCACCTGTCAAAGACCGGAGATTGAAACAAAACCAAACACCAAACCAAATTTTTGCATGAATGTACTAAAATGTACTACCACATGTCAACTATTGATTGGTCCACTTGTCGCATTCTAATTGTGACACGTCATCTTGCAATACCACATTATTTCCTATCGCATCAAAACTTCAGCGGCCTATATCTTTTGCATACGATGTCCGTTTTGCAAACCATGAAAAGCATTAGAAAGCTATCGACGAGCTCTATGCTGTGAAATCGGTTTCATCATAATTTGGAAACTTTTTCCAAAATTAACTCTGGATCAATTAAATAACATGTTAAACTTTAATGCAAAGATCAAAACACTCAAACTTGGCAGAGACATGCAGCTACCACTAGTAAGGATAATTCAATTCTAAAGAGGAAGACTTGAATGCATGAAGGGCTCAAAGAGATTTTACAGTGATCTTGGGTGGTCCATTTCATGGTTAAATTAGTCACAATCGTAGTGGCTCTGGTTATTAATGACTTCTTCTCCCCTTTTTCTATTCTCCCATGCAAGTCCCTCTTCTCTCTTGTCCCCTTATTCTATATATACGGGCGTTCAAGCCATTGTAATGGCTCCCACTTTTTTAGGTTTGATTTTATCTTTCTGGGAGATGGGACATTCTTTGAGATATTCCAAAATATGCTCAGCTTGATTAGGCTCGACCCTATCAATCACTTGTAAGAACTACCTCTTGATGTAATAAAAGGACTTTCTTTGCCTATCTTTTGCCTTGGATTCATGTATGTTGAGTTGTGCACTATGGTAATGTGTGAAGGATAATCTTCATCATCCATGGTCCTCCTTTTTGGCCTTGTTTAGGGTGTTTTCAAGGCTATTCACAAGTCTAGTTTAGTGTTCTTTTTGCCATTGATGTGAGCTTTCAGTGAGTCATGGAACTCCTCTCTATTT
Organism: Torreya grandis; assembly: GCA_037957365.1. Classification (NCBI taxonomy): domain Eukaryota; kingdom Viridiplantae; phylum Streptophyta; class Pinopsida; order Cupressales; family Taxaceae; genus Torreya; species Torreya grandis. The sequence continues at coordinate 4,867,438 of JARHVA010000262.1, read as the reverse complement.
GCATTCATTGCTTCCAAAACCTTCTCCATGAAATACTAATGCAACCAGATTGATCTTGAGATTGTGCAATTTGGTATTGTCTTCTACAGAATTAGTGTGGGTTCAAACTGGTGAGATTTTCCCATTTAGATTTGGTGCATCACCTAGTTAGCTTCCTTAATAACCCTTATCCCTTTTCTAACCCTTTTACCTATGAATCATTAGTTTAGATTTTAGTTTAGGTGAGCATTAAAGAGGAACCAGCCTACTTCAAAGGTTCAACCTCACTACAAGATACCCATAGCCTAAGGTTGTCCCCATGCTTGTAACTAGAAGTGAGAGAGCCTAAAAAACTCTCCCATGAAGGATGCAATTCCACGCCACAATAGTTTATGGCATGCCCAGTGAGACTAAGGTCCAAAGCAGTAGAAAGATTTTTGATGTTGTTCTTTTATATATCAGCCTTTGGAGGCATTTAGCAAACATCAATGGCAACTCTAAGCATCTATCAGCTAGTTTAAAGCAATCCAAATGCCTAATCATCATTATTTGGTATGTAAAATTAATCATATTTTGATCAAAATGCTCATTCTCTACCTCAACATCCTTCATATCAAGTTAGCAATGTTTATGTCTTTGCCTCAAGTGGTTCTCAATATTCTTATGGGTAGCCTTCTTAGTCTCAAGTTATCCTTAGTTTTACTATAAACCAATCCATTTCAATTTGGAGGCAAATGCTCTTAGGGTATCAAAAGTACATGATGCAACTTAATACACAGAGGGGATATGGTCAAGATATCCCTGACCACATCATTCATAACATAAGAGTTGCATTGGAGAAAATGAAAGAGAAATGGGCACCTATTGAAAGGGAAAATTGGAACAACCTCTCAGATGAGATGTTGAATGTGAGTGGTTACATCCAAAGCATTGAGGATAAACTGAACAGCCTTGAAGAATAGCAGGTCCAATTCTGTCAACCTTATCTACCTTCATATACACCGCCTCAAACCTCATGTATATCACCCATTCTTCCCCAAAAGGCCACTCCAAGTGAAACCCCTTATGTTCCAATTTATTCAAGTGTCCCTCAAACTCCCCTTCTTGGAATTTAATTCAAGAAAGCTTTCAAAGAAAGGAGGAAACTGTTGTAGAGCAACCTATCATTGAGATCCAAGACCCGACTTATCTTCCTCAAGAACCCTCATGTACATCATATCAATCCTCTTATGTTCCTTATCTACATAAGGCCCCTGACCAAATTAAATAAAAGCTTTTCAAAGAAAATATAGATAGGTAGATCAAAGAGTTGGAATTGAAGGTGAAGAAAGAGGAAGAGTCTCAAAATCAAGAAAGGGCAGTTGTTTCCACACGTTCCCCTCATGAAAATCAGTTAGGGAAGTTATAAAAAAAGGGGAGGAGGTATCATTGATGAAGGTCCAAGAGCCAATTCAAAAAAAAGAGGTTCATCCTAATGCTTTTCCTTCATGGGAGTCAGTCTAGAAAGTCTTTCAGAAGGAGGAGGTGTTAGTTGAGATAATCCAAGAAGCAATTTTTGAAAAGGAGTTGGTTGTGCCAAATCAGAAACCATAGCTCAACATAATGAGCTTGGTTTACAAGAGTTTTGAGACTCTCTCTCTTTCTCTCAAGAGCCATCAAAGAGACCATTCAAAATCCCTAGCTGGAAGGATACCTTCCTAAACTGCAAATAAGGTGAACTTATTCAACCTCCCACCATCTCCCTCTTGAAGGAAGAACCTATTCTACAAGGGTTAGAGGACGATATTGCAATCAAAGTTGAGTCTGAAGAAGACAACACAAGTGTCTATGATGAAGAGATCATGATAGGCAGCCCACTTCAGTCAGAGGGGGAAGAATAAGTTTTAGACCAATCTTCTTGGCATGGCTTCAATACCAGTAAGATGGATCTTAAAGAAGATAGCCCTCAAGATGATAATGAGACAGACCTTTTATGGACCATTGAAATTCCATTTTACATCGATGAATAAGATGATGATTCATTTTAGGATGAATTAGAGCTATAAAAAGGGAAATCAGACCTTGAGAAAGACAAAGATGTTCTTTTGGACCTTGAAAGTTCAAATAAACCCTCATTTACAGTTGAGGAACAAGAAGAAATCTTAAGTGAGGTTGATGAGAAAGACATCTTGAGTGCTCAAGAAGTTCAAATTGAAGAACCACCACCTTGTGTGATGAAGGAGAACCTTGAGGATAAACAAATTTTTCAATATGAGCATGTCCTTCAAGGAAACTATGATCTGATTATGCATAATAAGCATGATGGTTAAGCAGAAAAGAGTAAGGGTGAGGTAAAATTTGACTTCTCAATGTTTGTGTTGACAAAGGGATGTCCTATCAGGCACCTTGCTTGGTTGGGAGATGAAAAGGAGGAGCCATCATAGGTTGTGCTCAATTCAGAGCACAAATTTGAGCACCAACAAGAACAAGACCAACTTGCATATCCATTCTAGGATGGTGGCATAATCAATCGATCAAGATGTGTAAGCGAGTCTATTTTTGTTCTTTTCTTTGGAGAAGTGTGTCATCAACTTGTTAAAAATCCAATACTTCTCCATATTTGTTTAGAAGCTCTCAAGCACGTAAAGTATAATGTATTAGTGAGGAAGGGTAGCTATTTTTTACAACCAGTCAATAGTTTTGTATAGTTTCCTTTCTTTTTGGTTAGATTAGGGTATGATAGATTTGCATACTTTCCTCTAAGTGCCTTGTGCACATTCCCTTTTTTGTTGTGTGTTTCCTTTCAATAAGTGCCTTGGGCACCTTGTTTTGTTTTTCCTTGTTGCTTCAAGAGGAGGTTCTAAAAAGGGTCAGCCTTGTTGAACCAAAGCAGAGACTCCATGCCCAATGTAATAGACAAGGCAACATGAGCTAGGTTCTTAAGAATAGAAAGCATGCTTCCCTATGAGTCACCAAAAATGTTGGCTATTTTTGACCCACATACCAAAATTTTGCCAGTTTGAATAAAATGGACATAACTCAGGAAGAAAAATGGTGAAGTATTTAGACTTCAGGTTTCTGAGGGCATAGTGCAAATCAGATTCTCCAAGGTGAATGACATCAGGTTCTCTTAAGTGCATGACTTCAGATTTTTGAAGTTGAAAGACTTAAATTGCTTTATAAGTTACAAGTAATGATAAGTCTAAAGTAAGTAGCGGGGATTGGAAATCCTGATTTGGTCTGGGTAGTGTATTTCAGGTTTCTAGGGGTGCACTACTTAATTACTTCATAACTTGTTAGCAGTTAAAAACCTAAAATAAATAATGAGACATCAAAAGCTCGATTTGGTCTTAGAAGTGCTTCTCGGGTTCTCAAAAAGACAAGTCCTCTCCAAGCATAAATCCAAAGGGATTTACATAAATTTGGAAGGGGTCAAATGCAATAAATCTGAAGGGCACCAGCAAGCAGTAAAGGCAAAAAACCAAAAGAGACTCGAGAAAATTATTTGAAAGTAAAAGTATAGAGGAGTTATAGAAGAAAAGTCTGAGGGATAGTTGCAAGGAAAAATTTGTGGAAATAAGCCATCCCAAAAATAAGCCAAGTATGAAAAGCCTGAAGAGAAAATGGTTGTGGAACATTAAGGTCAATGGTCAGTGAATCCAAAGGGCCAATCAGTCAAGGATAAGTGGCACAAGCATTTCCAACAATCTCAATAGATCAATGAATAGCAAGGACTTCTCCTTTCATCTATGGCATGTAAAGTGGTTAAACAAAGAATAGACGTGTTTAGGTGGAGTAGTGAATATGCAAAAAACTGATTGGGATAGTCTAATTTTCAATAAAGAACAAACTAAGCTTTAATGCAAATATCAAAACACTTAGACTTGGTAGAGACATGCAGCTACCACCAGTATGGCTCGCTCAGTTCTGAAGAGGAAGACTTGAATGCATGAAGGGCTCGAAGAGATTTTACAGTGATCTTAGGTGGTCCATTTCATGGTCAAATTAGTTTCAATAGTAGTGGCTCCGATCATCAATGACTTCTTCTCCCCTTTTTTTGTTCTCCCACGCAAGTCCCTTTTCTATCTTGTCCCCTTATATATATATGGGCTTTCAAGCCATTGTAATGGTTCCCACTTTTTTAGGTTTTGTTTTATCTTTCTGGGAAATAGAACATTCTTTGAGATATTACAAAATATGCTCAACTTGGTTAGGCTCGATCCTATCAATCACTTGTAATAACTACCTCTTGATGCAATAAAAGGACTTTCTTGCCTTGGATTCATGTATGTTGAGTTGTGTACTATGGTAATGTGTGAAGGAGAATCTTCCTCGTCTATGGTCCTCCTTTCTAGCCTTGTTTAGGGTATTTTCAAGGATATTCATAGGTCTAGTTTAGTGTTCTTTTTTCCATTGATGTGATCTTTTAGTGAGTCATAAAACTCCTCTATGTTGGCATTCATTGCTTCTGAAACCTTCTCCATGAAATACTAATGCAACCAGCTTGATCTTGAGATTATGCAAGTCGGTATTGTCCTCTGCAAAATTAATGTGGGTTCAAGTTGGTGAGATTTTCCCATTTAAATTTGGTGTATCAGCCAGTTAAATTCCTTAAGAACCCTTATCCCCTTTCTAACCCTTTTCCCTATGAATCATTAGTTTATCTTTTAGTTTAGGTGAGCATCAAAGAGGAACCAGCCTACTCCAGAGGTTCAACCTTGCTACAGGATACCCACATCCTGAGGTTGTCCCCATGCTTGTAGCTAGAAGTGAGAGAGCCTAAAAAACTCTCCCATGAAGGGTGCAATTCCATGCTACAATAGTTCAAAATGAACAATGATTTGGATTGGAATGTGGTTCAAAAAAAACTTGATTCAGCTTTGCTTCAAAATTGGATTTGGTTCAAGATGAACCCGATCAAATTGGAATGTGGTTCAAGACAAACCTGATCAAATTTGGAATGTGGTTCAAGATGAACCTAATCATCTTGGAATATGGTTCAAAAGAAACTTGATTTGACTTTATTGGCTCAAAATAGGAATGTGATTCAAGACGAAACATATTTGGCTTGATTGGCTTAAAATAGGAATGGGATCAAAAGTGAAATATGAATAATTGATTTCAAACTAAACTTAGGTCTAAATGGACTTGGTTTGAATGGTTTTCAATTAAACATCATAATGGTACCATTCAAATAATATAATGGTATAATCAGCTAGCATAACACTAAGATGAGATTAAAAAAGTGCCCTAAAATTGGGCAAAGCAATGCCTCATCATGCAAATGTAATGTGCCAAAGTTTTGTATTTAGGATAATGTTAATTTTGTTTGATGTTGTTTAAAGGTTACAGTCAATACAGGTCATGAAAATAATCAAACAAGATACTCATAAATAATAAGCCCTATTTCTAATGGTAAAATGAAAGTGTAACCAAAGTGTAGTCCATGTAACTACCTTACTTGAAGAAATGACAAATTGATTTCAATCAACCCTCACTTCAACCAGTACATCATCAAATGTTAAAGGATTTTGGTTTCCATCACACTACAAGTTATTTGTGGCAATTCAGTCTTAAGCTAAAATTTTAACAAGGCTATCTAAATGGGCCTCATGGGGTTCAAAAATACAATGAAAAAAAATAAATAGTGGGAAATTCATAAGAGGATCTAGCCCCTCTGCAACCACTTTAGTCATAAAGATATCAGTGAAGTGCTACCATAAATTTATGATTTGAGGTCATCATTGAAAAAGGTACTGAGGCATGGAATCCCCTCACATCATAGTGTGCTTAAAACACACAACCGTTTAAGCTATAAAAATGGTGGGTCTTCAATTTGTATATCCTGTCAGATGTACACAAGTTGGTACGTACACTTCGGAATGAAGTCCCAGATGTCATGCCCTATGATATTATGATAAGGTGATGAATTCCATTCCACACAATCAAAAACTAAAAAGAGGAATTCTTATTTATGATTTTTAGGACCCTATGAATGGCCAAGAGAAGAGCATAATCTAACATTCTTTTGGGAAAACCAAAAATTATTCTATGTTTCTTGTCACTTAGGCTCCCTAAAAGGGGTAATGGGAGAGCATATACATGATAAATTATACAAGCAATAACAAAACACCTTAAAAAAATGAAAAGAAATCAAGTGTTTTAAAAGTACTAAATTAAAGTGTTGGCTCTTTGATTAAGCAATAAATAGAAATGTGAGTAAAAACTTACTTTGTTTAGGAATAAATCCACTTCTTTGACTAGTAATACCTATGATAAACAAGTTATGGATTTAAAACATAGTATTAGGCAAGCAAAGGAAATTTAAATTTTGAATTTTTAACTCTTGATAAAAGTTACACAGGGCGATCTCATCATTTAGCAAGCCAATTTTATTGTTCTGCAAACAATAAAAACACATACTAGAAATTCCACTGATTAATAAGGTTATATCATCAATTATAAGGGTGATATCATCAATACATAGAGTGTTCTCTCCATTTTAAAAAAATACAGATAGATAGAACATAATTTTACCTTCATGATTCCACCATTTCACAGGTCGATCTCATTTATACACGAATCAATTATGTCATTTAACAAGTTAAATTCATAGTTAGGGTTTTTAATCTCACCATTTACAATTTGTATGGAATCAAGAGTGTTTCCATTATTTTAAATATTTTTTTGCCAATGTGCAAGGCAATCCTATTGTTTTCCTAAAAAACATAGAGACACAAAGAATAAAGGAAATGTGATATCACCATTACATAGGTCGATCTATTGATTACATCAGTAAATCCATCATTTTCACATGGCATTCCCATTGATATATAGGGGACAGTAAAATAGTAATTTTGGACGAAAAGAAGGGAAACTAGGGTCAAAACTTGATCTGACTTTATAATTAGAGGGACTTTTGAGGTTTCAAAGGGGTTTATAGGGTGTTTGTCCCACTGGATGTGCCATATGTGATCATATTATTACAAATAAGGTTATTTTCTTGTTATTATGCAAAACAAACATAAAACAATCTAAAACTAGTATTCTAGGCATATATCCTTGGATTGGACAACATCTAGAAACAATAAACAAAATATAAGACATATTAAGATGATTACATTCTTCAATGGATATTTATATCTATCTGGTATATATACATGTTTGTTCCTAGATATAGAGATTGATATCTTTATCAATGTCGTTGTTCTTCTGACAGTGTCTCCCTTTATGCTATTGAGTGATTGTTGAGTAATTAGAAGAAAATAGGCTTGAATGAGAGAATGATGGCCTTAAGATTTGGTAGAGCTTAGTTGCATTAGTTGGTCATGTTTAACATGGAAATGACCCCTCTATTTATAGATTCTCCAAACTATCTTTAACTGTCAGATTATGATCAAGATGTGTGGATGAAGGTCAATCATATTTAGATGGCAAATGCAATTAATATCTAGGATAGAGTTGAATTGATTGAGCATGGGTTGTAATTTTGATATTGTTTGATATTTTTCAAATGCTTGATAACTTTCCATGTGATATCATGATGATGTCATGATTTCATATATTTGTCTATGATATCATGATTCCATATATTTTCCTATGATGTCATGATGATGAGGACTAAGAGGAATTAATGAATTAAGGAAATAAGAGATTCCAAAATCTATGGAATTTCCTATTAGTGGAAGATTAGGTTAATTAAATTAAGGTAAAGTGATGTGATTTAATAATAATTAATCAAAAATATCACTTTCAAAGTTACAATTTGATTCAAGATGAATTAGATGAAGTTGATGATTGCATATAGTGTATTACCTCAATTAGGGATGCACCAATATGTCATATAATGTGTGTGTGATGTGTGTAGATGAATTTAAGTGTTTCAATGATTTTTTGCATTATTTCAAGAAATCATCCCATTTTACAATTTCAACATGAAAGTGATTAAAATTAAGTGTCTACAGCTATCACCCTTGGGCCTTCACTCAATCTTCAATGTTGAACTCATCAAGTCATACTTTTTATTTGATCAACTTCTTTATGAACTCAAAAATATATATGTTCCTACTAGAACTCCTCACCAATGACTCATTTAGGATGTGCACTAATCTAAGGCAGTCAAACATTTTAGGGTAAGCAAGATAACTCGGCATCTTTCAAACTTAAATATTGAACATTTACAACCCACATCAAAATATTATATCAAGGAGACCATTATAACATATCCCACCATGATGCACATCAATTGTACTAAGTCATCAAGGCCAAGCAATATGCTTATCAGGATAAATGGTACAATCTTCAACAACTTTGAGCTCAATTTCCACAACTAATAAAAGATGCAATGGGGGGCATTGCTTCTAATCTAAGTGTAACCTTGGCCACATGTTCTCTTACTCTAATCGCATGGATAGACTTGTATAGACTAGTGCCATGTAGATAGGCACTTTTAGGATAATATTGCCTAGAGTGTCTCACAAATCGGCACCTTCCCAATTAGATCTCCTTATGCTAATGATCATCAAATGGGCTTTCACACATCATATTTTCAACACCAACTCCTATGCCAATTAGAACCCCTCTTATTGACACTACTTTGGTTGATACTACCTCCTAGAAATATGTTTGCCACAACATCATCACATGTCATGTAACCAAATTCAACCACCCATGATCTTACTCTAATCACACTCATAGATTCTCACATAAATTGTGTCCTTATGGAACAACACTACCTAGAATGTCTCATAAGTTGGTGCCATCTCGATTGACTCTCCTTAGAGTAGTGCTCATTCAAATGACTTTCACATAATGCATAGTCAAAAATAACTCTTGCACCAATTTTTCCCCCTTTGGTTAGCACTAATTTGGTTAAAGATTCTTCAAATACCAACACATGCTATGACATTGTCATGGGTCAGCTAACAAAATTGACACATCAATAGGAACATGAACCAATGATAATTATTGAACTGAACCATTCTTATAGACTCAACACTCTAATCACACATATAGACTCAAAAAAATTATGTCCTTTTGGAACAACATCACCTAGAGTGTCTCATAAATTTGCACCTTCCCAGTTGGATCTCCTTACATTAGTGCTCATCAAATAGGGTTACACATACTGCATGCTCAACACCAACTCCTATGCCAATTGGCACCTTTCTTATTGGCATTGGTCGATGTTACCTCATATACCAACACATGCCATGACATCATCATGCATCATGTAACTAAATTTAACCACCTATGATCCTACTCTAATCATGCTTATAGACTCACAAATTGTGTCCTTCTATGACAACACTGCCTAGAGTATCTCATAATTTGGTACCATCATGATTGACTCTCCTTAGATTAATGCTCATCAAAATGGATTTTTCACAATGCATATTCAAAGCCAACTCTTCCATCCATTATTACCCCTTTATTCGACACTAATTTGGTCAAATATATCTCAAATACCAACACACAATACAACATCGTCATGGGTTAGCTAACCAAATCGACACATCAATAAGAAGATGAACCAATGAAAATTATTAAACGAAATGATTCTTGATTACAATTGACTCTTTGTATAATTTTATACATAATTGCAATCAACCTCTAGAAGGAAGGGGCCAGTTTATTTGCAACTAAACAAATCAACCGGGACTGTCATCTTTACTCTCTAATCATAAGAATTATCATTCTAGGTCTTATGGATCATTATACCCATATGTAGTATTCATGTCCATAATTAATATAAGAACATTATTTTGATATTTTATTTTTTATATAAATTTTTAATTGTTTCCTTTGTTATATTATGTTTCATCTTCATCATAAAATAATAGATTAATAGTTGATTTATCATGTCGTCCTCAACTCCATCACTTTGGACCCTGCAATGTGGATTACACAATACCAATAAAAACAATTATCAATAGATTTAAAGAGAAATATACTAATAAAATTATGCAATAGAAGTAACAATGATAAAATAGTAATCTATAAATTAAAGGAAAAATGATAAACACACGATACATGGTATTTTCACCTAGGAAAACCCTTTTGAGGAAAATCCCAACACAATAACCTTCTTCCTTTTTACTTTAACTCAACTATTTATATTACAATAAAGTATATCAAATTTTTTGCTTTACCATAATGAATGTGTTAGTTTTTATATGAACATCAATAGAAAACCATCCAAGCCAGATGTGAAAATGCCCATAGGTTACTTTAGGTTTAAAAAACTCATCGACTGATCAAAACACACATCCAAACACCATCATTAATATATGTAAATCATGACAAGTATACAACACATATTCATAAATATAAATCTTATCAATACTCTACACATTACACTTTCGATTATATCGAGAATAACCCACACAATACCAAGACAAGCAATTCAAATTAAATTAATGCTTTCATTTTTTATCTTAAGCATGAGACTACCATAGCAAATAATAAGTTTTGTTTTCTCTGAAGGAGTTGATATAATAACAAGGAGTAAAGACAAATAAATAAATTTCACATGCTTATATAAAATATCCCAGAGTCTACTCTGACAAACTCCAAGTATTTTAAGACTCCATTGTTTTCTAATTTTTTAGGATTATTAGAATACATATCTTAAATATATCTATCTAAAAACTGTTTATAGATATCAATTTCAAATTTATTAACTTGGATTTTATGTATACCATATTGATTAATAATTCATTAACTTTTCCAAAAAAATCATATTTATTGGAAACAAAAGGCATTAATTTATGTTACATCTTGATTTCTCATTAAGTAAATTTACTTATTTATCCATGAATTAGTATGGTTGGTATATTGATTTATTACTATTTAACTAAGTTGTAAGTCATATGTTATTATGGGATAGTTGTATGTTACTTTGATTACATGATTGTATGACCATGAGTTAGTTCTATTGTGTATTTCTTACATTGTGATCACATTTATTTGTTATTACATATCATGATGTTACGGGCTAACTACCTTCCTATCATGAGTTTGACGTAGGATAGATTCATCCCTCAGAGCATGATGGAGGGAGAGTATCATCAGAGAGGATGATGTAGATGGAGGTGTTGAAGGATGATAGAGGAAAAACTAAAAACCATGCACACACCATATTAGATATCACTCGTAATATGCATTGTATGAATTGTTAGAGTTAGTATATTTTTTTATGTTATCTGCATTTAGATGATTATGTATGTTAGTTCAGTTTAATGCTTATGTGGAATTAATATTGTGTGATTGCATTGTGAATATTATATGTAAATTGGATGTATAAAGTTGCAGTATGATTATGTCATGTTATTGTATTCATGATTGTTAATAGTTTTTGAGAAAGCAAATCTTCACGAATAGTATCTATTTACTACTATTTATAAGTTACCCAAAATGTCTTTGAACTGTTTTAGAACATTAACTGGTTATCATTATGATATTAGGGAATATCATTATATAACCTAAATGCATATATATATATATAACAAAAGACATAGATAATCTATACAACATATTAATAACACAACAATTACATTGTTATAATTAGGATTGGTATAATAGTGTGTGATTTACCTTTTTTTATAAAAGAATATAATTGAGTTTATATTGGTCATATTATCACTAAGTCATGATGATATTTGAAGTGCTAGTTAAAATTAACAAATGTATTAATTTTTTTATAATTAGGAAATAAAACGTATAAAGCATCATATTAAGTATACATACATAGGAAATAAAATGTATAAAACAAGGATTAAGGAATTTTTAGAAAAAAAGGTGAGCTTTAAAAAAAAGATATCTTTAAAAAAAGGGAAAAAGTCATGCAATGGAAAATAGAAAGGAAGAGTGGGGCGATGAAAAAGGATAAGAGGAGAAGAGGAGAAGAGAAGGAAGGGATCAAAGTGGAGAAAAGAAGAAAAGCGTGTGGAGGATATGTGAGATCAAACCAAGTGAAGTTTGTCCAAATCGTGTCGTTTCATTGTTGGACACCTCTGCAAGCTATGTAAAGTTATTAAAATTTTGTGTAAAATTTAGCAAAAGTATGTGTGAATTGTGAGGATATTCTTGTACTATCAATATAAGTATTTATAATGATGCGGATGGATAAGAAATGAATTATGTCATTTTAACATCTAAAATTAGTGATATATATATATATATATATATATATATATATATATATATATATATATATATATATGAATTAAGGATTATTTCACTGTGTATAAAGATATTCAATATACAAATTTTATAGGTTTATCAAAAAAATAGCGAACTATGTAAACTGTGTAAAGAGACCGTGCGACTTCGGCAAAAGAATGGATTTCTTTACATATTGATTGCTGGAAGTATGCATTGTGTGCTTTGACATTTAAGACAATGATATGTATAAGTAAGAACTAAGATTATTATAGCGAACTGATTTAGATAAAGTCAAATTGTGCATAATTGGTAATTCAAATAGTGAAAAGATATATAAATTGTGTGTATGCTCATCATCCAAAAATAACGAAGTAATATAAACTGTGTGAATTTGTCCAAATTGTGACTATATGCAAAGTAGAACTGTGTGCCCTTAGCCTTCAAACTGAGTATATCTATAGAGGTCTAAGTTCAATTTATTTTAAAACCATTATCTTTTATAATAAAAAGAAGGGATGATGTGTTTATTTCTTTAATAAGTTTACCTCGGTTATAAGTTGTATAGGATCCTACGCAAAGAGAGGCGATTATTTCAATTACATAATCCATATAATGTAATATAGTGTCAAGTTGAGAAATAAAGTAATTAGTTTTCTCATACACATATACATACAGAGTGTATGGCTTGAATACTACATAGGTGAAAAGAGTATTAGTTGTAAGTTATGTTTCTAGACCTATAATGTATTATTGAAATATTAAAATATTTGATAGAAATGCATGTTAACATTAAATTGAAACATACTCAAATCTCACATATCTATTATTTAGATAATATGACATGTAGTTATCTATTGGATCGAGTTATTGGTTTGACATTTATGATTTATATTGAAGTAAGTTTAGGAAGATTAAATACTTGGGTAAACTATGTGAGTGTTTGTATGTTATAACTAGATTGTAATTTGATTTAAGAAGAGCAGAATATGGATATATATAGTTTATTGATTATAATGCTCTATTCATTAATATTCATGTTATATTAATATCTTATAATAGATCGTCAATGTATTTTATGAAAAGGAAGGTTATAATGATTGTTCAGATCATATGAAGTCTTTGATTAAAATTATATATGAATGTTGACCTTTATATATAATATTTATATATTGTTGAGTACTTATATATGAAATATAGTATGAATATAGTTGATCTGTACAATAAAATATATCAATATGTGGACTTAGGTATTTATATAAATATATAACATAAATTGGTGTATTGGGTTGTGTGCCTATAACTATAGTTTTATTGACTATTAAAATTAAGTCATAGAATCACAAGGGATAGAAAGCTTTAATTATATGAATATAGGCTCCTAAAAACCTAAAAAGATGTATAAATGAAAGATTATGTTCATATGAGATGAAACTTCATTTATGAGTTATTTGATTCTCTAAAATTTTTATGACTGGCTATGTAATTGAATAGTGTTATTTATGAATAATGGACTATGATATTAACATTTATCATAGAATGAATTATATTTGAATCTACTTTCAAAAATTACAAATATGCATTCTAAATATATATTATACTTGTTGATATGAATTGTACTTGTTATGTTTATTGTTTATGTGATAAATAATATAGTGCAAATTCATTCATACATTGACAAACTAAATGTATACATTTGATTATTTCTATATTTATCATATATGTGCCTGCTAGTAGAAAGTAATTTGTATAAATTTTTTGGTTATATTTATATTAACCAAATCTCACATTGATGGTACTACGTGAGTAGTGACTTCACTAGCTTACTAGCATCACCAATACTAGATGAAGGTAATCTAATCAAGTGGTGTGTCTGAATTTGATTGATACTAAAAATCAATAACTATTTAAAAATTTTGGCCAAAGTAATGTTTAGTTATACAATGTCAATTCATATATATGATTTACATATTTATACGATATCATGTTAGAACATATTTGTTTATGGTACGCATCATGTATTATAAATCTTACAGCACATAGGTACTAACTTGTCTCTCTTGATTCCCACACCATCACTATCTACTTTTCCATGAATGGAGGTCTATTCCATGATGGAATAGTAAGCAAGAGATTGATGGTTTGTGATTAGTGTGAAAAAATATTCGAATGATGCTCTACCTCCCCACAATAGTACTTATTTGGATACTACACTTGAGATTGGCATAGATACTGAAGTTCATGGAACTCATGCTCCATAGAACCTTGTATCTTATATCTTGTATCTTATATTATATTTGTTATTATTGAAACATTCTCCCTATGAGATGTAATTATTGATTTATTTGTACATTGATAGAAGTGGTTGTATTATTGTACTAGTCGTGGCTGGAAATTTGTAATTGCTTTCTATATTTAGTTATGTTTTATTTCATCTAATAATAGTGATCAGTGATAGATAGATGTTACATGTTTATTTTATAAATTAACATACTTTGTGTGTTAGACTTAGATCACTAATTAGATTCTTGTAATAAAATCTAATGAAATAATATGTTGATTAAATAAATAAATAAAAGTCATGTTAATTTAAGTTAATCTTAATGAGGATGTTACATGTGGTATCATAGTTATGGTTCAAAATTTAGGACTTAATGAGTTAACTAATATTTTTGTATCCTTCTATTTAACAGAAAGTATAATTGTCTGAACTAGAGTACTCGAAGAGAGTCCTTCAAATGTCAATAACAATAACACTCCATTTGATCCTCATCAATTTGTCACTGAGCAAGTAGCAAAGTTAAATCAGATTTTTACAATCATGAACAAGACCAAGGATCAAATTTTAGCCCTAAAATAGGAAGTTAATGGCCATGAAGAGAAATAACACCAGTATGTACCTGAAGAGAATCCCATTGAATAAAAAAACACTCAAGGCATGACAACATAGGTAGCTGTAAAATTGGCTAGAGATATGAAAAAAGTGAATCCACCTACGTTTGATAGAATTATTTTAAATGATAGAGTTGAAGCATGGTTGACTGAGGTGGATAAATATTTTGAGATTCAAAACTAATCTGAGGTCATTAAATTAATTTAGAAAGCTTACTAGTTGACTGTGAAGCAACTACGTGGTGGGACAACAAGAAGTTGAAAATGAATCTTAACTCAACCACCACTACATGGGAGTAGTTTGTGATACTATTTAAATCATGGTGGCTTTCACAATTATACTTTGATCAAAAACTTACAGAGTTCTAAAAAATAAAGTAAGAAGATTTATCAATGAATGAGTACTAGAAATAGTTCACTAAACATTTGAAGTTTGTACTTTAGTATTAGGTAGATGAGAAGTTCAGAATTAGAAAGTTCATCATGGGATTAAAATCCTAAATTTTTGAAGAGATGGACATTCATGGACCATCCACCATGGACCAAGTCTTTGAGAAATTAGTTAAGAAATAATAAAAATTAAAATATCTTGCTCAAGTCAAGAACAAGTTTTTAAAAAAGTTTAGAAGTTATAAACTAACTTTTAAAAAGAACTAGAAGCAAAGGGGTGGAGACTCTAAAATTAAGTTCAAAAATCAGAATGTTAGATTCAACAATGGTTCAGACAACAAGAAACTAAGCAATGGTTTCAAAGAAAGTTTCAAGGGAAACCAATAGTCTGATAGGAAAGGACCACTTGAAGGTTACTTCATTTATGGAGATGACCATTATGCTCGTAAGTGTACCTAAGATAATATAAAGAACAAAGGTTCTACTCCTCAGCATAGAACTTTTTAGCAGTGTATTCATGCGGTAGTTGATAATTGGCAAGACGAATTTCAAGCTTCACTCATAGAACTATTAGGTATTTTGTTTAAACATTCAGTTTCTATTTTAATAGATACAAGGGATATAGAATATTTTATAGCTCTTAGAATTTTAAGTAATTTATCTATAAAAGCAGGGGTTATGGCAAATGCATGGTCGGTATAATATGGAAATGATTCAAAATTCAAAGTTAACAAGTCTTTAGTGGAATCAGAGATTAGGTTGCTTGAATTCACAATAATAGTATATTTTTATGTAACACTACTAGGGTCATATGATGTGATCCTAGAATTCAATTTGTTTGAGAAGAATAAGGTCAAGGTTGATTGCTACCTAAAGAAGGTTGAGTGTCTGGATGATTTTAGAAATCAGAGACACATTCATGGTGATAAGAGAGAGTTGAGGCTTAGGTAGATTTCTACAATGCAACTTAAAAGGCTCAAGGAAAATGATGCCAAGTATTTATTGTTAAGATAAATGAAATAGAGAAATCTAAAGAACCGTCTCTAAAATATTATCCATTACTTGGTAATTTGCATGATGTGTTTTTGGAGGAATTATCAATATTGCTTCCTAAACATGAGTTTGATTTCTCTATCGATATCATACCTAGATCGAAATCACAATCTAAGACACCATACAGGATGATAACCAATGAATTGGTTGAATTGAAGGTTCAACTCCAATAATTATTATCAAAGGGGTTGATCAAGCCAAGTGTGTCACTATAGGGTACACCAATTATCTTCATCAAAAATAAGGATGGTACTCTTTGGCTTTGTATAGACTATAAAATGTTGAATAAGGTGACTATCAAAAATAGGTATCCACAACTTTGTATAGATGATCTTTTCGATTAAATGTGAGGAGCAACAGTATTTTTTAAAATTAACCTTAAAAAAAGATATCATCAGCTGAGGATAAGGGATAAGGATATTCCAAAAATAGCATTTAAAACTCATTATGGGCACTATGAGTTCATAGTATTACCATTTAGGTTGAAAAATGCTTCAGCAACATTCATGAATCTCATGAACAGTGTGTTCAAAGATTATATAGATCATTTTGTTTTGGTCTTTCTTAATGACATTTTTATATACTCTAAAGATGAAGAGGAGCATCTTAAACATTTGGAATTGGTTTTACAATGATTTTAGAAGCACAAGTTGTCCAAGTGTGCATTTTTTCAAGAGAAAGTGCATTATCTAAGACATTATCTTTGTAGATAGTATTTCAGTAGATTCAATAAATATAAAAACCATTATGGAGTGGCCATCACCAAATAACATGCATGAGGTATGGAGTTTCATGGGGTTAGTGCTTTATTACAAGAAGTTTGTTCTGAATTTTTCTAGGATAGTTAATCCGATTACTTCCCTATAATGAAAGAACTAAAGTTTTGTTTAGTCAAAGAAGTGTGAAGTAGTTTTTCAAGAATTAAAAAAAATAGGCTTACTTCAGTAGCAGTAATAAGAGTACCTGATCTTAATGATCAATTTTTGATGATCATAGATGCATCTGAGGATGGACTAGAAGTACTTATGTAGGATGGTGCAGTGATATCTTATGAATCAAGGAAGTTGAAGCCTTATGAGGTGAATTACGCCCATTATGAGCTATAACTTGCAATAATTGTGCATGCCTTGCAAGTTTGAAGGCATTATTTATTGATAAAATCATTTGAGCTTAAGACTGATAATTTGGGACTCAAATACATCTTCACCAATCCGAATATGAATGCTTGTCAAAGATATTGGTTAGATTTCTTGTCTGGTTATGATTTTGATATCAACTATATTAAAGATGATGCCTCAAGTCACAGGAGGTACATAGTAGTCATGGATATTATTAGGTTTACTTTCAAGGATCAAGTGATCAAATTCTCATCAAGAGATGAATTCTATGATCAAGTTAAAAAAAATGTTGACTAAGAATGCCCAAAATATTAATTATAAAGGATTTAGATTAGAGAATGATGATATTTTATGATACAATGGAAGGATGTATGTGTTAAATCAACGAAATCTGAAGAGCACAGTGTTAAAAGAGATGCATAATGCCCTATATTTAGAACATCTAGGAGTAACCAAGCTTATGGTAGAGATTAGACCATTTTATTTTTGGAAGAGAATCAAGAAAGATGTAGTGGACTTTGTGTCACATTGTCTGGGATGTTAGTGAGTGAAATCTGAATATGTGCATCCAGTTAAATTATTATATCCATATAACATATTGAAATGAAAGTGGTAGATGATCAACATGGATTTTATCTAAGGGCTTCTATTGTCAAAAAATAGGCATGACATAATCTTGATAGTAGTTGACAAACTAAGGTAGCTCATTTTATACTAGGTAATTTGATAGATGATGCACCTACTCTTGTGAAGAAGTTTATAAAGGAAGTATATCGATTGCATGTATTTATGGAGAAGATAATTTTGGATCATGATCCAAATATGACTTCTAGGTTTTAGTTAACTATGGATTCAGCTTTGGGTATGCAATTAAACTTCAACACTACATATCACCCACAAACTGGCAGTCAGACTGAGTGAGTTAATCAGGTGTTAAAAGATCTTCATATGTATTACACGGATCAGAAACACAAGTAAAAATATTAATAATGTTTGATTGGCTTTGAAGATGGCACCATTTGAAGCATTATTTAGAAGAAGGTACAAAACACCAATCAGTTGGGACAGATTGGAAGACATAGTAGTCTGTGGACCTAAGATGCTTTCAAAAATAGAAGATCGAGTTTGATCAATCAGGCAGATATTAGCCGAGACCAATGATAGGTAGAAGAGTTATGTTGATTTGAAAAGAACATATAGGCAATTCTCAGTTGGTGATAAAGTGTTCTTATGGGTTAAACTGCAAAAAAACTCGATTAAATTCAGTTGGTCAATCAACTTTCATCGAGATATGTGGGACCTTTCAAGATTTTAGAAGTGCTCAATCATGTAGCATATAGGCTTGCATTGCCACCAATCCTAGCTCTATTACATAATGTCGTCCATGTATCTTATCTTAAAAATATATATAGTTGATCCTTCACATGTGTTGGATTAAAATATTTTGTAGATTTTGGATCTTGAGGTGGTCATGATAGAACCAATCAGAGTAATTAATACTCATAAACTTCATTTACGTAATAGAGAGGTGTCACACTGCAAGGTCTCATGTGACCAATACTCTAAGGATAGTACTACTTAAGAGGACTATGATGAGTTCTACAGGGTATTTGCATATTTGTTTGTTTGATTTATTATTTTATACTATGATATTTTTTATGTTGAATAATATTTTTAATTCATAACTAATTTTTGAATAAGTGTCATTGGGATGATGACCAATTTTAGAGAGAAAAGATGTTATATTTCGATTTTTTGCTAAGCAAATTTTCTTGTTAATCTATGGATTAGTATGGTTGGTAGATTTATTTAATATTATTTAACTAAATTGTAAGTCATATGTTGCTATTGGATAGTTGTATGTTGTTTTGATAACATGATTATATTGCTATAAGTTAATTATATTATATATTTTTTACATTATGCTCATATTGATTTATTATTACAGTAGTATTTTATGATACATATCATGATATTACAGGTTAACTACCTTCTTATCATGAGTTTGATGCATAAGAGATTCATTTCTCAAAGCATGATGGAAGGAGAGCATCATTAGAGATGATGACGTAGATAGAGGTGTTGAGGGACGATAAAAGAATAGCTAAAACCGATGCACACACCACATTAGATGGCACTCATAATATACATTGTTTGAATTGTTAAAATTAGTATATTTTTTATGTTATATGTATTTAGATTATTGATTATGTGTGTTAGTTCAATTTAATGCTTATGTGAAATTAATCTTATGTGATTTCATTATGGATATTATATGTAGATTGGATGTATAAAGTTGCAGTGTGATTATGTCATGTTATTGTACTCATGATTGTTAATATTTTTTGAGAAAGCAAATCTACGTGAATAGTATCTATTTACTATTGTTTATAGGTTAATTGAAATGTCTTTGAATATTTTATAATATTACTGATTATCATCATGATACTCGAGAATATCATTATATGGCTTAAACGTTTTAATATATATAAATATAACAAAAGACATAGATAATCTATACAATGTAGTAATAACACAATAATTACATTGTTATAATTAGGATTGATATAATAGTGTGTGATTTACCATTTTTTATAAAAGAATATAATTGAGTTTATATTAGTCATATTATCATTAAGCCATGATAATATTCGAAATGCTAGTTAAAATTAACAAATGTATTGATTTTTTTATAATTAAAAAATAAAATGTATAAAGCATCGTACTAAGTATACATACGTAGGTAATTAAATGTATAAAGCAAGGATTAAAGAATTTTGAGGAAAAAGCGATGAGCTTTAGAAAAATATCAAGCTTTAAAAAAAGGGGAAAAAGTCATGCAATGGAAAAAAGAAAGGAAGAGTGGAGTGACGTAGAAGGAGAAGAGGAGAAGAGAAGGAAGGGAGCAAAGTGGAAAAGAGAAGGGCAGTGCATGGAGGAGAAGTGAGATCAAGCCAAGTGAAGTTTGTCCGAATCGTGTCATTTCAGTGTTGGACGCTTTTGCCAAGTGA
The DNA here is from genome assembly GCA_037957365.1 of Torreya grandis. Lineage (NCBI taxonomy): Eukaryota > Viridiplantae > Streptophyta > Pinopsida > Cupressales > Taxaceae > Torreya > Torreya grandis. Next base: position 4,846,854 of record JARHVA010000262.1, on the reverse strand, counting down.
AGTTATTAAAATTTTGTGTGAAATTTAGCAAAATTTTGTATGAATTGTGAGGATATTCTTGTATTGTTAGTATAAGTATTTGGAATGGCGCAGATGGATAAGAAATAGATTGTGTGCTTTTAACATCTAAATCTAGTGATATATATCTAAGTATGAACTAAGGATTATTTGATTGTGTATAAAGATATTCAATATAGTGATTTGTATGTATGTATTCAATACAAATACCATATCCTAGAGTTTGAGTGATTAGTGGATAATATGTAACGATATGTATGTTTGCATTCTATAAAAAATGTATATACAAATTGTGTAGGTTTATCACAAAAAAAATAATGAACTATGTAAATTGTGTAAATAGATTGTGCGACTTCAATGAAAGAATGGATTTATTTGCATATTGATTGATGTAAGTATGGACTGTGTGCTTTGACATTTAAGATAGTGATATGTATAAGTAAGAACTAAGATTATTATAGTGAACTATGTATAATTTAGCATAGCGAATTGTGTGTATTATTGCGAACTAGGTATTAAGATAGCGAACTGATTTAGATAAAGTCCAACTATGCATAATTGGTAATTCAAATATTGAGAAGATATACAAATTGTGTGTATTCTCATCATTCAAAAATAGCGAAGGAATATAAACTATGTGAATTTATCCAAACCGTGACTATATGCAAAGTAGGACTATGCACCCTTAGCCTTCAAATCGAGTATATCAGTAGAGTTCTAAGTTCAATTTGTTTTAAAACCATGATCTTTTATAATAAAATCAAAGGCATGTATATTTATTTAATAATTCTACCTCAGTTATAAGTTGTATAAGATTCCTATGCAAAGAGAGGTGATTATTTTAATTACATAATCCATATAGCATAATATAGTGTCAAGTTGGGAAACAAAGTAATTAGTTTGCTCATACACATATACATACAGAGTGTATGGCTTGAATACTACCTAGGTGAAAAGAGTATTAGTTGTAAGTTCTATTTGTAGCCCTGTAACGTATTATGGAATAGTAAAACATTTGCTAGAAATGCATGTTGACATTACATTGAAACATACTAAAATCTCACATTTGTATTATTTAGATAATATGACCTGTAGTTATCTATTGGGTTGAGCAATTGGTTTTACACTTATGATTTATATTGAACTAAGCGTAGGAAGATTAAATACTTGTAAAAACTATATGTGTTTGCATGTTATAACTAAATGGCGATTTGATTTAAGAAGAATAGAATATGGATATAAATAGACTATTGACTATAATATTTTGTTCATTAATACTCTAGGAATATTAATATCTTATAATATATCAGCAATGTATTTTATGAAAAGGAAGGTTATAATAATTTTTGAAATCATATGAAGTCTTTAATTAGAATTATAAATGACTGTTGACATTTATATACAGTACTTATATATTGTTGAGTACTTATATGCAAAACATAGTATGAATATATTTGATATGTACAAGGACATATATGTGTGTGTGTGTGTGTGTGTGTGTGTGTGTGGACTTAGGTATTCATATAAATATATAACATAAATAGGTGTATTGGTTCGTGTGACTATAACTATATTTTTATTGACTATTAAAATTAAGCCATAGGATCCCGAAGGACAGGAAACTATAACTATATGAATCCCTGCTCCTAAAAATATAGCAAGACATATAAATGAAGTATTATGTTCATACGATATGAAACTTAGTTTATAAGTTATTTGATTCTCTGAAATTATTATGATTGGCTGTGTAATTGAATAATTGTACATATGAACAATAGACTATGATATTAGCATTCGTCATAGAAATAATTATAAGTAGAAAAATAGAGAGAGAGATTAGGTTCAAATGGAATCAAGCTATAAAAAATGAGAGATTAATTTGGAATTGCATGACTAATTTGTTCATTTGGTGCATTGTGCATAGGAGAATGAGGTGAAAAGTACCTTTCACATTTATCAAAATTATTTTCTTTAGAATAGGGAAGAAAAGAGATAGGTTTTAGAGAAGAAGATGCATCTAATTTTTCTTCACTATCACTTTTATATGTATCATCATATTACTCATTACAAAAATAGTAGTTATCTTTGTTGTAAATGAAATTAGTTTCCACATTTTTAGCTAATGTGCAATTTTGCAAATTTTTCCATTCATTGTCATACCCAATTGGTATAACAATGAATGGAAATATGCAGTCTAAATATATATTATACCCAATTGGTATAAAATGTACTTATTATTTATGTGATAAATAATATAGTGAAGATTCATTCATACGTTTGATGAACTAAATGTATGTATTTGATTATTCTTATATTTAGCATGTTTTGTGCATGTTAATAGGAAGTAATATGTATGAATATGTTAGTTATATTTCTATTAACCAAATCTCGTATTGATGGTACTGAGTAGTGACATGGACTTCACTAATTTAATAGCATCATCAATGCCAGATGAAGGTAATTCGATCAAGTAGTGTATATGAATTTGATCGATCTTAAAGATCAATAACTATTCAAAAACTTTGGCCAAATTAATGTTTAGTTAAACATTGTAAATTCAAATGTATGATATACACATTTGTGTGATATCATGTTATAATATATTTTATTTATGGTACACATCATGTATTATAAATATTACAGCACACAGGGACTAGCTTGTCTCTCTAGATTCTTGCACCATCACTATCTACTCATTCGTGGAGGATTATTCTCTAATGAAGAATTATGTAGTGGATTGATGGTCTATGGTTGATGTATAAAATCACTCGGATGATCCTCTCCCTCTCCACAATAGTACTTATTTGGAGACTACACTTGAGATTACCATAGATACTGGAGTTTGGGGAACTCATGCCCCGTGGAGCCTTGTATCTTGTATCTTGTATTGTATTTGTTATTATTGAAACATTATCCCCAATGAAATGTAATTATTTATTTATTTGTACATTGACAACAGTAGCTTATTATTGTACCATGACTGAAAATTTGTAATTACTTTCTATATTCAGTTATGTTTTGTTTCATCTGATAACAGTGATCAGTGATAGATAGATGTTACATATTTATTTTATGAATTAACATACTTGGTGTGTTAGGCTTGGATCACTAATTAAATTATCATGGTGAAATTTAATGAAAGAATATGTTAATTAAATAAAAATTCACATTATTTTAAGTCAATCTCACTGGGGATGTTACAATTTACCTGCACCAATATGTCAAGATCAAAAATAAAATTCTAGGAAAAAAAAGAGCTCAAAACTCCGCTAAATGGCAAAGATGTTACAATTTCCTAATTGAATTTTCAAAGAAAAAAATTTAAGTGATGGTCAAATAGATATTAAATATAAAGTTGAAAGTACCCTGTGACAGTCAAATGGATGTCAAATCTAATGTCCAAAGTGATTATTCATGCAAGAAAATTACATCACCCATGACCACCCTTGATTGCCATTATATAACGTTTATTGGCATAACAAAGACAAACAAAATAAGAAGAAAAAGGCATTGAAGAAATTTTATATGGATGCAATACTTATGTACAAATGCATCTTCATTGTTTTTTCCTGACTAGAGGACACCACAAATCATAACTCCCAAAACCCAAACTTTAAAATATATTTTTTAAATCCTTGCTACTACCTGGGAACAAGTTATTGTCATTTGGTTTGGCTTGCTTAGTATATTGAAAAAGAGAAGCTTTTGAATCAAAAACTGCGTAAAACACTCTGTGAACCGTCGACAACGTGAGTGATGTATATAATGGAAACTTGGAGCTCCTTACATAACTCTGTAACAAGCATATGATGTCCAGTGGGTACTCCCAAACTAGTTTATTACAATGACCCTGTACATTTTTCTAAGCTTATGGATAACGGGTCTCCAATATTGACTCAAGCTTAACTTGTAATCCCTATTTAAATTGTTAGGGTGCTTCTCATCTTCGTTGCCTCCTTGAGTTTACATTTTTTGTTGTGATCTTCGATGGAAATAGCCCTAGGTGTTGGGATTAGTTTTCACATTGAGGGAATTTAGGCATTTACGGGAAGGTAAAATAGTAAATTAATATTTGTCGAGAGGTAAAAATTAGTTACAAAGTTGTTAATATCTGTATGGTTAATACGGTAAGTTAGAATATTATATTGTTGTGATATATTGTTATTTATTATAACAATATATCGTAGATAGATTTGCTTAATTAGAGGGATGCAGGTGAGAGAAAATAACGGAGAGATTATAAGAAATATATTTTCTATATATGTGGATAATGTACCGGATGTTTAATCATAGAGTGAAATAATATATTGATGGTGTTGAATTAAAATTCTTTGTGTATGTTCGGCTCTATTAATCTGTGCATGAATTAAATCTAAGTATTGGATATTTGAATTTATATCATTGGTATCAGAGTGGGGATGGGCTTGTAAAAATTTGTGAGGGGCAAAATCACAATTTATTCTAAATTGTCCCAGCGGATGAGAACCCTATGAGTAGCAGACCGTAGATTTATTTTATAAATGGAGAATAGTTGTTTTTTATTAAGAATTATTTAGTGTGTTTGTTCTAGCAGTGTCTTCCTATAATCGCTACCCCAGTCTGTAGACTCAGATTCAGTTTTGAGTTGATCTTGCATTGAATGGTACATGCACCTAACGACCAATCAATCTCAGTCCAAACCTGTTGTGTATATGTTAGCACCAACTCTGCGCTTCTATTAGAGCATGTAGCATGTGCAATCACAATAGAAAAGCTCATTTTACTCAGGATCTACAAATCAGTTCATGTGCCATGGTTCGAGCAATTTGTATCTGCAAGGATCTAGCAACTTTAATATTTTCTTAGGACCGGTCTTTCTTCCACGAAAAAAGCTATCGACAAGTAAATTCAGTGGGAATATACACTAATTTGTATATACGTCTGTGTGTCATGATAATAGTCAGTGTTTTGCTTTATAACGTCATTTATGTGGAATATGATATGGTTTTTTCCAGTCTCTACGAAGTCCTATGGCTTCAGATCTTCTTCAGTGGCCTTGTTCACTATTCATAATTCGTGTGGCCATTTGAATGAAGTCTACCCGACATTTTGAAGTGACTATCAAGTTCTATCCACTCACGCACAACCTACTCTCTTGAAACTCGCACAAACACTATTGTTTCAGTGTCTCATGCCATACACCAACGATTCAAACATCATTGTTCTCATACATCGCCCAGCCATCCATTCGTCATTCCAATCAAGATCTTTGCAGTGATCTTCATTCTGCAGATCTCACACTTCATCTCTGAGTCTGCTTCGAACATTCATTACTGTACAAACAAACGCTGGTGAATAACTTTGTGAATAAAGCTCATGGTTAGTTATTTATGTCTTCAGTTTTATAGAAAGTCTTTTTAAAAGTTTTTGGTATTAAATAGCCTTTTTTAATAGATTTTGTTTATCAAAATTCAAAAACAAAAGATATGTTCGTCGATAGTCATATTTTATAATTGTGTCAATTATAAATTAAGTTTAAGTCTTCAAAGTGTCCATAGTCGTTAATTAATCGTGTCTTGCAAAGTTAATATAAAATGTGTTTTTTTAGAAAGTTTTTTTAATTGAGTTTTATTTAGGTGAATTAGATTAATGTCAATTTTGAGTCATTTTTAAAAATGAGTCAAAAGTCAAAGTTATTTAGGGTTTCGGTATAAAGTTATTGTCAAAAATTGTTTTATTGGACACATTTTCACTTGTACGTGACGTTTGTATGGAGGGAATTTTTCTCAAAAAAATCATGTACATGAGCTACATTAACATACCAACTGAGCAAACAGCTTTATCTACTAGAGGATAGGGTATCCACAGAAGTTGGAGGTCTTTTAGTGACCTCTCATCAGTTTGCAAGGACGGGGCCGCACCAATGATGTGGGGACATTTTATGGTATGTTATTTTCAATTTTTTCAATGCAGTATTTACATTTTTATTTCCGTCGTCTGTGAAAAATAAGAACAATTGTACATGTTCACTTGTGATATTCCCATGTAACTTTTTTGCATATTTATAATGAAGAATATTGATCTAAAAAATATTGTAGCAATCATGATGAAAAGTTAGTGGTAACTCTGTAAAAACTATGTTGTAAAGTTAGTGGTAACCCTGTGAAAACCATTTTGTAAGGTAAGTGGTAAATCTTAAAAAACCATTTTGTAAGGTTAGTGGTGAACCTGAGAAAACCATTTTGTAAGGTTATTGGTGAACCTGTAAAAACTATTTTGGAAGGTTATTGGTGAACCTGAAAAATTAATTGCAGATGAGTGTGAAGAAAAAGATGTGTGATGGCACATGTATGCGAAGAATATTATGATCACACGAAGGTGGAGCACGTTACAATCAGAAAATGAGATATATTGTACCATGTAAAAACTATGAGGGAAAATGTTGGGAATAGTTTTCACGTTGAGTGAATTTAAGTATTTACGGGAAGGTAAAATAGTAAATTAGTATTTACCGAGAAGTAAAAATTAGTTACAAGGTTGTTAGTAACTGTATGGTTAATACGGTAAGTTAGAATATTATATTGTTGTGATATATTGTTTTTTGTTATAACAATATATCGTAGAGAGGTTTGCTTAATTAGAGAGAATCAGATGAGAGAAAATAACAGAGAGATTATAGGAAATACATTTCCTATATATATATATATATATATATATATATATATATATATATATATATATATATAATGTGTGTGTAATGTAGTGGATGTTTAATCATAGAGTGAAATAATATATTGACGGTGTTGAATTAAAATTCTCAATATATGTTCGGCTCTATTCTGTGCATGAATTAAATCTTTGTATTGGCTCTTTGAATTCATATCACTAGGTTGTTGCATGCATATGTGGTACTTTGTGGAGTCAATATGATCTCCCGATGTTGATTTTCTCATCCAACCAATCATCAAATTGAAGGGCTAGTCCTAATTTCAACATGCAGTGTATATATTTGTCCAACTTTTCCATGATGAAAAGTAGAATAAACATTTACACTTCATTTGAAAAGGGTAAACCAAATATACACTTCAAAGGAAGAAGAGCTATATAAAATATTTCCATTCTCATTTTTTACAAATTTAAAAATTAACTAGTAAGATTACTTTTTAGAAATGAAATTTATATAAAGCTTTCACTTGAGCGACTCCCAAAATCCAAATTCTCGCGTTGATGTTTGAAACTTTTTATAATTCAACAATTTTTTGTGTCCAACCATTTAACATATGTTTCTCCAAAAAAATTGACATATCCATAGCCTATTCTTCCTACAATAAAATTAAACATTGTGAGGATACTTTGGAACTCAAGAGACCTCTAGAAATCAAATCTGTGTCTATAAGATAATCTACACTATGAACCCTTGGAATAGATGCCACACTATCAACATCGTGACAAGTCCAAGCATTTAGGCCACTCTTAAAGAAATCCATTGTGGCCAATTTAAGTGATAAAAACTCAAATATCACATTTTATCATTAATATGGAAAATTTAAATAGTTAAATGAGTATATGCCTATAATAACTTTATCTTTTGAATAATCCCGAACAAGCAACCAAAAAAACAAGTGTTTGAAACTAGAAATAATAATATAAATCATACTAAGGGTTTCAATAGTTCACATAGCATGAAGGGTTTAAAAAACAACAAAATATTGTGGGTTTGCAAATTACTCGATAACATAAGCCCTAAATGTGAAAATAATTATTATATCATTCCCCTTGAAGTACACTATGTGTCATTCACCTTAAACCATCTCTAGTGTTTCTACTAACTTGAGACTAATCCCCAATGGTCTGCATGACATATTAACAACTCATATTAAGCCCTTGCTCTGGTTCTTGTTGCAGACAACATAAATACAGTAAAACATTAGCCTATTGAGCATTAATGAAAATATGTGGGTAGGTGATAGACCAAGGCTAAGAATGTAAGCCGCATTTTTCCAAAGACGAAACTACAACCACATTTCCTTGGCACAACTTTGATACCTACACATACAAACATCTTTTTTAAATTTATGCTTAAAGCATCCTATGTAATCCCATCAAGAGTTGGAACAACAATAATTCTCAATGATGAATTAGAGCCATGACCCACATGTGTATAAATAAAAGCACAGGGTGATTTATAAAAAAAGATAAAAGAGATATGCATTGGCATAATAATAGTCAGTTCTACCTTCCTAAAAACATATGAATCAAGAAATGCAATCTATCATCAATCTATCTGTTATTTTTTCAAAAAGCTAAAAAAAAACATCATTTGAATCATTTATCAGCAATCTATTGTTGTTTACCTATCGCCTTCAACGGAGGGGGATTCTGGCCTAAAATAGTATTTTGGGTGTATAACTATGGTATGGATTTAGTGAGAGAGAGAGGCATAGATGAGCGTATGGTATTGGCAGTCTTTGGACAGGTGGGAAGATTTAAGATTTTTTATGGCATCCATTTTACCACATTTTTGCATCCATGAATGGTACAACCACCTAGATCAAATAATTCAAAAAAACAAAGTTTTAATGTTCTAATAAAATCCATTAATGCAGTTGTGGTACAATGTTGTATGGCGCCTTTATGAGTAGATGAAGGCTAGCAACATCACCTATAATTTACTTGTAGATTTTAATGCACTGCACCTCTTGTACATGCTTATGCAACATCTTTCATAGGTCAAACAATAAAATGTCATTCAATACATCGACTAACAATAAAGTGGCATTACCAGCAAATTTCCAACCCACTTTGCATCAAAACAATAAATATCATCAATCGAGATCACATTAAATCTTTATTGTTCTTGACATGATTCATGAGTAACAGATTACGTCTTAAACTTGACTACCAAATCTTATATGTAATTTTTACTATGCATTGATTACCCTGCACTTAACGATGATGTGGCATTGACAATTATTTTTTTATAGAGCTTTTGTTTTGTCATTTTTATAATACATATATACTTTTGTGTTTTCAAACATTTTATAAATTTTGAATTTTTTTTTTTTATGGCCAATGTTTAAACTACACTTCTCTGAGAGGTTTGAAGCCCTTGGAAAGACTGGGATGGATAAAAAATTTATAACTGCATCCAACTACAATTAAGATCAACACAATGTTCCTTAAATCATGTACCATGAATGGATCTACCTACTTTAGCAACTTCTTAAGAGTGTCTTAAAAAAGTAAGGTCAACCTTATCTCTTTCCTTTTTAATATATTAGCAATCTTATTATAAATAATGTCGATGTACAATTGAAAATATTGTAACCATCTATCATCAACAATCCTTTCTTGAGGGACTGGATCCTTGCTTGCACTTTGAAAATCATTAACTATTTGCCTATCTTTATACCCGCTCCTCTTGAAGAACTTGTAGAGGTGCCTCTTCTCCTACTCAACATGCTTCTTGTTTGTGACTCTAATGGACTCCAATAGTTGGTGTTTTAAAACAATTGCTTGTGTAGGATAGTGATGGGATGCTACCCTCAAATACAAATGAGTTTGTATTTCATTTTTTAAACCCTAGCAAGTTGATGCCCCATCATTGCAATGAATAATAAGTACATCCAAAAATGGTGCCATGTGATCCTACAATTCCTCCTTGATGAACTTTATGCTCTTGCAATTACTGTCGATATAATTTTGGAAAACCTCAAAACCTTGTTGCAAGCCTAGTTAACATTGGTGTCATCATCATACCTTTTCTACCATTTGAGTCCCAAAGGGAAGCAATTACTTGTTGCAAGCCTAGTTAACATTGGTGTCATCATCATACCTTTTCTACCATTTGAGTCCCAAAGGGAAGGAATTAAAGCCAAATTTTCAAGGCGCTTCAAACTAAAGCTTTGTATATATTAATCGGCCTAAAGCTTCATATGTGCTAACGATTTTTGAACTAACACTATTTCCAAAACATTAACTTTTACCCAACTACGAAACAATGACAAATTTACAATCATACAAGTAGACACATTATAACCTATACTGAAAAATGCATATTCATTGTTGTTTATCATCCACCTAGCTCAAAGTTTTGAAATGTTAGAATGGAAAACAATTAGGTTCACGAGGTCACTAAACTGACTCTTTTTTAGGTATAATTAACATATGGGGCATGTGAAATAAAATATCCATGTCTTTATTTATAGAAATTTTAATCAAACTCTACACAATAATTACTTTCAAGTGCAGAATGAATAATCATGTTGAATTAAATGCAATGTTGTGTCAGAAAAATCACAAACATATTTTGTTTTAGTGTTGTGAATCCAATACAATTGACTAGAAGAAAATGCTTTCTTCCAAGGTGACATGAATAAAATGGTTCATTTATGACAGCAACACAATGACTTTCCATTGTTTTCCACAAGAAAACCAAAGCCAAAAAGCAATCAAGTTTTTATAATCAAAATTATTAATTAAAGCTCATGAAAAGAAAATACACCGATAAAATAATACAGAGAAGTAATGCTAACTTTATCTGAAGTTATAATAGAAAGGGAAAATGGCACACACATACAATACACAATATTTTCGACTACAAAAATCCTTTCTTGGAAAAACCCAGCACATCAACCTTCTTCATTATTGTATTAATTATTAGGAAATATCCCAACTTTGCATGCATCTACACAAGCACTGGTTGTGTCGAATGTTGTGCAAGTTGATTATGCATGCAGGTATGTTACAAAAACTTGGGTAGAGGCTGCCTAAGACAGTTTTTCAAGGTTGTCAACATTCAGGAATGATGGAAAAGCTATGTGGGATATTCTACTCAGTTTCATTACACTCTGAGAGATTGTGAAGTAGAGTACAGTGCTTGAGGTGAAGTAAGGTACTACAAGACATTGTGCAACATGTAGAGCAATGAAATGTTATCTGAAAGCATTCCATACACTTGTATAAATGTATATGTCAAACTGAAGAAGTGCTAGCAACGTCTTGGTGGCGCTCTGACACAACATTGTTTAGGTGTGTTACACATTGATCACTTGGCTCAATAGTTGGTGAATGTAACTTCCTCTGTTGTGCAGATTTTACAAATGGGTGTCAAAGAAAGGTTCTTTTAAGGAAGGATATGTGTAACAAAAGTTGTTTAACGTTGAATACGCATGGTCAAGTGTGTGCATAGTAAAACATTATATGCAAGTTGCGGAGCCTTGAGACCTAGTGTAGCATTGTAAGATAGTCCAATTTATGTTATAAGTAAGAAGTTTATTGTGTTGGGTTTTTTACCTAAAAGGCTCTGAGTTGAAAATCGTGTATTTGCATGTGCTTGTCATTATCTTTGTCTGTGTAAGATTCACATAGAAGAAATCTCCTTGTATTTGTCTGTCATGCACAATTTAATTCCCAACATTTGGTATCAAAGCTCGATTGTAAGCTTTGTAGAAGTTGGAATAACTTGCGATAAATGCTTTCCTTGAAGTTGGAAATTATGCAGAAGAATCTTGTGTGAAGAAAATCACTGGAAGCATGAGGATGGAAATTGATAAATTCAATGGTCAAAATTTTGAGTTATGGAAACTCAAGAGGAAGATCTCTTGGTAGACCGAGATCAATGGGTTATTGTAGCAGACACAACACCCACGTGAATAAAACCGGAAGAACGGGGAAATTTTGATAGGAAAGCTAGAAGTTCTATCAAATTATGTTTGTTGGATTCAATGCTATTGAATGTTTTGACTGGAAAGACTGCAAAGTTTATGTGGGATAAGTTGGGTACGTTGTATCAAGGCAAGTTGGTCAACAAACTTTTTCTGTAAAAGATACTCTATTCATTAGAAATGAATGATGGTGACTCAATTGTAGAACACCTAAACGCCTTCAACATCAAGGTAAGTTAGTTGTCATCCATGGATGTCAACATGGATGATTAAGAAAGGTGGTATCAAGTTGTGTTCTTTGCCAAACTCATGGGATAATATAATGATGGGAATAACTAGTACTACATGGGAGCTAAAAGTGGAAGATGTAGTCGTAACTCTGTTATCAGAGGAGATGAGGCGCAAGTTTATGAAAAGCTATCAAATGAACGATGCCTTAATCATGTAAGGTCGCTCACAAGAATGAGGCAAGCAAAAGACTAGGGATAAGCACTTGAAGTCTAGAGGCAGATCTGAGACTCCAAATAGATTCTTGAAGAAGTGATAGAACTATAGCAAGACAAAGCACTTCAAGGAGGACTATGGAGAGGAAAATGTGGGAAAGGGAAAAACATCAAATGTTGCACAATCCTCAAGTGAGGAGGTTGAGACTGATGGAGATGGATACGTAGACGTGTATCTTGCATCCCCAAGCTCGCATGCATGCAATGATGCATGGCTAATCGACTATGGAGCCTCCTATTATATAACCCCTGCAAGGGAGTGGTTTTACAAATATGAAGAATATGATGGTGGTGATGTCATTCTAGGAGATAACTCAACCTGCATGGTCGTGGGTACAAGAAGAGTGACACTAAATTTCATAGATGGGAGGATCAAGACTCACCAAGGTGTTTTGCACATTCATGGCCTTGTGAGAAATCTAATCTTTGTGATCAAGATGAATGATGTTGGTGTCCAAGTCCCATTCAGCAGATTTTGGTGCAAAATGGTGCATGAAGCCATGGTGTTGGCAAGGGGCATGCGCACAAGTACTTTATTCAAGCTTGATGTGACTTTGGTAAGCACTGCATGTAACAACATTGATTCTGATGGATAAGACAATGCTTTGGCATCAGAGGTTGGGCCATATTGGTGAAAAGGGTTTGAGCATTTTACAGACTAAAGATAGGGCAAAAGGGATGGATAATTGTCATTTAGACTTCAACTTATGTGAACATTGTGTCTATGGCAAGTAGAGTTGGGTTAAATTCCCTACAAATGTTTCACGATCAAGTCAAATCTTGTAAGTGATCCATAGTGATGTCTTTGGGCCATTATATATCCCATCATTGAACTGGTCTATCTTAGATGTCCCATCACTAATCTATAGTATACTCTCGCAAGACCTAGATATACTTCCTCCTAAAAAAATCTAAACTTCTCAACAAATTCAAGGAGTTCAAAGCTCTTGTGAAGACCTAGGAGAAGAGGATCAAAGTATTGGGCACAGACGAGGGCAAGTACTGCTCCAAAACACTCTATGAATTTTGCAAACAGAGCAGTATTCAAAGGCAAAAGACGACTCTATATACACCATAGTAAAATAGATTTGCAGGGCGGATGAACATGACATTGATGGCAAAGGCCCACAGTATGCTTAGTGGTAGGCATTTAGAACTGAAATTTTGAGCTAAAGCAACATCTATTGCTTATTACCTCATCAACCGAACACCCACATCAGCTCTAGTTGACAAGAATCTGCTAGAAGTGTGCACTAGTAAGAAACCATGCTTGCGACACCTACGAGTTTTTGGTTGTGAAGTATACTCTCACATCCCAAAGGAAAAAAGATCAAAACATGAATTTTAAACGTGCGAAGTGCATCTTGATTGGGAATGGGAATGGTGTTAAGGGGTACAAGTTGTGGAATCCCGAGACAATGAAGGTGGTCTATAGTCAGAATGTAGTCTTCAGGGAGGTGCATGAGGTTTCTGTGCAAGAAGAACCAAAGAAGCAACGAAAGGAAAAGACCAAAAATATGTTGGTTGATGTAGATGTTGATGAGCTCATATCAGAGTATGGTGCAACAGATGAGTTGCAAGAAGAGGATCCTGCAACTCCTACTTTAAAGAGATCAAAACGAGTGAGCAAAATCCTTGAAAGGTATAGCCCACTAGATTTTCATTTTGCACTTATGTTATCAATGACTAATAGTGAAGACCTCAAGACAGTGAAAGAAGCTTTTGGTTGTGTAGAGAGCAAGTCTTGCAAGAAAGCTATGAAGGAATAAATGGAGTCTCTGAACAAAAATGAGAGTTGGGATTCCGTAAAGCTACCTCCTAGATGAAAATCTATAGGCTGCAAGGGAAAGTTGAGAAGTATATGACTCCCCTGGGGGCAACGGGATTCTCACAGGTGGAGGAAATTGACTTGGGTGAGACCTTCTCTCATTTTTGAAATTGACTTCAATGATGTTTCTTTTAGATATTGTTGTTGTGTTCGATCTTGAGATAGATTAGATGGATGTCAAGACAACATTTCTACATGGAGAGCTTGAAGAATAAATCTATATGTTACAAACGGAAGCTTCAAGGTAAAAGGGAAAGATGACTTGGTTTGTGAGCTGAAAAAGTCCTTGTATGGCTTGACACAATCACCGAGAATGTGGAATCATAAGTTCGATAGTTATATGGTTGGACTTGGGCTTGCACACAGCAATGTTAATCATGATGTTTACTACAAGAAAGAGTGATAACTTTGTCATCATAGTCCTCTATGTGGATGATTGTTGTTGATTGGAAGTGAAAAGTGCATGATCAATCAAGTAAAGTTTCAACCGTCTATGTAGTTTGACATGAAAGATCTTGGTGTTGCAAGATTTATAGTGGGCATGGAAATCAAATGAGATAATGCAAATAGGAAGCTCTAGCTAGACCAGAAGTAAGTATGTTTGAACGACATTGGAAAGATTAAGAATGCAAGACTGCAAACATGTACGCACACATTTTCCACTTGGTCAAAAGCTATCAATTGCGCAATGTCCAAATACACCAGAGGAACTGGAGGACATGAGTCAGGGTCCATATGCAAGTGCAATGGGAACCCTGATGTACACAATGGTCTATACAAAACTTGACATTTTGCAAGTAGTGGGAGATGTTAGTAAGTCCAATCCAGCCAAGAAGCATCAGGCAACGATGAAGAGGATCTTCAAGTATTTGCACAGAACCTCTGACTATGCGATTTGCTATCTGGGCAAACCTGCTGAAAGCAAGAATCTAAATTTACATGAATTTAAAGACTCTGATTGGGTTGGAGATCTTGGTTGTTGTAAGTCTACCAGTGCGTATGTGATCAATTTGTTTGGTGGAGCTATAAGTTGAATGACCAAATGAGAGGCTAATGTTGCGATATTTGCTACTGAAAATGAATATATCACAATTACTCATGTAAACAAGAAAGCAATGTGGCTTCAAAGATTATGGTCTACGGTTAGGTTCATACAAAAGGTTGTAAAGATAAATTGTGATAATCAAAGTGCAATCTAGTTGGGAAAGAAACCTGAATATCATTTTCAGACAAAGCACATTGATGTGTGATATCATTTTGTAAGGGAATGGTGGAAGAGAGAACATATATCTAGAGAAGGTGAACACAAAGGGAAACGTTGTGGATTCATTAACCAAGGTAATGAGGATCGGGAAGTTCTCTTGGTGAAGGAAAGAGATGGGCCTGACTGCCCGACGTTGTTGAAGGATGAATGCATGATCCCTTATGCAAAAGTGTTCAACAAGAGATTGTTGGGAAATGTCTCAACTTTGCATGGATCTACACAATGGTAATAGTGCACAAGGTAGGTGTTGCGCAAACACTAGTTGCTTGGGATGTTGTGCAGGTTGATTGCACAAGCAAGGATGGTTACGCAAATTTGAATGGAGACTAACTATGACAATTGCACGAGGTTGTCAACATGTTGAAATGATGGAAGCGCTGCATAGCATATTTTGTTCAGTTTCATTGCACTCTGAGAGATTGCGAAGTGGAGCACAATGTTTGAGTCGCAGTAAGGTATTGCGAAGAGTTGTGCAACATGCAAAACAATAAAAAGTTAGCTAAAGGCATTTCATACACTTGTCTAATTTTCTCTGTCAAACTAAACAAGAGCTAACATCTTGGTGGCACTCTAACACGGACATGTTTAGGAGTACTACACGTTGATCACTTGGCTTAGTAGTCAGTGAATATAGATTCCTTTATTATGTGGACATTACAAGTGTGTGTCAAATAAATGCATGGTTATTCTAAGGGTGTATAATGTTGAATACACATGGTCAAGTGTGTGCATTGTAATATACAGTAAAACGCTATATGCAGGTTACGGAGCCTTAAGAATTGGTGTAGCATTGTAAAATAACTTAGTTTATGTTATAATCAAGAAGGTCATTGTACTAGGTTTTTTACCTAGGTGAAAAAATATCTCTATTTGTGCTTGTCATTTTCTTTGTCCGTGTAAGATTCACATAGTAGAGCTCTCCTTTGTATTCATTTGTCGTGCACGAGTTGATTCCCACATTAACTCAACTGTTTACAATACAAAAAGATATTTTTTGTTCTGCTTTACTCTAACATGTGTGAGTATTTGTAGGCACATCAATAGAAAACCGTTCAAGCAGTATTAAAATACAATGGGTGCCAAAACCATGGGCTATATAAAACATGGACTAAAAAGCACCCAAAAACACTCATATGGATTCAAAAAAATATCAGGCCACTCTGGCCCAAGGCGATTGCCCCGTTCCTCAAGGAAAGTGACCCTACCATTCTGCATACATAGTGTAGACGAGTGTAAATTGTGTAGTGTAAATTATGAAAAGTATACAACACATTTACAACAGAGCATACTTCCTACGCGAAGGAATTAAAACATTCTTTAGTTGTCCTTTCAAGAATTCTTTTATCATTCAAATATGTCTCAATAATCAAAACACAAACACAAAAAAATGGAAATGAAATTGTTAAACTGAAAATAACCCGGCAACAATAGCAAACTTCATTGCAGACTACAAACAAATAAAAAGATTTTCTTAGATAACCTAACAGAAACAAACATTTAAGATCAAAACAAGTTTAATGATTTTTTGCTAGCTCCCAGAATATAGAATTATGGTGAAGATAGGTGCAAAACTATATAGAGCAAGAAGACCTACAACAAGATATATTATTCAGCGAACTACACCAGTCAACTATAGTCGACATCTACACCTGCTGAAAAGCATGAAAAGAATTCTATGAAAAAAGACAAAGGAAACTCGTGCTCTCTAACATCCTTTTATCATTGCATTTGCGGAATAAAATTAAAATCAATGAATATTGTTATACCTTAGCAAAATAATATTTCATCAAGAATTCAACTCGGGATCAAATACAGGGTATTGGCCTAGGCTCTTCACACCCCCTGCTTTAACTTAAGATTACGCACTACTAATGAAAACTTGCCTCGATAACAAATACATATATTAAATTAATAAATTCATAGCAAGATACCATTTTCAGGGGTTAAAGTCTTCATCAAACTTGAAAGACAGTAGTCAGACAAATGGCAATCTCCTAAGGACAAAATCAACATTCTTGGAGGACCGTTTAAATCATTGGTAGTCACCATACATCTCAAGAAGAGATGAAGATTACTAACAAAAAAAGGATGGGATGAACGATTCATTGGCATCAGCCATTGCTGCGTTGTCTTTGACATTAGTTATTAAAATTCAAATAGATATTCTCTCATTTATATAACAGTTGATGCCATGGTGCAATGGATATTATTATTTTGCTAAACCTTTTCACTGAAGGGTTTGAGTCCTTTGGAGACCCCTTTGAAACTTTTTTAGCAAAGCGGATTTTTTTGCCTACACCATTTGAATGTGGAAATTGACAAGCAAACTTTGCAAAGGTCATTTTGACTCATGTGGAAACCTATGGAGATTCAAAAAAAATTCAAAGTGCGTATTTTTTCGTGCCCTACATAGTGGCATGGTCAGTTTTTCGGATTTCTATTTGAACAGTGAATTTCTCAAAAAAAATAGTGTCTTCCAAAATGTGCTTCATAGTCATAGTTTTTTAGACCTTCCAAGTCATATCTTTTGACAGGTAACTCAGAATGAGGCATTGTTTTTTTAAAGAGCACAATTTTTCTTACTCTTCGCAACTGCACCATTACATTTGTTCTATTATGTCCTTAATTTGTACTTGTAAACAAATTTTGCACATTTGTAATTGTAAAATCTGTTATAAATACATTATTCATAAAGTGCCACCTTATTTATGTTAGGGGATCACTTCTACATATTTTGATGCATTCGATAGATTTTGGGAGGACCTATTTCATTTGATTTTGTGCCAATCATTATATTGAGCCAAAACTGTATCATAACGGCTTTGTGCCACGACCTCCACACTATCACGCAAGCCAATAATAACTTACAGTCGACAAATGATATGTTGTTCTCTGAGGTATGTGAACTTTAAGAGAATATGGTCACTTTAGTTGAAGAGAATAGAAAGATCAAAAAGTAACATACTCTTATACTCTCTCAATTTCAAGCACATTTGCAACATCATATTGATACAATGGACTCACATTCATTTGTGCCTAGTCCATCATGTGATTCACTTCATGTTCCTAAATTTGGTACGCATCCACTTGATATGATTTTAGACTGTGACGTACTAGATCATGAGTCATCTACTATATCTAATGCTAATTTTATTGCACCTCATGCACATCCCCTGCATATGTGCTTGGTTCTTTTGAGAAGCATATAACTATCTTTGGTTCACACATACTTTGTTCCATGGGTCATTTTGGCGGAAGTATTGGCAATCATTCACAAGGCATCATTTCCCTTATCCAACATGTTCGTTGGATTGCTTGCCACAACATTGGTTATCACACAGGGGTTTCATCTTCATTGGGGTCTCTTAATGTCAACGCTATTATAGTTTTTGTTCGCTCCACTCTTCATGAGGATTTTGAGCAACATGAGTTTTGTTGCATCTTTAGTCAAGCATGAGAATCATAAGATTGATTCAGTCAAACATGATCACCCTAACATATTTTCAAATATGTCCTTGCTCTTTTTGTGTCATTTGCACCTACTCACATGCAGGTATCATTGTCCACCATCCGTATTCATCTGTGATGGATTTCAGATCAGTTGTGGCGGCATCATCAATGTTCTTTACAAGGATTTTACCAACGTGGTTCCTCCACTATTCGACATCTTCGTCCACACATTGTTGCTCCTACTTTATTTGGCAATGCTCCCTTGTCTTAAGAGCAACTCTCTTGTAATTGATGACATCTTCTACAAATTGATAGCATTCTGGAGTTCCTTGCATCATTTGGTGGATTTCTTTTTTATGAGATCATTTTATAGTCGCACTAAGTCTTCAAAACCATGAAGGGTTTGTTCTTTAATCCCAGTCTACCCTCATGTGTGTAAACTCCATTCTAAGCACTTTTTTCTCTACTTCAGTTGTTTGACTCTCCCATCAACGCTCGGGCCATCTTCTTGAGAAATATTTTGTTTGTATACTCAACACTTATCCAACAAACTAATAGTTCTTTTTGTAATGAGTTATTTTGTTGCATACAGTGTCAGCTTGTCTAAGTTCAAGTAGTTGGCTCCGTCCACTCATACAGATTTTTTACATCACTCCATGCAATCAGCAGTATGGGGGGTGTGTGCAAATCCTACTTCGAGTGTTGTGTTCCTTGCTAACCCCTTGGAATTCATCTACTCCATGCAGTTCATCAAATTCAATTTAGTGAACTCTTTTGCACTTTCGACACCTCTAACAGTCTTCTTCCCATAATGAACTATTTTGTTGTCGACAATGTCAATTGTTTTTTCAGTGATTGTATTATCCAAATTTTGGACAATCAGATTAAGAGTGCAAAGAGAACTATTAAACCAAATCCAAACTCCGAATAATCATCAAAAGAAAAGGAGAAGGAGATCAAATAGCGTATATTGGAAAGATCTTACCATCATCTTGCTCCTAAATCTCCCTTCCAAGATTCCATAATATCGCTAAAAGACCAAATTGACAAAGTGAATGCCTGAAATCGAATATGGGATTGCAAATGTGCTCAAAACTATAATGGCAATTGCTGCTTGGGAGATGATTTGAATGGCATACGATTATTTGGATTATTGATTCTTTTTTATGGACAAATAGGCTTAGATGGTTAAGGATGATCATGACAACATAGACTCATTCAAACTTTAGATGCCCCCCCCAAATTCTTGGGTCACTTTGCATTTATAAAGGTGTTGGAGGGAAATGGAGGAAAAAATTCACTCTCAAATTTCAAATGGAAGATGGCTCTAAAATGTAGAAAGTTATAGAGATTGGAAATCTCTAGACTTTATTTGGGATGCATGTGATTAAAAAGTGAAGGGAATATTTATGATTTTGACATTTGAAAAATCAAAGTATTTGGTGAATGGTTATTATGGGATTTAACGAATTAATTAATTTAGAGGGTGAGAGGAGTGAGGCGAGCATGTAGAAAGGAAACATAGAAGATATTTAGGAATGGGAACAAATTAAATGGATTGATTAGAAAAGATGGCTAAAAGATTAGACGAAATTAAGCGAGTTAATTGGGCGAGTAGAATTAGATGCATATAGTGATCAAGCAGTGGATCTAGGCCACTTGTGTAGGATTGAGTTCCTTAATGACTTTCCATTCACCAAACACCTTCTTCAACATTGTGTTCTAGTATTGAGCCATTTGCTTCTTGAAATGCCTTGTAGCATATGTTAGCTCTCTCCACTTTTGTTGTTATTACTAATTTTTTGAGAAACCTTTCAGTGACTCATTTTTCTCAATTACATTTCGTTGTATATAGGTACCCGATCAGGGTTGGTTGTTGGGTCCCATCTATCTCTTTGCTTTTCTCTTTCCTATCTCCCTATTTTTGCACTTAAGGAAAGGTGTTCATGTTCATGTTCACACTAGCTGGTTGTAGTCTTTTGCAAACCAATTTGGTTTTGTCTTGGTTCCGATTAACTAAAGGGTTAAGCTTAAATCAAGGAGATAGTTGCTTTGAGTGATATATGCACAATCATTTAGTTAGTGCATATTTGGTCAATCCCGCCATTAGTTTGGTCACAACAACTAATTATTGTTGTTGTAAAACAAACGTTTCCTATTATTGATATTGGACTCCCCATTGTAATATTAAGCCAATTGTACATTATATTCAAAGAGAAATATACAAAGGTTTGTGCTAATCATGAGTTCATATTATTGTGTCTAATGACCTATCATAAGCAATGTGGTAATGATATGTAAATTGACCCTGGATATTGCGCATTTAATATACAAATAAAATCAAATTTCTAGACCACAAGAAAAGATAAATAGCGAACACAATTCATAGGTGGGAAAAATGCGGAAAGATACGAGGTTGCATTAAAGATTGCATGGTTTTCATATACTGCTACATGTCTCTAACTACAAAGCTACACACAAATAGTACACGTGCAAATCTCATGGCTACTTTTCAATCTGAAAACAAAATACTGAAACACATGCCTGTAAAAATCACGAGATAGAGCAGTTATAAAAAAAAAAAATGAGTTGAGCCCTGATCAGTCAACTTACACAGGCAGTGTTGTTTTTCGCTAATGGGAAATACATAATTGAATCAGTTTGGGCCAAAGCCAATTGAAACAAAGATTACTCATATATTTAATGTGTCCATTGTTTTCCTGCAGCGTTTCAGTATTAACACCCAAGGATACCACTGATAGCATGCAGGATTAAATTCTGAGAATATGGGCCAAAGCCAATCAAAACAAAGATTACTGATACATTTCATTGGTGTCCATTGTCTTCCTGCAGCTTTTCAGTATAACACCCAAGGATACCACTGAGAGCGTGAAGGATTATAATTCTGAGAATAATAATAGTAAGGATGATAAGTACTCCAAAATACAGCATTTTAAGTGCAGAAATGATGACTGCAATTGGTTCACAAAACATCCAAAAGTCCAAAAAGTCAAAACCTTAAAATATACTAAATGCCCTGATAGAAAACTCAGGCAGAACTATGGAAAAAAGCTCTTATAAGTAGTTTATATCTGGACACCCAATAATCAGTGTGTTTACATGAGAATATGGCAGATGGTATCCAACAACTGCTCAACCTGTTCAATATTTTTTTCCATGCTCATATTATGAGCCCAAAATTCTTTGAACCAAAGATTCTGGGAATTGACAAAGGATTTTCTGCTTTTAACTATCAAACAGCAATGTCACTTGGTATCTCTTCTAAGTTCTAGTCATTTCCTCGAGATCTTGTATTATATTTCTGATCCCTCAAACTTCTCGCAGCACCCAACGTTTACAATGCTTTTATTGCAGCAAAGTAAGCTACATCCTCAGTAAATCAGAGCAACATAGGTTAATGTCAATCAGTGCTCAAAGATTCAATCAGGCATGTTGCAAACGCCTAACAAGGAAGATACAATAGTGCTCCATCATTAATGCCGATGGACAAATGAAACATGGCTGAAAACGGGGCCATCCAAAAGTTAGTTTCAATGTAAAGGATGTTAAAAACAACTTCTTATCTAGAGAAATTATAGCAAAGAAACCAAAAAACAAATTAGAATCAAATTAGTGACCAGAATAGCAAGCCCTAGTCCAGTCATGACTTGTCACTGGAAATTCTTTGCAGCATTGTTTTGTTGACTTGGAAGGAAAATCAGAGGTCAAAGATCAAGCTCTTAAAAGCATTTTACAGTCACTGCTGTTAAACACCAAAATGGGGTCCAAACAGTAGGTTTAGGATGGAGCATAGAGAGACTGCGCACATTTGGACAAGGAGGTGCATACCCAAGACAGACAATCAAGTCCACTCATCGTTACAACCTTAAAATGAATTGGTTAAGAAGCTCCTTAATTTAAAGGTAGTCTTGTTTAGTTTATCACTTGAGCAGGTGTGATTTTACAATGTTTCATGCTACTGCTTCAAGAACCTCAAACCATCACACCATGTTATGGAATAAATCATAGTACATATAACTCCCAGAAGGGTGGTCTTTGGCACTTTGCCAATGGAAATCATTTATCATGCTGTTGTCTTAAGAGATAGCCCATGATTTAAACAAGTTTTTACATGAAAAGCACCTGTGCATTTAACTTTGTAACGATGATAGCTACGTCGTGTAATATTTTGTCTGTCATAGCTTTTCTTAGTTTTCTTGCAACTATTATCTGCAATCTGAATATAACTCGTGTTCTCTACTATGGGAATGTTTAATAGCTAGATAGTAACTACTTCTGACAAGGGAACATACTAGAATTGGACATCTCCCGTTATATTATTATCTTTTAGGGTTTATTTTTCTATATTTTTTACTTCTTGTAGTGTATTTTCACTTCCATTTGCTTTTCTCCCCCTTACTTTTCACAAGGCTAGCTCATCCAAAATATATATCTTCTTTTTAGCACGCTCAAAAAGTACAGGGGTCAAAATAAGTATCCTTAGTCTAATGTGACCGTTATTCACGAGAATCTAGTGTTTTTTCTAATTTACACTGAGACAACAGAAATGTAAACAGTCAATATTTACTGCAAACAAACAACAAATTACTTAAGCCGAAACTTGTTGGTGATTTTATTTAAGAAAATGAAAGAAAAATACCACAATTATAATTCTTTCATTCCAACAGTTAAAGGAAGTTTCAAGATCATTAGCACCATACCTGATACAGTGCAAATTTGCTAGCCAAACAGCACAGAGTTTGGCTAATAAATGCATCTCCAGCACACGTTGCATCCACGACATCCACTTTCACACCTTTGACTCTCTCATCAAATTCCTGATAAACAATTGATTTTTCAGTCCCTTTAATTTAAGAAGTAAAATGTGCAACCATAGACTGGTGCTCATACAAGAAGGGTCCGTTACATGTTATTCCTTTCAAATAAGAAAAACCAAAGAGCAAGAAGTGCATGAAACGAAGGAATATTTTGTCTAGAAATTATCTCAGAGATGGTTTGACTTGAATATTTCAAAGGATGCCTTTTTATTGTAAAACACGTGACTCAGAGTAGGGTTCAAGTCAACCCATTGAATGGTGGGCACCAGTGTCAAGGATGGAACCCTTTGTTTTAGGGAATATAGCAGAGACTTCAAGTTACCAATTTAACCCTTATTGAAAGCCCCTAACGAAAGCTAGAAGGGTAAGTTTAAATGCTCTTACATGATATATAATTGCAGATGAAAAAATGCTAAATAGGAGAATATTATAATTATTATCATGAAAGGGTATAATTGTACCAATTGTTCATCCTTCCCAATATGATATGTGTGATTAATATGGAGTACTAAATTTTGTAATACTATGCTTGGAATACACCACAAAAGCACTTTCAAAGAGAGAATATCTTTTGGTGGAAGAAAATACAAAAGCTACAAAACATCCAAGGAGAAGAGGATTCAGAATTACTAATAAAACTTATACATGAATAATTATGTTAAAAATGTTTCGAAATACCATATGCTATCGAACAAAAATCATCTTATGGTGGTCTCCAATTCTCACTTATTATATCCTGCCTCTTGCTAAGGTGCCTTGGATAAAAGCATTGAATCATTTTTGCAAAGGGATTCAAAATAGTGAAAGAGCTTTTTCCTAGACCTAACAAGGATTGGTGAAGAGCATAGTTGTTATACCATTTTAGCACCCTAAATCACGTCTATTTAATATTTATCTTTGTAGTGGGTATATTGATGGTTTTATGTTGAAATTGTATTGTAAAGGGATTATTTTGATGTTTGATTGAACAAATATTGGTGCAAAAGCACAATCTTTCCTAACTTTAGCCTAAATGCCTGCCAAGATACCCTTATAAGACATGTATGTCTATTGCGTAGACATATCTATATATGGTGTGGTACATATCATCTCAATGTACCCGGGACCACTCCTAATTAACAAGGGGAAAAAGCTTATGTCTTAGTTAGTGGGGGCCAATGTGCACAAGCACCTTTATAAAAAGAGGTTAAAATACTTATGCCTAGTAAGTGAGGCGATGTACACTTTTCATTGAGGGTCAGTCACTTACCCCCCCCTTGTATGGTGGAGGTCAACACTTTACTTAATTGTGACATATGACTAAAAGGTCTATAACACCTCACCTCACATTAGCAAATGCACCAATGCTACTTGACACCACCATTTTGTTTGATGGGACTACCATCCAATCTTTCCACCTTTTATCAGCCCATGCTCTTCGGGGTTCTTGCTCCCCCCACATGGCTATTTGTATTGGTACCCTAACCACATGGTTGGGGGCATTACTGCATAGGGTTTACCCCTCGTTTATCTTCTGTGCTTTTGTTCTTCTTTTATTTAACTAGTTGTTGATCCTAGGGTCCTTTTACCCTAGCAATTTCTATTTTAATTGGTTGTATTCTCATGTCCCATTGACATACTTTTAGTCATTCATGGAATTAATATAGTTTATTTCTTTATTTCTAAGCTCTTCCCCTCTCTATCTTTTTCTCTGATTTACGGATTATTCTTGAAGATGTTTTGCATAATGGAGTAGAGTAGCTATTGCTTCAATACTTCTAACAATTTTGTTCCACAGCTAACTAAATCCACAAATTTGTTTCAACAATTAAGACTTGGTTTGCTTCGTTTTCATGGGATTAATGGTGAAATATGATTACCTCCATTCATCTTGTAGCTAAGATAACAGCTACAAAAAATCAGAATACTTTCCTACTACTTTTTATGCGAAGGAGCTTAAAAGAAAAAGATATGGAACGGATCATGTAAGAATCAGATATGGTCAGGTAGGCAGAATCAAAAGGAAATATCATAAAAAATCTACTTGCAGCCTAAAGCTTCATCAAGTAATAATTCAACCTGCACTCATATTGGCAAGAAGATTATTAAAAGATATTCACAAGCGTATGATTCAAAATTCCACGTCAAAGTAAACCAAATGTTTAAGGGAAAAATTAAAAGAAACTGTCTTAGGAGAAAATCCCTATAACTATATATTTTGCCATGAAATAATTACTTTTCCCTAGACTAATGTTATGCTTAAGTGGTCCATGTAATAAAGTGGATAGGTGTATCATTATGAAATTTTTGAGTTGTTTGAGGAGGCCACGATTGAGTCATGTGAATAAGGTCCACTTAACAAGTCATTCAAGCATATAGAATAAGAGCACAAAGGGAATCAGGTATAAGAAGTTCCAGCCCCTATGCATAGAAGTCAAAGAGAGTTTGTCCAGAGATTACCCAATCGTTCACTCCCTTCATTCCATTGTACATTATTTGAATTTGATTAATAGACCAAAAGATGTAAGGTTTCACAAATAACAAGCAATGTGAGGGATGCTCTCTTTCACCACAAAACATCCAAATGGGTCGTCAAAAGAAACTACCCCTTGCTGACACAAGGAAAATGCACCACTTTGTTAGTTAGGTTTGTTTCCAGTAAATTCTTTTTCAGTTGAATTTTCGTTCTTGCAAGTTTCGTTTTTGTAGGTAGAAGAATTACCACCATTGTAATTGGGTGTATACTGCATGGTTTTGGTTTAAAAGCTTTGCACCATGCGTAATCAAGTTATGGTGTGAAGCACAAATCCCCTCATCATTTTGGCATCGTTCTCTTGGACAAAAGCACTAATTGCAAGTGACTGTAGAAGGATGGTTTGAAGAGAATATGTGCAATAGCAGCCAAAAACCACGAAAACAATGGTCAAAAGTCATGGATTATAGATGATGCTTTATTTCATTCCAATTTTATTTGTTTCGGTTTCCCGCATTTAGTTGTTACATTTCCAATTTGGAAGGGATGTCCTTATGCATATTAGTTTGGAAGGGGTGGTTAGAATTACATAATCTCGGAGCACAGGGCAGAAGTCTCTTTATGCCTTCCCAAAACTGCAGATTTTCATTTTCCGCAATTTTTCTTTCACTAGTAGTTTTTATTTTTGAAAAAGATAGTGATAATCCCCACTGGAAGGAAAATAAAGATGAGTGCAGAGGATGGATTAAGGAAGCAAGATGAAACAAATTCGTGAAGAAGCAGAAGTATGCGAAGATGGCCACCAAAAACTGTTGAAGAAAATCTTTTGATCTCACTGGCAATTTGTGGTGAATAAGTTGGTATGTGCACTTACTGCCACGGCAGTATCTTCTGGCTTATATAAGAAGAAGATGATTTCAAATGGCACAGAAGATGAAGAAGATTGAAAATGAGGATTTTATTGGCTCTATTTATTTCAAAGCCCGTTGTTGTCTATCCTAGGAGATTTTACAGACATTATACAGAATTCTAGCAGTCGTGGAAATAACTCCCACCTGAAATGTAATACATGTGCTGGAAATTCCCTCATTACTGTATAACATAGTTACCATGTTTGAAAAGTTCAGGTCGTTTGGAAGGGGAAAAAAGTTTGAAAGTTTGGAAATTTGCAAAAGGTTCAGTTCAGTTCAGAAAATTTACAAATTTAAAAAATATACAAAAAATAATTATAAAGTTATACCTATAAGATTATAACTTAAAAAAATAAAACAATATAAACTTTAACCTTAGTAAAAAATAAATAAAATAAATGTAAACTATTAACTAAATATAATACAAAGTCAAACAAAAATAATCATAGTCTTAAATTAGTTAATAACTTAAGTTATTAAATACTAATAATAATAGAATATTAAAGTTTTAAAGTTTTAAACTAAATATAAATTAAAAAAAACTTATCCGATACAAAATTATGTGCCAAGCTCTAATGGTTATTTAGGGTAAAGCCTTTTTCCTTGACTTTGTATAAATTGTCCGCTCTAACGAAGAACACATAAAATAATAGTAAAGCGAAATTCTGTCCACCAAAAGTAACACAACCTTTTTCAATTTTCATCTAAAAAATTGCAGCAAAATAAAATGCTGTCCCAGCCCTAGCTCAAATGTTCACTAACAAATGATGAATTGATAATGCACTTGCAGGCTTGCAGCTAGAACAGGGGTTTGGGGATTGAGATTTCCGTTTCATGCAGCTCAAAAACACAGTCACAACTCTGGATTTGTTTGCATTCCCATTCTGCACAGTGCACGGTTTCTTTAGATTCACATTCTGCACAGCTGGAAGCCTGGAATATTGTTCTACATTAAATTTACCGTCTGTGACCCTGTTGGCGCCTCGCTGTTCTCTTTTTTCCTTTGGCTGTGCCACTGTTTTGACTATTTTTTTCCTCGGGCCTTCTGTTATTTTTGTTTTAAGCTTTTTAGGGTTTCTTAAGTGCCTAACTTACCGAACTTGTTCAATTACCCAAAAGAATTCACTCCGAATCAAATATTGACCAAGTTCATATGAACTTGGTAACTATTCTGTAAAAGCACATGACATGAAAAGAAAACAGAATATTCCACATATCAAAGCTTCTTTTCATTAATATATGTGTCAATATCAGATAATATTTTACAACGGTAAAGGTTTATTTAGGGAAAAGTTTAGTGCAAATCATTATAAAATTTGAACATTCTGCTTGGATGTTGATTAAACCAATGGCATATATTTAATAAGGCCTTGGTGCTCGCCAGGTTAAAAAAAAAATCTGTCAAAGTGTTGTCATTAAGGGTTCCAGTTACTACTAGGCCCTCAATGGCAGATCCACCTACGGCAGGATATATGAAGAAATGGTGCCACAAGTATATGAGGTTTGATGAACACTCCAAGACGTTATAATGATCTTAATTAATTGCAAGATTGTTTCCAATGGTAGCCCGAGCAAAGTACCTTAAACAAAGGAGAATTACATTCAAGTATTGTGCCATATTTTATTGTAAACATTAGAGGCAATAAGTGGACCCATAAAGATAATGGAGGCACCCATGAAGCATCACGCAAGGACATGGATTCATAGCGGGAATAGCTAGAAGAAAATTCAATGTAATATTTTTCAACTGTAAAACAGTCATGTTGCTGCCACAAGAGAAGACGTCTGACAATAAAGAGGATGCTTCAACAGCAATGCCAAATGGCGATTTGATTTAATCATGTGGTGCACGCAGCAATAAAAGGAAACCACGTGAAGGGAGTGTTTGAGGATGAGATCCTGCTGTATATCTGGAAGCCGCACCCCACCGCCACCCCTGCCATTTCTGCATGGAATCGTACTGGGTATGCAACACAGATACAAAATGCCCCGGGCATGTTCCGTAAATGTACAGAAACGGCAGCAATTTCCGTACATTTCTGGCACATGTCCAGGTGTTTATGGCAGAACAAGTCTTTAAAAAAATCCAACAAAAAATTAAAAAAACTGAAACATTAAAACAAAAACCCTAAACTTCAAGATCACACTACGTTAAACCTATATAAACACACTACATGGTATAGTAAACACACACTCCCTTTTATGATTTTATTGTTGTTTTTCTTACAAGAGAAAAGGAATTTTGGAGGCAGCTATTGCAACAAGGAGCAGCAAGGAGTTTGGAGGCTACTGACTTGGATGCTTCCGCAGTTACTCTTGCCCAACTTCCATTACTTGGTGTTAATGATGACAATCAATGGAGTTCTACACAAGGGGTGGAGGGTGGAGCTAGTACAAGTGGAGCTAGTGGGAGTGGCATTCATGATTTTGAGGAGAATCTAGATGACTTATTCTAGATTATAATCATTTGCGTTTACATTTTGTCTTTTAAGTTTGAATTTGGGCTATAACACATGATTCATGAACATGTGAAAATTTAAGCATGTTGAATATTTTGAACTTTTATGAATACTATATAATTTAAGTGTTTTATCTTTTATGGACTAAAAATGAGTATTATGCATTGTTATATATATTTAAATTTTTTCATAATATATTGCATGGACATTTCCGTGATGTTTCCTGCCCAAGGGTTTTGAAAATCTGCATTTAAGACCCATTTCCATTTCCATTTCCTAGCAACGTAGATGAAGATTGGCACCCAAGATGAAGACCAGGACATTCCCAACATGGATCAATGGATCATCATTAAGAAATTTATTGTAGCAGTTCAAGGAGAGGGACATATCTTGGGAAAAAGGCCTGAAGCCATGTTGCTGAAATATTATATTGACCCAAGAGAGGTTGTATGTACCATGCCCATTGTTATGATGTGAAGGAACCAAATGTTGAATAATTGCTGCAGAATGGAAATAACAGAGTATATGGATCAATGTAAAGGATGTCTCATTTAAAAAAATAATTACCTCATATAGAAGATATTAAACATCGATTTCTGCAAGAAAATTTAATTGGTAGCAAGGGGGATGAGAAAGTTGGACATGAAACAGAAGATATACATATATCCATATATATTATATATTAGAAAATGCTGATTCGATAAGGACAAGCTTTTTGAAATGGGCAGCTCATGCCACAAAGATTGACTCCCAAGATATAGACAAAAACAAATATTATTGAGGTGCTTCAAGAAGGTCACATATACTTGATATTAAATGCTTAGGAAGGAGGCCGTTTCTGGAGAGGAGGTCCTGGGTTGGAAGCTGGCCCCCACATTTTAATTTGTATGAAATATCAACTATATGCTGTGTATCATGGACATGAACAGACAGGGGGACCGGATTGAAGCTGGAACATGATCGATAATGAAGCTGTTGACGAGAAGATGCCCAGGTGTATTGTGCCCTTGTGAAAGCATCATTTCATGATCTCAAGGAGGAAGAACACAATGTGGAGGCTCCTTTTGACAGGCTCTAGAATATTTCAAAACTTTGAATCAATCAAAGGATGATCTATTCCGAGACGGGATTTATTGTAACATCAACAAGCTTTATTTGTGTGTGCACATAGCATAGAAATTTGACCAGGTTGGAATCAAGGATAATCTATCAAAGACGGAATGAAGGGGCCATTTTTATCAGCTTCCATATACCATAGCATGACAGCCATAAGACCATCAGATAAATGATAAAAGAAAAATTCCCGACCTCCGAGTAAATCCCTGTGAAAAAGGGAACACACAGTAGTGAAACTAGGTATTCCAATGAACGATATTGGCCTGCCTGGCAGTGAGAGGCGTTGAGTGGATGACTACTGCAGATGGAGATGTGCATTCCAATGGAGTCAAGGATTAATGATGCAGACCTGATCATACAATGGGGAGTATCATTGCTAATTCTGTTTTTTTTGTGAAGCGTAAATGATTTTTAAATTTTGCATGGTAGGATGAACAATGGGATCTTCTGTACATAAAAGCAAATACCTACCAGATCATGGGCAGGGATCAATCACCTCCAATACAAACTTGTATTACATCCCAGGATGCTATGAAACAAGAGAGTATGGTCTACATAGTGTTAGGGACTGCGTATACTATTCTAATTTGGAAGCCACACAAGGAAGACATGTCGATTTTATGGACTATTGCATTTTTTACTAGACAGACTGCATGGAAACGGAAATTTTCAAAATCCAATCTGCTGCATTTTGTTGAAGAAGGAAAGCTAAGAGCATGCCAAACCAGTGTATTTTTTCAATCAAGTTGTCGTCCAATATTTTGCAAAGGAAAATTCTGCTCCCATACTCAGAAGTCAGAATACAGACACAACCACAAAATGCCTTTCATGTTTTTGGAGATTCCTTGGTGGGACTGCTATTTTGAGCGGACTGTCATTAATAAAATGTCCAATTTGTTTCCTATTTGGTATTGCATAGTTTAGTGCCTTGGCTTGGCTTGGTGTCAAATCTCTAAGAAACTCTCTATACCCCAGAGCAGTTGGTATCAAGGATGCAGGAGTGGATCCCATCCTGGTGACAGCTTTTTTGATGGGGAGAAAAGGGTCTTTGTCACTGAAAAGAAACCTTTGACTCGTGATGGGTGGAGGGAAGGCAGCAAGAAAGCAGAGGAGAAAATTAAATTCCATGGGGAAGCAAAAGGAAATTAGGAAGGAGAAGGCAGGGGAGATGAAAGGTAGCAGAATGTCCATCAGTACTGAAACTCAATGACAAATTAAGAATGCACAAGGAATCTGTACCCTCAGGTAACTACAAAGCTTCAGAACAAATACTGCTGCAGTTTGACTATGATGAACAGGACCATGGGCAGCAGCCAGGAAGTGGTTCACACAGGCATGTTTCTAGAAATAAGGAAACTTACTATACTGATGCAGAGTCTGATTCTACAGAACCTCCAAAAGGAACCACAAACTTAAATGGCAGGGTTGATATTAAAACCTCAAAGAGATGTCAGTTTTTAATCCCATTTATGGACCTGTTGTCAACCTGGAGCTGCGCCCTGAATCAAAGACGTGCACGAAATGGCCAGTCCTCTATCCGGCTGAAACAATGGGATCTTCTCACGAAGGTGGGTGCCTCAACGGTGAGAAGAACCTCCAGAGAAGGCTGGTTCCTGTATGATGTATCAATGAGGATCTCTACTCTATGCTGTGGACTACCATGGAAAAAGGAGAAGGAAACTTAAAGGGGAAATCCTACCTAAAAGGGCTGATACACCGGAAGTTTGATCCACTCGACTTGGAACCTTGAACACTGAACAATCAAGGGAAAAGGAAGACCTTAGACTTCAATCAATCACCTATGCATAAATATTTCATGAAGAGGTTCGATCTAATGACTAAAACCTGAGGGAAAACGATGGAGAGAGGTCTGATAAAAGACACTTTGCGGCCACCTAACATCCACTTACAGCTTCAGTAAAAGACAATAAAGAACACTTTAACATGACCTGCACAAGGATAATCTAGCAACTAGGTATGCACCAGAATTTGAGAAGGGAGAGAAATCTACCACTTATGCAAATTACTGAAGAAATATACACTATGTCAGCACTTGAAATCTGAAAGTACAGTCTTTATTGATTGAAGAGGTTACACAACTCACCAATGGCAGAGTCTAGTCTAACCAAGAGAGAGATTGGATATTTTAATCAAGGCTCAAAGCCAATTTACAGAAAATTACAATAGGCCAAAGATTGGCATTGAAAATTTGAAGAGAATGATTAACTTAGGCTAACTCAAGGCTGACTTGGCCTTTCAATAAAATATGTTTTCTTTTTGTCTTTGCATGAAGCTCCTTGCGCTTGGGAAAGTGAACTTGCCTTTGTTCTGAACCGCCCACCTCTCTTTGCATGGAAATCCACGCCAATGTCAATTTTAGAACTTCTACGTGAGCTGCTTGATGTCGAGTTGGAACGTTTGAAAGCTGAGTTAACTGTTTGGTAAGCTAAGGTGGACGAAGAGATCATTCTTCTTCGCATGGAAAGCTCCTAGTGGATACGGCGTTTAACAATTAGTCAACTCTAAATCTGGAACAGTCAACTCGACATTCGAATTTGGAACTTCGGTTGGACTCTCGAATGCGTGGAGTTGCCCGAAGATGAGCGAAACTTCAATAACCAGTCAACTGAAGCTTTGACCGGTGTTCGAAAATAGCCCCTACTTGCATGTATTCTGTCCTATTCTGGTCTACCTGTTCATGTCTATTTCTGGCAGGATTCTATATTTGGATGTATTTTTATAATTATATCCGGTCTATATTTTCTCCATTGGGCTTTGCTTTCGGAATTCTGGCTTTACCCCTGTTTCAACGGTTACTTCCCGCGGTCAGAATTTGACGGCTAGCGGGACGTCACCCTTTGGCATTTATTCCTTCGAAATTCTCTTATTTCCTCTTTTGCACAGTCCAAAAACTATTACTTTTCAGTGTCTCGGCTTAATTCCTTCGGATTTTATGGAAGGGGCCTTGTTTGAATTTCTTCGGACTTTTTGTCCGAAGGAATTCTTTCAGACAAAAAGCTTGAAGGTATTCATTCTCTGTCTGTCTTTGTTTCAACGGACTTTTTCGTCGACTTTTTGCATGAGCCTCTTCCTTGTAATTTCCCCGAATTCCTTCGCTTTTGCCTATTGTTCCTCTGTTTTTCTTCGGACTTTCAACTTAAACCATTCCTTCGAACTTTGTTGTCTTCTGCGATTTTCTGAATTTCTTCGGACTTTTTGTCCGAAGGAATTCCTTTGGACAAAAAGTCCGAAGAAATGATCCCTTTGCTCTTTTCCTGCGAAATGCCCTTCAGGAAAAGTCATAGTGGTCCTTCCTGCCCTTCGGGATTATGAAATGGACTTTTCTGCGGCCATTTCTCCGAATTTCTTCGGACTTTTTGTCCGAAGGAATTCCTTCGGACAAAAAGCTCGAAGGAATTAGTCCTTCGCTTTTGCCTTCGACTACCTTCCGAAAAATTGCCCTTCGTAAAATTTGCAATGGTCCTGCCGCCGACCAAGTGCCCTCCACAAGGGCTCGTGTCTCTCATCTGTGCCCTTCGAAAAAATGGCAGGGCACCCGGGGTTTTTGCAAAGGTTTTGAATTTGCTCATGTACCTTCCCGAAGGGTAGGTGCCCTTCGGGATTGTTGTAAATGACCCTTCCGAAGGGTCTTGGCTTTTTGTTTGTTGACTTTGGTGGACTTTTGGATTCTCCCTGTTTGGCTGCGGGTGTTCCCTTATAAATTCTCCGAAGTATGCCTTCGGACAAAAAGTCCGAAGGAATTACTTCCTTTGTTTTTTGCCTTGCGGACTTTTCTTCTTAGCACTTTTCCGAAGGCTCTTTTCTGAAGTAAAACCCTTTTGATGAACCATTCCTTCGAAATTCCCCTGTTGTAGCAAAGGACCCCTTACTAAGGAAAACAATGTATTCTTCCTTCCTTGGCTAGAGATGTGAACTTTCTAAATAGCAAGAGACAATCTGACTTGTGGAAGAATTGTCAACATTTCTAGCGACTCAGCTGGCTCAGCATGCCTGCTATGATTGAGAACTCAGACCATATATAGATGTTATTTGAATTCCCAAATGGGGACCCTGATTTCTGACTGAAAATCTGCTCTGATCATGGCTGTAGCAACCTCCTCCTTCAAAATAAGAAGGGAAAACATACGAAAGCGGAAAACTAACTAAGAAGCAAATATGCAAACAAGCACTTATTGGAACAAAACTGAAGCAAACTAGTGTGCTTGAACAGCACTTGGAGGAAAGCAAAAACAACTAAAGCACCTAGCTAACCATGATAAAGCATGATCCACCTAGATCAAATGAGAAATTCTTGAACTCACTCCTTCCAAGAGATGGTACAAGTTGCAAAGCAGGATGGTTATTAGTCATAACCTTTGATGAGACACTTTCCTTGTCCACGAACTGTATTAGCATCTTCTCGAATGAGTCATCAACAGCAACCACGACAAACTCATCAAGTACCCCTTGATTTTCTTCAGATTGCTTGTCATCTACCACCTTGTCAAGTGATATCTCATCTATGAATGGTTTTTGAGTGACCACATCCTTCTTATTCGCTGCTGCGAGTTCATCCAGCTCTTCAATCTCTTGTAGAGATTCAAGGTACAGCTGCCAATCATCTTTATGTTCCTCATTTTGATATATTTGAACTGAATCAGCTGTAACGCTATTTGGATCCTTCTCAATAAGAGATACCTGTAACTCATTTATAACTTCAATCTGTATCAACTCCTCTTGAAGTTCCTCTATATCAAGATCAGTCTTCCCACTCTCAGCTATAACTAGATGCTCAATTACAACCTCAAGTGAAGTATCAATAGGAAATTCTTCCTCAAGCACTCCTGAAGCATCCTCTACACATTCTGCAAGAACCTGTCCTGTAGCTGCAACCTCTTTCTCAATACTCCAAAGAACCGGATCCTCCTGAGGAAAGGGATGGTGGGAGGGTGATGAAATTCATTTGTTTGAGAGGGAAAATGAAGCATGGGAGGTCGATCATGATCAGATTTTGGAATCTTGAGGGAAAAGGAATTATCTAGGGAGTTTTGGAGAGGAGGGAAAGAGAAATTCTTAAAGACGTCTGTATTTTGCTCCTTCCACTTGGCCATTACCTCATCAAAGTTTGAAACCTGCTTGTCTTCCTAGGCAACCTGAGCTTGAGGGATAATTGGTGAGGAAAGGGGACTATAGGAAGGTTTAGTCTCATAAATAGTCACTTGAATAG
Source organism: Torreya grandis (assembly GCA_037957365.1). Classification (NCBI taxonomy): domain Eukaryota; kingdom Viridiplantae; phylum Streptophyta; class Pinopsida; order Cupressales; family Taxaceae; genus Torreya; species Torreya grandis. Next base: position 4,811,143 of record JARHVA010000262.1, on the reverse strand, counting down.
GCTCTTGAATATGCTCTTGAATGCCTTGTGAACTAGGAATGGCGCGTTTGGGAGCATGCTGTGAGGAGCCGAGCTAGGGCAATCGTGCCCTAGCTTTTCCAGGCCGTGTGTTGAGCTGCGCAGGAGTAGAGGGAGGGGTCGGGCGCGTGGGAGCGGATTGAGGCGCCGCAAAAACTAAACGGTCTCAGCTGGGCGTGAGGAGCCGCTAAAACAAAACGGTCTCAGCTAGGCGTGGTAATGGCTCAGCAGGAGCCTATAAAATTAGCGCTTGAGAGGAGCTACAGTGAAGCAGTAGGGTTGAATAGAGCAGGGCAGCAAGCTAAAACACCTGGCAAGGAGCCCTTTTCTCAGGTTTTTGATACTGCAGATTGGAGCATGCTTGGAGGGTCCCGTATCATGAAGATTAACAGATGCCTGGAGCGGTGCAAGGAGCGTCCTAAATTGGTAATCCCCCTTGATATGATTGCAGAGGATGTTGAATATTATTCTAAGCACTCGTTGTACTATAAGTTTTTGGGTTTGAAAGTCTCCCTTTATTTCCTGGAGAGTTGGGCTAGGAGAGTGTGAGAACCTAAGGGGGAAATGGAGATTACGGTATTGGCAAATAACTACTTTATGGTGTCGTTTTCATGCTTGGCTGATCGAAACAGGGTTTTTGAGGGAGGGCCTTACTTTTATAATCAGGTTGGGCTTTTTATTAAACCCTAGCATGCAGGTTTCAATCCTTCTGAGGAACTCCCTAATCGAGTGCCGGTGTGGGTTAGGCTACCCAGATTTCCTATTGAATGTTGCCGTGAGGATGTCCTCCCGATGTTAGCTTCGACGCTTGGAAGGCCAGTGGGGTCTTCAACACAGACTTTAGGTAAGAAAGTTATGACATTTGCTCGTATTTGCGTAGAAATTGATTTGAGCAAACCATTGCCTGATGCGGTGGAGATGAGTGCGGGGTCATATTCATGGGTGCAACAATTGGACTACGAGACTTTGCCCTTCAGGTGTCGCTTGTGCCATGAATACGGACACTTGGTGCGGAGATGCCCGAAGGCAAAGCCTGTGGAACAGCAACATCCTACGCCTCCTACCAGTACTCCAATTGTTGAAACAGGGAAGAAGCCGGGGCTTAGTGAGGGCAAGGATGCGCAAGGCTTTGCTCAGGTGAAGGGTCGAAACCGTAACAGGGGCCAAAAGAGGTCCCTTATGGAGCGACAGGAGGATGATTCCTTCAACAAGTTTGCTGCCCTAGATGATTTGGGACAGCAAGAAGTTAATCCAGGACTATTGAGTGTGGAGCAACTTGGGGCAGGTCCTGGATTGGAAGTTAACTCAGCTAATTTGCACCCGAATCTTCAATTGGAGTCGGCCTTACCCATGGTCTTGGCGGAGCAAGTAGGAGAACAAATCGTGGTGGAGGCCAGTGATGACCCGGGACAGCATGTTGAGGACGAGGACCTCAAAGCAAGGACAGCGATGGCCGAATTGGATAAGCGTGGGAAATTTTTCCCTCACCTGGGCATTCTTCAGAAGGAGGGGAAGAAGGGGATGACAGAAAAAAGTGTTAAAATGGGGCGCAAAAAAGACACTGAGAAAATTAAGATGATTGGGGAGAGCTTGGTTGAGTCAGGTGCTATTAAGACCCTTGACTCCCACTTTTTATCTCCTCCGAAATGATCATCATTTCATGGAATGTAAGGGGCCTGAACAGTGGCCCTAGACAAAACGTTGTTCGGGAATTAGTTAGAGGCCAAGTTCCTGATGTTCTTTTCCTCCAGGAGACGAAGGTTTCAGTGGATGATATGATGAGTATTGCACCTAAGATTTGGAGACAGGGTCTATGTTAGTGCATTGGTGCTCAGGGGTCCTCAGGGGGTGTGGCATGTTTTTGGAACCCGCGGAAGATCCAACCAGTGTCCTGGATCTCCTTTAAGTCTTCTTTATCTATGGTGGCTACGTGCAATGAGTCGGGGAATCAGTTCTTTTCTCCAACATCTATGCTCCTACGGACTTCCAAGGTAAGCTCCTGGTTTGGAAAAAATTCCACCTTGTGCGCGGATTCTTTCCTTACCTGCCTTGGATTGTTGGTGGGGACTTCAATGCTATTCTGGATTTAACAGAGAAAACAGGGGGTAATGCAAGGCTGGAGCCGTCTTCTTTATTGCTCCGAGATCATATTGTGGATCTCAACCTGGTGGATATCAAGCCAGGCAATGGATGCTTTACCTGGAATAACAGAAGGCTGGGGGACAGGTGTATAGCTGAGCGCCTGGATCGTTTCTTGACCTCCTGCTATTGGGTGGGGGGTTTGTGGACGTCTAGCATGGAAATTTTGGATTGGAGAGGATCAGACCACTGGCCCATTAAATTGACAATATCTTCAGCCCGTAGTCCTCAGAAACCGCCGTTTAAGTTTCAGCTTATGTGGTTAAAGGATCCGGACCTGTTTGGGCGTGTGGCAGATTGGTGGAGGTATGGCAGCCCTGTTGCTGGGACAACAATGTACACCTTCACTAGGCTTCTACAATTCGTTAAATACCAGCTTAAGAGGTGGAATCGGCAGAGTTTTGGAAATATCTTCCACAGGAAAAATGAGGCTCAACGGGCGCTGAACGCCATTAGTAGAGTCATTAGGGAGGAAGGGATGACTGAGCTCTTGCTAAGGGAGGAAGCCAAGGCTCTAAAATCGTTGGAGGAATGGGAGTTAAGAGAGATCTTTTGGAAACATAAGGCCCGAATTGACTGGCTCCAAGAAGGGGATAAAAATACTGCCTTCTTTTTCAACTCGGTCCATGCCAGACAGCATGGTAATGTGATTACTTCCTTGGTGGCAGACAGCGGGGAGACTATCTCTTCTACGCAGGGGATTCACAATGAAGCAGTGCAGCATTTTACCTCTCTTTTTCAGGAAGGAGCGCAGGGGGACCCGACGGCTGAGGCTCTGGTCCTTTCCTGCATCCCTTCTTTGGTGACCATGGACATGAAGGAGCATCTAATGAAGGAGATATCCATGGAGGAGTTAAAAAGAAATGTTTTCATGATGCCGAAAGGTAAGGCACCTGGTCCAGATGGTTTCCAGATTGAGTTCTTCTAGGAATTCTGGGATATCATCAATTCAGACTTATTGGCAGTGGTTCAAGAGTCCCAGACGAACAAACAAATGCTTCGGGCGATGAACTCCACCTTTCTGGCTCTCATCCCCAAGGGTGAGGGGGCTGACCAGTTGAGTCTTTTCCGGCCCATTTCCCTCTGCAATGTCACAAAATTATTTCTCAACTGATCGCTGAGAGGTTAAAGAAGTGCTTGCCAATGCTAATTTCTAAGGAGCAAGGAGGCTTTGTGGAGGGCAGACAGATTTTGGATGGGGTGGTGGTGGCAACGGAGACTATCCATTCCATGTTTCAGTCTAATGATAAGGGGATGTTTATCAAATTGGATATGTCCAAGGCCTATGATAGAGTTCGGTGGGCTTTCCTCCAAAAGATCTTGGGCGCCTTCGGTTTTGAGGACTGGATACAGTGGGTTATGACTTGTGTGAACTCGACCTCTTTTTCTGTTCTGATCAACGGTGAGCACTCCAATCTCTTTGGGGCTTCTCACGGGCTGCGGCAAGGGGATCCTCTATCTCCCTATTTGTTTCTTCTGTTGGCGGAGGGTTTGGGTCGGTTGATCAAAAGAAGGGTGGAGGATGGAGCTATTCAGGGTTGGCATTGGGGTGGAGGTCTTCCAGTACAATCCCACCTCTAGTTTGTGGACGATGTGGCACTAATGGGCATGGCTACCATGAGGGAGGCGTCTAACATCCGCAAAAGCTTGGATTCATTCCTTGTCGCGTCCGGTCAGGTAATCAATGAGGGTAAGTCCTCTATCTTTTTCTTTAATACCCCTCCGTCCATACAAAGAAGAGTGGCTCATACCCTCAGGTTTCAAATTGGGAATCTCCCATTGCTATACCTCGGGATTCCAATCTCGGCCAGTCGGCAGTCCAAGGAGTCTTGGATGGCAATTTTGGATAAGTTCCGTGATAAAGTGAATCATTGGACCCATCGCTAGTTATCTTTTGTTGGTAGGGTGCAGTTGATTCAATCTGTGGTGCAGGCGCTTCGTATTTATAGGTGCATGATACAAGTGGCACCGATGAGCTTCGTCAAAGACCTGGATTCCCTCACAAGACAATTTCTGTGGGCTGATAATTTGTCTTCTACCAAGTGGAGTCTTATAAAGTGGGAGGCAGTTTGCAGCCCAAAGAGGTATGGCGGATTGGGATTAAGGCAATCTGTGTTCTCTGGTATTGCTTTGGCGGCCAAATTATACTGGCGCTGGTGCGTGGAGCAAGAGCGGGTTTGGGCTAGAATTTTATCCCACAAGTATTTCTTTGCGGTCCCCCGAAAGGGCATCCCCCGGTATGATTTGTCAGGCAAAGGCTCAGTGATTTGGGCAACCCTCAAGAAAGGGGCTGCGTTGATTAAAAGGGGCTTTTTTTGGATTTGCAAGAGCGGGGTCGAAGCTCAGTTCTAGCACGATTCATGGGACGGTTACCCTCCCCTTCTTGTCCAATATCCTCAGCTTCGTACTCTGTCCCAGAGGTTCTGCGATGCGGGATGGATAAGGGTGAGTGACTATAAATCCCGGGCCCTTCAGGGGCAGCTGCTGGACGCCAGATGGAAGACCCCAGAGGAGTGGCCGATTGTTGGCATGGAGTGCGCGGAACTACAGTATATTCTGTCCGGTCGCAGCTGTAGCGCACTCATGGACAGCGACGAGTTAGCTTGGTCTCCAAATCCGATGGGGAAGTATACTGTGTCCTCTGGCTATCAGGGGTTGTTATCATAGCAGTATGAGGATAGAGAGGAAGTCCAATGGTGGAAAAAAGTTTGGAACGGATTCTCCTGGCCAAAATGTAATTGTTTTATCTAGACTTTGGTTTGGAACAAATGTCTTACCTGGGATAATATCCGGAAGCGGGGCTTTGCGAGCCCTTCTAGATGCGTCCTCTACAAAGCCGAGGAGGATTCCTCCCACCTTTTCTTTCGCTGCTCGTTCACTATGTAGTTATGGCATTTTTGGTGGGACGCGTGGCGGAGCTAGTGCATCCACGCAGTGTCCCTGGCTGATTTCTGGGCTAGATTGGGTCGGCCTCCCTCTCCGACCCCTTTTATGCAGGATGTGTGATACGTGGGCCCCATTTTCTTGCTGTGGCAGGTATGGCTAGAACGAAACCGCAGGATTTTTCAAGATGAGAAGATGGAGATTCCGCAGGTTTGGAATAGAATTAAAAGGATGATCCAGGAGTCTATTGAAGCAAAGAGTGAAGTCAATCTGTCGTTAATGAGGGGGAACGCTGAGACGGTGGATAGGTTTGGCATCCGAGGGCTATCCCCGGTTTCGGCGTGCGTCAAGAGGAGTCAAGGGGGGAAGCAGAGAGTCCATCGGCTGGGGAAGTGGCTGCCCCCGCCCGCTGGTCTTTTGAAAATTAACACGGATGGTTCTTCCAAGGGCAATCCCGGATCGGCTGGGATTGGTGGGATCGGCAGGGATTCTTCGGGATCTGTGATTTTTATTTTTTCGGCATATCAGGGAGTTCAGACTATTAATCGGATGGAAGGGCTGGCTATTCTCTATGCCCTGAAACGGGCCTATGCTTTAGGATGGAGGCGGGTGATCTGTGAAGCGGACTCTCAAATCCTGATTCATTTGCTCATGGAGAGGAAAATATCTGAGGTAAGCTGGCAACTGGCCATGATAGTTCAGCAGATATTGCAGGTCAGTTCTTTAATGGATTCTGTTTCTTTTGCCCATATTCCAAGGGAGTGGAATAGGGCGGCGGACTGCTTGGCCAAATGGGCATCGGCTGAAGATGATTGTAAGGTGGACGAGTGGGAACACTTGTCTTGTGATTTGCGTCAGGGGCTGCAGTCTATTCTTGTTGAAGAGGCAAGAGGTGTTGAGGCGTGAGGCTTTGTAGTTGATTCTTCTGGTCTTTGTTTTGCTTGGTGGGTTTGTCATCTGTTGTTTTAAGTATTAATAAAGTTTTTACCCCCCCCTTTTTTTTTTAAAATATGCTCTTGAATAAGCTCTTGAATAGGCTCTTGACTCCAACTAGGAAGCTCCCTTTGCACACACTGGGCATGGTTAAGAATTTCATGAGAATAAGAAGCACAATAGCCTTTTGTAGACAATTGGTTTAACTTGATTTTCTGTCTTTCCCAAGCCTCTATCTTTTCCAATACAAGAATACATAGTCCATTTATCTCTTCTGGATCATTGGACACATTTCGAAATAGACCATTCACTTCCTCATACTGAGAGTTAGAACAAACCTTTCTTGCATATGCCAGTATTCTGAGCTCTATTTCATTCATTTTTTCTTGAAGGCAATACTGCTCATATGCAACATCATAGCCATATGGGAAAGATGAAATTCGGTCCTGAGACTGATATGGCTTACAAGGAAGGTAAGATTCATGCTCTTGATAACTCTGATTGTGAGAAACTTGATAAGGCTCAACATAGTTTTGATAATACTCTTGATAAGGCTGATTAGACTCATAAAGAAGCTCATAGGTATCATGACCCGGCTGGTATGATCCATCATTAGGCTGATAAGGAAATATAGCATAGGAATTCTCTTCATACACAGCCATCAAAATTCATTCACGATAATGCAATAAAAATAGACTTACATGAAGCTGTCCCTGAACTATTAGAAGCAATTGCTTGAGCTTGGAATCACCAAATACTTTTTGAAGAACACTACTACAACTGCGATTTCATCAAGACCAGCTAAAAATAGGTCCTACCGGGCGTGCCAAAAATTGTTGTCAACCTGGAGCTGCGGCCTGAATCGAAGACGTGGACGAAATGGCCAGTCCTCTATCTGGCTGAAACAATGGGATCTTCTCACGAGCGTGGGTGCCTCAACGGTGAGAACCTCCAGAGAAGGCTGGTTCTTGTATGATGTATCAATGAGGATCTCTACTCTATGCTACGGACTACCATGGAAAAGGGAAAAGGAAACTTAAAGGGGAAATCCTACCTAAAAGGGGTGATACACCAGAAGTTCGATCCACTCGACTTGGAACCTTGAACACTGAACAATCAAGGGAAAAGGAAGACCTTAGACTTCAATCAATCACCTATGCATAAATATTTCATGAAGAGGTTCGATCTAATGACTAAAACCTGAGGAAAAACGATGGAGAGAGGTCTAATAAAAGACACTTTGCGGCCACCTAACATCCACTTACAGCTTCAGCAAAAGACAATAAAGAACACTTTAACATGACCTGCACAAGGATAATCTAGCAACTAGGTATGCACCAGAATTTGGGAAGGGAGAGAAATCTACCACTTATGCAAATTACTGAAGAAATATACACTATGCCAGCACTTGAAATCTGAAAGTACAGTCCTTATTGATTGAAGAGGTTACACAACTCACCAATGGCAGACTCTAGTCTAACCAAGAGAGATTGGATATTTTAATCAAGGCTCAAAGCCAATTTATAGAAAATTACAAGAGGTCAAAGATTGGCGTTGAAAATCTGAAGAGAAGGATTAACTTAGGCTAACTCAAGGCTGACTTGGCCTTTCAATAAAATATGTTTTCTTTTTGTCTTTGCATGAAGCTCCTTGCGCTTGGGAAAGTGAACTTGCCTTTGTTTTGAACCGCCCACCTCTCTTTGCATGGAAATCCACGCCAATGTCAATTTTAGAACTTCTACGTAAGCTGCTTGATGCTGAGTTGGAACGTTTGAAAGCTGAGTTAACCGTTTGGTAAGCTGAGGTGGACGAAGAGATCATTCTCCTTCGCATAGAAAGCTCCTAGTGGATGCGGCGTTTAACAATTAGTCAACTCTAAATCTGGAACAATCAACTCGACATTTGAATTTGGAACTTCGGTTGGACTCTCGGATGCGTGGAGTTGACCTGGAGATGAGCGAGACTTCAATAACCAGTCAATTGAAGCTTTGATCGGTGTTCGAAAATAGCCCCTGCTTGCATGTATTCTGTCCTATTCTGGTCTGCCTGTTCATGTCTATTTCTGGCGGGATTCTATATTTGGATGTATTTTTATAATTATATCCGGTCTATATTTTCTCCATTGGGCTTTGCTTTTGGAATTCTGGCTTTACCCCTGTTTCAACGGTTACTTCTCGCGGTCAGAATTTGACGACTAGCGAGACGTCACCCTTTGGCATTTATTCCTTCGGGATTCTCTGTTTGGCAATTTCGTTCGGACTTCTCTTATTTCCTCTTTTGCACAGTCCAAAAACTATTACTTTTCAGTGTCTCGGCTTAATTCCTTCAGATTTTATGGAAGGGGCCTTGTCCGAATTTCTTCGGACTTTTTGTCCGAAGGAATTCTTTCAGACAAAAACCCTGAAGGTATTCATTCTCTGTCTATGTCTTTGTTTCAACGGACTTTTTTCCGTCGGCTTTTTGCACGGGCCTCTTCCTTGTAATTTCCCCGAATTCCTTCACTTTTGCCTGTTGTTCCTCTGTTTTTCTTCGGACTTTCAGCTTAAACCATTCCTTCGGACAAGGAATTCCTTTGGACAAAAAGTCCAAAGAAATGATCAATTCCTTCGGACAAAAAGCCCGAAGGAATTCGGAGAAATGGCCACGGAAAAGTCCATTTCATAATCCCGAAGGGCAGGAAGGACCACTATGACTTTTCCCGAAGGGCATTTCGCAGGTAAAGAGCAAAGGGATCATTTCCAGACAAAAAGCCCGAAGGAATTAGTCCTTCGCTTTTGCCTTCGACTGCCTTCCAAAAAATTGCACTTCGGAAAATTTGCAATGGTCCTGCCGCCGACCAAGTGCCCTCCGCAAGGGCTCGTGTCTCTCATCTGTGCCCTTCGGAAAAATTGCAGGGCACCCGGGTTTTTTGTAAAGGTTTTGAATTTGCTCCTGTACCTTCCCGAAGGGTAGGTGCCCTTCGGGATTGTTGTAAATGACCCTTCTGAAGGGTCTTGGCTTTTCCTTTGTTGACTTTGGTGGACTTTTGGATTCTCCCTGTTTGGCTACGGGTGTTCCCTTATAAATTCTCCGAAGTATTCCTTCGGACAAAAGTCTGAAGGAATTACTTCCTTTGTTTTTTCCCTTGCGGACTTTTCTTCTTAGCACTTTTCCGAAGGCTCTTTTCCGAAGTAAAACCCTTTTGATGAACCATTCCTTCGGAATTCCCCTGTTGTAGCAAAGGGCCCCTTACCAAGGAAAACAATGTATTCGTCCTTCCTTGGCTAGAGATGTGAACTTTCTAAATAGCAAGAGACAATCTGACTTGTAAAAGAATTGTCAACAGGACCTTGTAGGAAGGTTCATCTAATGTATTAATGTAACACAAATCCTGATGTTTGGGTATTTTAAAATAAAATCTTATTTGGTTAATCATACTAGTACTGGTTCGAGACTCAGAGAGAAAATGTCATATGGTGGCTATAATGAAAACAAAATCATGAGCAGCTGATAATCTAATAGTTTTTTCTTTGTTAGATGGTGAACCTGCATTTCATCCTGGAGAGGGGAGACAGTAGTCAAATTACCATAGCTATCACCCAACATACTATTTAATATATAACAAACAGAGAGGATAACAATATAATAGGTAAGTAATAATTTAATTGAGTTAATAACAATATTTGTCCAGCAGAGGACGTATTTTGATCTGTAAATTCTTCTACAAATTTCCTTGGAAATAAATTACAAATATTAAACTATACTTACTGCTACTATGTGAAATGTACTTCAAATGGCAGTGAATTAGAGTAATAGAATGTGGATTATTGATTGAGCACTAAACATGAACCATAAACAGCTGAAATGAAGAATTCGGGCCACAAATAACACAGGATTTTCCCCTGGAAACCCCGGTGTGGGGAAACCAACTTGGTGTGCCGATTAATCACCACTCCTTCTTCCTTCAGCAATGGGACATTTGCAATGAACTCTACGGAGCATTTAATCTCTCAACTCTATGCCACCTCTTTCTCTTCCTTTTGCTGCGTATGGACATCTTACAAAGAGCACTACATGGACTATCAAACAGTACTATATTGCTGATTACTTCTCTCAACTCTCTACTACCTATCACTCGCTCATAAATCCATGACACTCCTACACTCTTATTGCTTAGCCCGTACCCTTTGCCTCTTATTTATGCAAAGCTAGAGATATCCCTTCCTACCCCAAAGGATCCCCAGCATCAAGAAGTTGAAGAGACAATGTTGCTTGGCCTTTCTTAACTTTTTGTCGCCTTCAGGAAAAATTGCTAGTTTCTAGAACCAAACCACCACTGACACAAGTGTAAGCATCACTGCCACAAGTGTAACCACCACTAACACAAGTGTAACCATCATTGCCACAAGCATAACCGATGCTGACACAAGTGAAACCACCTCCAACACAAGTGTAACCACCACTGTCAGACGCATAACTGCCTATTTGCAGAGCAAGACTGACAATTTCTCAAGTTTAATTGGAAACTTAATGTCTTGATGGATTTTTCAAAGTGTAGTTGATTCCCCTGATCCTGTGATTTTTTTCTGATCCTTTATGGAGCATACCTCCCTTTCTATCCCTCATGAGATGTAAGGATCGCTCCCTCTTTCTCCTTGGTAGCTTCTGTGTGTTGGTGTTTGGCCTTGACCCCAAGCTACCAAGATCTTTTGTGGCCTTCTTGCGATGGTTTTTCTGCAATACAATGTCCCTCTCTCACTTCCCTTGTTCATCCCAAGGCATAGTCTTCGATGGAAAGTAATAATGCTCCTCTTTGGAGACTCATCATGTCCTTGAAGTGAGGGACGTCCATCATGAATATCCCATGATGATTCGTCAACTTGCTACTCTTCTTATCAATATTGCTTCATGTTGTTGAAACTATGTTTGCACCTTCCTCCTTTCAACGAAAGAGTGGCAAGCTGCTCTTATCCCTATTCGCTCTTCCTCTTCCCCATTGAGAGTAAGCCAACAGTAAGCTATCACAACTACATTTGTTAACCATAATCAAATTATCATCCATGCTATAACCTTGTGATGTCAATCAACATGCTATAATAGCAAATTTGATTCATGCTCCCTACTACAACCCATTGCTATGTGGAAAATACATGATCTAATAAATTGTCATGCCTAAGTTTTATATCTTTAGAACACGTGATAAAAGTATCTCATGCGAATGTCTAAAAACACAACCTCTTCTACATTTCTGCCCTTACTTGGATCTCACAAGTGAAAATTTGCATCAAATAACAATGAACCATGTATAGAAATTACATCAATAAAGATGGTGTGTATGCCAAGCTATACACCCATGAAATCAGCAGTCTTTGAAATGCTACTCACCTTGAGTGCTTCCTTACTTTGCCATCATTGACCAAGTATCGTGCCTTTTCCTCTTTCATCATAAAAGCAACTCTTTGGTTCATGAGTATGCTTTTAACACTAATCATATGCATAATACACTTGCTATCATACAAAAATCAAATAGGAAAAATCCTCCTGCAACCATGTATCACATACATACAACTGTAAAATGCATGCTATGTCTTACCATATCTATTACAGATTCTTAAGTTCATACCATATTTAGGAAATTTACTTAGGCAGGCTTTATACATGTTGAAAACAATCTTCTGCATCATTGTGATGCCCAAATGCAAGGTACAAGTTTACAACAAATGAGTGATGCTTAAATCAGACCTATACATTGATGCTATAATTATTTGTAATGCCTATATGCACTGTACAACAGCTGTGAAAAGAACACAACTCATATACCCATGCTACAGTTATTTGTTATGCTCATATGCATTCTACAACAACTGTGATGAGAAAACAACTCATGTACCCATGCTAGAATTATTTGGGATGCCCATATGCATTCTAAAGCAGCTTTGTCATGAATGCATGTGCATGAAACAACAATGGAAATGTGTAAACCACTTGTTGTCCACTATTGTGGTGCTTGTATTTGAATGCTTCTCATAGCTAGAAATGTTTGGCCAACTTCTTGTTTGTAGTGCTTGCTCTCTTGGAGTGCCTCTCTTAAATCTTTCTTGTCATGCACAAGTGATGAGATAAAAGCACCTATCACTATGAAATTATGAATAGATGAAATAATCCAAACTCTTAATGGCATTGGCAGCCCATACTTGTCTTTCTCAAGGGGACTTGCTGCTTCATACTCACTTTTGATGAGTGGAATGACCCTATGCTTGCCCATACAAGTGGAATTAGTTCCCTACCTGCTTCTACCAACAAATGGAACTATGAAACAATTTTGAGGATACATTTGAGGTGCTTGCTCAATGTTAGTGCTACTCATATATGTGAATGTAAAACATCTTACAAGATTCTTCTTTGCAAATTACACAAATGCTCAATCCAAGAATTAAAAAACATAATTCTTACCACTAGTTATAGGTTGCGATGGTTAAGAGATACATGTAAAGGACTGTTCTACCATTCTTGATTCTTGTGTGTTTGTAGGCTCTTCTTCCTCTCTTGGTTTGCTTTTGTCATTTTTTGGGTGAAGATGTAAATGAAGTTTTCTAACACTTTCCATCCCAATGCCCATTAACCCTGCAATAAGTACAAAATTTATTAAATTTGAACATACTCATACCAAGTGGCATCTTACCTCCATGGAGTGTGACTTGGCCTTCATTTTCTTGTTTGCTTGAAGAGTGGTTCTTTCTTTCCCATTTTTCTTAAAGACTTTGGGCTCCCTAGTGGTGGATTGTTTCCTCTTGCATATAGACATCCAATGGTAACGCACTGCAATAAGTGCAAGGAATAATAAACTATCATTCAATTGCATCAAGTCCTTCATTCTTACAATAGAAAAAAATGATAGAAGACTTTTCTTGTATAATATTACTGTACATAATATTAGATAATCCTAGGTATTATTTGTAGAGGGTTTTTGTCTCGTAGTATTAGATGAATAGTCTAGGTAGGGAAGTTGAATAGTCTTCATGGAAGGTGAAACGAATAATCATTTTGTGGCTATAAATATTGTAATCTTTCTTCATTTGTTATATGTGAATATAACTTTGGTTTGCACCAAATTCTCATTTTTGTCATTCCATTAATTCCTAGCCTAAAATTGGTATCAAAGCACAGACTTTGATAATCAATCTTTTTTTCCTCCATTGCTGCCAATTTCAATTTCAGCCAATCAAAATTCATTTCAAAACAGAGTTTTGACTGCTGCAGGATGTTTTGGACTGTGCCTTGGTCTTACAAAGGTGTTTTGGCTGTACATTTGCTGTCCTTTCAAAATTTTGGCATTTCACTGGCTGTATGACTGTCGTGACATCCAAATCTGAAGTTTATTCCTATTATGGCATCTTACATTGAATTGTCCGCATTTGGGTCCGCCCTGTGTGGCATCCCATTCATTATCAGAGCTGTGCACTATTTGAATTGGCGCTTCATCTGCTTAGTGACTGTATTTCAACAAATAAAGAGGCATTAGACTACTGTGTGGCTTTCATTTGGCTGTGATTTGGCTTAATGACTGCGAACTAGTTCACCAGAAATGCCTTTCCACATAACATCTTCCACGGCGCCTCACATGGCATTTTAACTCTCATATGGCGATTCAATTTAAAGCAATTTTGAAGCCATGGCCACGTTGAAGGAGTAAGAACCGACTAGATACGTTTATTTTTTTAAAACTTATATGTTTTTTTCCTTTCAATTAAAAGCATAAAAAATTAGAGGAGGAATTTTTTAAAAAGGAGGTTTTCTTGTTAATTTTGACTTATTAAAAATAATAAATAAGTTATTATTGCAAACCAAAACAAATTTTCTTTTTCAAAATCAAGCAAATTTTGAAAAAAAATCAAATTGTGCAAACACAAACAAATTACAATGTTTGGAATTAATGGTGTCTCTAGTTCGCATTTACGAGTAATGTCATTGTAATCGAACTACTGCACTTATAGCGTAATATAACTGCAACAACAACATTTGTGACATCGTCCATATAAATCGCCAGGGAGAAATAAAGAAATTTTTCATTTTCCCATCCCCTTCATTGCCCATTCGCGACTATCACTAGACTCAAATCTCAAAAACAAGAATATTCCGAGTATATAGTGCTATTACACTCATGTACAAGGACTTCTCACAAAGCAAGTGTCGTAGATAGAGCAATTCTTTTTTACGTACTACTTAGGTATTAACGTCTCTTTCACGTACCATCGGGTATAACGAGTTTCTTTCACGTACCATCAAGTATATAGGAAGGGCGAGCATATAGAGAGGTTTGGTATATCGGTCAAGTGGTATATAAAAGGAAAACCTTTTTGAAACAATACGAAACCATTCCATCTCCCTAAACAACAAAAATGCATTCAATCAAAACTATTGTTGGCACAACACTAACCAAAAAAGGCACCTAGTTAGAAAGGTCAAGACAGGTGGAGAATACACCCATCTTCAATGACTTGTGGTTTCGAAATCTATGACAAGGATTCACAACCTGTTGAGTCTAATGAAGCAAAGGAGATACCACCCTGGAAGCACAAGAATTCAAAAACATTGGCCTTGATGCAAGCCTCAATTAATGGCAAAGTTTTTCATCACATACACGGGTGCAGCAATCCTTGGGAAGAACTTCGCAAATTGAAAGAATTGTATGATCTTCATTCAGAATTAGAGTTCATACAATTGCAATTGAAATTGTTCAATATTGAATTGAAAAATGATAATGTCATGAGTTTGGCTTCACAAATTCATGTTATCAAACATGATAATGACGTTGTTGGTGTAAAATTTGATATATACATGACCACCTTCATAAAAGCTCTTCTCCCTACATACTCAACCTACTTAAAGTCTTTACAAAAAAACAATCTGTTGAAGAGTCTCATTTTTGATCCACTAGTTGAGAAGATGGTCGAGAGAGAAAAAGCCTTTGGAAAAAACGTTGAGTCCAAGGAAGAAAGCATTTACTATTCCAATCAAAAGGACAATTCTTCCAAGAATGCAAGAAATGATAAAGGCAAAGGAAAAAACAAAGGGCCAAGTAGCAAATCTGCCAAAAACAATAGTCAACATAAGGGAAAGCAAAACAACGAACAACATTTGTGTTGCAAACATTGTGAAAGAAAAGGAAGTCATGAGACCCATGAATGCAAAACATCATGTGACAAGATTGAAGCTTATAGAAAACAAAAAATAGAAAAGGAAAAGAAGAACAGCTCATAACCAGATTCAATCATTTTTCAAATGAATGTGTGTTTTCCATCTCAAACGAAGTAAATAATGCCTCATTGAGTTCAACCTGGGATAATGCTTGGGTTTTAAACACTTGTGCCATGCAATATATGACTTTCTGAAAGGACTTCTTTGAGAAGATTCATAAAAAAAGTTGCGATCTAGTATATTTGGCAAATAAAACAAGTCTACAACATCAAGGCAAATGTTCAATTCAACTCAAGTCACTAGGGCTTCCAAACTTCATTCTTTGAAATGTGTTATACCTTCTTCAATTGAAATGTAGAGCACGAATAATAATATATTCAGCTTAAATGAAACTCATTATATAGGTTATTATATAGCCACATAAATAGCCAAACAACCTCCTATAATATAGAAAGCAAGAAAAACAAATAAACCTAGAATAGTCTTTGGGTGAAACAATATTAAAACAAACTAACAATAACATGCTATGGTGAATTAATCACCATTTATTTTAATCTAACACTCTCCCCCTTAATTCAGCATAGCTTGAAGTGAACAGGAGAGATATTATCTAAATGCCTCAAATTTGTCACGAGCAAATGACTAGGTGAAGACATATGCACGTTGTTCTTCTATCGGGCAATACTAGAGCTAGATGTCGTGTTGTTTTACATGTTCGCATATGAAATGAACTTGCACCTCAATATGCTTTGTGCATTCATAAAAGACTGGATTGTGAACAAGTTTTAGAACACCCTCATTGTCATAGTACAAGATGGTAGGTGTCTTCTGTGGTACTCCCAATCCTTCCAATATGTGACGTAACCATACCGTTTCATAGACAGCTCCTGTAGCATGATATTCTACTTTAGGGAAGATTGAGAAACAAAGTTTTGTTTCTTGCTCCCCCAAGATATAGGACCAGATACCGAAAAGAATACATATCCGGAAGTGGATTTTATGTCATCTATATTTCCTGCATGATCTAAGTCTGAATATCCTGTCAAGAAGAAATTATCATTCTTCTTATACTCTAGGCCGAAGTCCATTGTACCCTTGATATATCTCAGTATTCGCTTTGCTACTTTCCAGTGAGACATCTTTGGCCCCTGCATGAACCGTGAAAGATCGCTAAATGCATAGTTGATGTCTGGCCTAGTATATGTTAAGTAAATAAGACTCCCAATCAACTGTAAATAGAAATTTGTGTTCACTTGTGGTGATGGATCTATACGAGACAACTAAAGCCTTGTTCCATAAGTGTAGCAATTGGATTACTGTCCATCATCCTAAATTTCTCAAGCGTTGTCTTAGCATATTTCATTTGGGACACAAATATGTGGTGTTCCTTTTGCCATAATTCTAATCCAAGACAACAGTGTAGAAGCCCGAGATTTGTCATGTCGAATGATCAATTAAGATCTTTTTTGGTTGCATCTATCATCTCCACTGAACTGCCAGTGATGACTAGATCATCGACATACACTACAACAATCACAATCTTTCCCCCTTGTTTGAGGTAGAGATTTGGATCATAGGGACTCCTCTGGAATCCATGATGAATGAGATGCTCATCGATTTCTATGTACCAGGCTCAGGGTGCCTGTTTGAGACCGTACAGAGATTTGATGAGTTTACATACTTTTTCTTCATTACCAAGAGTGACAAAACCTTCTAATTGTGTCATGTAAACTTCTTTTTATAGATCTTCATTGAGAAATGAACTTTTTACATCCATTTGGTGGACCCTCCATCTAAATTGGGCAACCAGAGCAAATATCATTCTAATTGTCTTGATCTTGGTCGTAGGAGCAAATGTCTCGTCATAATTTATGCCTTCCTTTTATGCATATCCCTTTGCTACAAGTCGAGCCTTGTGCTTGTCAACACTACCATCAAGTTTGTATTTAGTTTTGAAGACTCATTTACAGTCAATTGGCTTCTTCACTAGTGGAAGATCTTCAAGCTGCCATGTTTTATGTTTCATCAGTGATTGAAATTTTGCATCCATGGCATCCTTCCAAGGTTTGGACTCTATGGCTTTCTGAACTGTAGAGGGCTCAACAGATTCAACAACTGTACTCATTACGACCAAACTGACCTCTCCTCGAGTCATGCAACAAGTCCTTGGTCTAGTAGTCGATTGTTTGAAATTTTGTCCAATTTAACATCCCTTAATGTACTTGTATACCATTTAGGCATATGCTGAGTGGTCCCTGTGGGTGGTGGAGTTGCACCATTGTTCCCATTATCATCAATGTCTTCATCTAGTTGACTGCCATCTTCTACATTCTCTATGGGACTGATTGGTGTACCAAGTAAGCCTATAGAAGGAGCTTTTGCTTCTGTCTTCTCAAAAAACTCAACATCCCTACTTGTGTAGATTTTCTTGGTCTTTGGATCCATTAATCTATAGGCAAGTACTTCTTCATTGTACCATAAGAACACATACTTTTCTACTTTCATGTCGAGTTTAGTCTTCTCTACTTTGGGAATGTGCATACTTGCTTTGCATCCAAAAACTCGAAGATGTGTTATAGATAGCTTGTGTCTTGATCATGCTTCTTGTGGTGTTATTCCATCAAGAGATGCAATGGGAACTCTGTTGAGCAAATAGTGCAATTTTGATTGCTTCTGCCCAAAATGCCTTTGTAAAACCAGAATCATGTAGCATATATTGCACCTTTTCCACAGTAGTATGATTCCTCCATTCAACAACAACATTTTGTTGCGGTGTATGTGGAGGTGCCATTTGACGACGTATGTCATTTTCTTGCAAAAATGCTTTGAATTCGTTACTGGTGAATTCCCCCCTATATCTGAGCAGAGAATTTTAATGTTCCAACCAGTCTCATTTTCAACAACTGCTTGAAAGTTTCAATGGCTTGACTCTTTCTATTCAAATAGTAAACCCACATTTTTCTGGGAAAATCATCAACAAAGAGGATGAAGCACTTAAACCCAACATGACTAGGTGACATCGCTCTACACAGATCGGTATGCACCAGATCCAACTTTTCATGGGCGCAATATGTACTTTTTTAAAATGGAGCTCTATGTTGATTGTCTACTAAGCAATGTTGACATTTGTTTGTACCCTTTATGAGAGATGGCAATCCTCTTACCATGTTATAACGATAGAGTGTGTCGAGATATCTAAAACTGATGTGACCAAATCTTCTCTGCGACAATTGTGTTGAGTCTGTGTCTTTTGCCACAAGTGATTGATTGGTGTTTTGCATGAAGTCAAGTTGGAACATTTCCCCAACTCTCGAGGCTCGTGCAACAATTTTCAAGCATTTTGACTTATCTCTGATCAAACACATATTTTTGCCACCTTTACAGTCGAAGTCAACATTAAGGTTGTGATCAAGTAACTGACTGATTGATAGAAGATTCTTTGTGAGTCCTAGAACATACAAGACATCTAAGATTTTCAAGGCATTGCATCCAAGTTTTAAAGAGATGTTCCCAATACCTTGAACACGGTAGGATGAATCATCACCCAAAGAGACATGATTTTTAGAAGTCTCATTCATACTGTAGAACCAATCTTGTCTTCCAATCGTGTCGAGTGGCACCTGAGTCGACATACCAGATAGAACTTTGTGATGTTGATTCTTCATGAGACTGTGTAGTATATAAGAAGTCCGCATCTAAAGAGTTTCTACCTGTTTGGCAATGTTGTCTTGTTGATTGGATTTCTTCTTCCAATGACCTTTTTTCTGTTGTTTCCTTTATGTGGATGAGATGATTGTTGATTATTGGGCTTCTTGTTGCTTGAAGAGCCCTATGTAAATGAGTTGCCAACAATCCTTAACATCATGGCCTTCCCTTCCACATATAAGACAAACTTTTTGTTGTTTATTCCCCTGTGCATTGTGTTGATGACCTTGCTTTAATTTAGAACACTTGATCTACTTTTTACCTTTTTGTTGATTAGAGGCAAGAGCATGTTCTTCCGATTCCTCTTCTTATGTATGCATAGACTCTTCTTGTTGCAACATGTTTACCAACTTGCTAAAAGATGGCTTCTATTCTGTGACAATCAAAGTAGTCACGAATACCCTATAGGAGGGTGGCAGTGCTCTCAGGGCAATAGGTACAAGAGAGGTATCTGTCACTTGTTCGTCCAATCCCTGGAGCAAAGCCCTCAGGGTTGTAACACGTAGAAAAACTTCTACTTTCTCACCAAACTTTAATTTTAGTGAATGAAATTGACTCTACAAATGGAGAATGGTACCTTCATTTTTGGCCTCAGAGACTATTTGGAGCTTATCCCATGTGTCTTTAGCTATTGTGGCCTCACAAATATGAGATTGTACCTCATTTGATACCTCGAACATTATTATCAACTTTGCCTTCTGGTTGGCTTTGTCAAACGTACGCTGCTAATCAACGTCAGTGGCATGTCAAGTGAATTTGCCATTGATAGCAGGGCAAAGGTCTTCAAATTCCATGTGTTCTGATTTTTGAGTCTAGTAGAAAGAATTTTGGACCATTTCGGCCATTGTGTAGAATCTAACTAAAGATGATGGATTGGTTCTTTATCACTTCAGATATCAAGGTCTCCCTTTCTTTATACCGTCAGTCCGATATACCAAACCTTTCTATATACCCATCGGTAGGTGGAAGAAGCTCATCTTTGGGCGATACATGAAAGAAGCGTAAACGTACATGAAAGAGAATGATATGTGGTACTTAGTACTGAAAGAGGTTCGACCAATCATTAGCACCAGCGTAAATGGAATTCTGCATACATAGGTGTAACTTCCCTATATACTTGGAATTTCCACCTGTCATGATTTATGCCTTTCAATTGTATCGAACGGATAAAATGGAGAGATGGTTCGGTGAATGTTTAACCTTATTTCTCCCCGACGGTTTAAAGAGACGATGTCTAGACGTCGTTGTTACAACTATGTTAACCTATGTATGCAGTAACTCAAACACGGCGGCTTTACCCATAAACGTGACACAAAGGCATAACCGTGACCGAACACTGCGATTGTACAAAATGCACTATTTTTTTTAATGTATTTACTTGTAAAAAATAAAATATTACAATGTTTTGCAAGTAAATGATTACAATGAATGGAAAAACACTAAATCCATTTTACAAAATAATATTCCCCTTTAAGAACAATTTTGGGCTTTTGGCCTCTTTTGAAAAAAAAAATTATGACTTTTGTAGCTAAATTTAGTTAGCTATAACTAATTTTAGCAGAATAGCTAAATATAATGGGATGGCTTAAACTTCTGTTTTCTTCAAAAAAAATGCTTTTGGGGGATTTGAACCTCCCACCTACACTTATCAAAAAAAATCCCTACCAACCCAGCTAAGCATTCTTTCAAATTCATAAAAGACAAAACTTGTATTTAAATGCCTAAAAAACTGAAAACCATAACTAGAATGAGCTGAAAAAAAGCTTCCAAAAGACCGTACAGTCTCATACAAAATTGTATGTCTTAGTTGCACATGCAAGAGTGGACAGTCTGCTATCTCCTCCAACAATCAGATTTCAAAATTTCAAAATGTACAAACAGGAAAAAATCGTATGGTTGTGCAAATTGAAAAGAAACTTGGTGTCTCTAATGCTCATTCAACAATAAGGCCACTCCATTCTACTAGCGGCACACTGCTTTACTGTGGCTTATGTACTTTAGCTTCTTAGATTCTCTTTCCTTGAACTTTCTATTGTTAACGGTTGCATCCTCGAATCCTATTGACCTACTTTTGGTCATTCATGGACAGTAATATAATTTATTTATTTCTTTCTTTCTATTGGTTGATGGAGAAGTGAAGGTCACAAGAAAATGTTGTTAGGGTGTGGAGCTAAAAGCTTCACCAAGGAGCAGACTTAAACAGGTTTGGGTCTACACAGACGTCAGCGTCGGTCAGGAGCAACCGACGTCGGTCAGTCGCAATTACAGAGGCGCCGACGTCGGCAGTGGGTCGGTCGGCGACGGTCACAGGCGAACAGGCAGGAATCGACGTCGATTACCTGTGTGTCCAGAAAGCGATTTCCGAGGACAAAAGCGAGTGTTTGCATGATGAGTTTCAGTTGTAGACTCAAGCTCGCGTCTCTATTATTAGCAATATTATTTTTAGAGCCCTTGTTCAAGTGGCTTAACTGTTTGTTGTAAGAGCATGCTCAAGTTTCCTAATTCTATATGTAGAAAAGATCTTCTTAGCTTAGTATGTTGAATGTGTGAGTATGAGTAGAACATTGTGAATATTTGAAGGACAGTACTGAGTTGCATCAATCAAGGTTGTTGGATTTGAGTGTACTTGAGAGAAAGAGCTCTTGAGGAATAGAGATCTAGTGAGAGATCTTGTGTGCATCTGAGAGAGGTGTGGAAGAAAGAAGTTTCTTCAATTGTATTCCTATTGTAAAGAGTTTTAATACAAGTTTTCAGGGTGTTTTCTTGTATATCTTGTTTTGTGCTATTTATCATTCTAGTTACTTATCTATCTGATTTATTTTCGCGTTTATTGCTTTCACAAGTGTAATCCATTGTTGGTTGATCTCCAACAAGTGGTATCAGAGCCCAGGTTCACTAACAGGTGGTTCAGATCTGTGTAGTGTGTTTGGATTACAGATTGCTCACAGGGGTTTCTGCAGAGATTTCTGTTTGAGTGGGAGAAGCAATGGCAGAAGAAAGTAAGTTGAGAATGGAAAAGTTTAATGACAAGAACTATCAACATTGGAGAATGCAGATAGAGGACTATCTGTATCAGAAAGATCTTTACTTACCGTTAGGTGAGATAGCAAAGAAGCCCAAGGACATGGAGGATGAAGAATGGGAAGTTCTTGACAGAAAGGCTCTGGAGTCTATAAGACTGAGTCTAGCCTCCACTGTGATATCCAATTTGTCACAGGCTAAAACAACGGTAGAGTTAATGACTACGTTAGCAAATTTATATGAAAAACCCTCAGCTTCTAATAAGGTATATTTAATGAAGCAGTTATTTAATTTGCATATGCAAGAAGGTGGCTCTGTTTCTAATCACCTGAATGATTTCCATGGTATTGTTAACCAGTTAAGTTCAGTCAATATTGTATTTGAAGATGAAATAAAAGCTCTTTTAATATTATGTTCTTTGCCTGAACGCTGGCATGGCTTGGTAATGGCAGTTTCTAATATTGCTTCTGCTTCGAATATTTTAAAAGTAGAGGATGTGGTTAGTGTTATCTTGAATGAGAAAATTCGCAGAAAAAGCACAGAAGAGACATCTGGGAACGCTTTAAATCTCGAGAGCAGGGGAAGGCAAAAAGAAAAGAGCAAGAGGAGATCAAGATCTAAGTCTAAGGGAAGAGGCAGATCCAAATCCAGGAATGGCAGAAGGCCACAATGCTGGAACTGTGGAAAGTTGGGGCACATAAGCAGAGATTGTTGGTCAAAACCTAAGGAGGAGAATCAGCACGAAGGAAAGGAAGAGACAAAGGTTGCAGGTATTGCACAGGATGCTCTTATTTTCTCTTTGTATAATAATATAGAATCTTGGGTATTAGATTCTGGTGCATCTTTCCATGCTACTCCTAACAGAGAATATTTCAGTGACTATATCCATGGAGATTTTGGAATAGTGTAGTTAGGGGATGATGAGCCTTGTAAGATTATTGGCAAAGGTAAAGTGCAGCTGAAGATGCAGAATGGCAACACATGGGTGTTGAGAGATGTGATGCATGTTCCTAGTTTGAAGAGAAATTTGATTTCTGCAGGTAAGCTAGGTGATGAGGGTTGTACAGTAACTCTCACAGCAGATTCTTGGAAGGTGACCAAGGGTGCACTTGTTATGGCCAGAGGTAAGAGAGAAGGTACTCTCTATTTGTGTAATTGTGTTACTAACAAATCTCCTTCCGTTTTATCTACTTCAGATGTGGATGTTAAATTGTGGCACTCAAGGCTTGGCCACATGAGTGAGAAGGGAATGTCAATTCTTAAGTCTAAAGGTATGCTTTCAGATTTGAAAAGTATGGATCTAGAATTTTGTGAGCATTGTGTATTTGAAAAACAGAAAAGGGTTAGTTTTCTCAAAACTGGGTCTACTAAGAAAAAGCATAAGTTGCAGCTTGTTCACACAGACGTGTGGGGACCGGCTCAGGTAGCCTCTATTGGAGGATCACGGTACTATGTTACATTCATAGATGATGCTACAAGGAAGGTATGGATCTACCGTATTAAAAAAAAATCTGATGTTTTTGAGACTTTTAAGATTTGAAAAGCTATGGTTGAGAATGAAACAGGGAGAAGATTAAAGTGCTTGAGATCTGATAATGGCGGTGAGTTCTGCAGTCTTAAGTTTAACTGATATTGTTACACACACGGAATCCGTAGGCAAAGGACGGTTCCAAAGACACCTTAGCAGAATGGTATTGCTGAAAGGATGAACAGAACTATCATGGAGCGTGCAAGATGTATGAGATTGCATGTTGGGTTGCCCTTAGAATTTTGGGCAGAAGCAGTTGACACCGCAGTGTACCTGATTAACAGAGGTCCCTCTACAACTCTGGATGGTGGAATTCCAGAAGAGGCATGGACAGGTAAAAAGGTAGATCTCTCATATCTCAAAGTTTTTGGTTGT
This sequence comes from Torreya grandis, assembly GCA_037957365.1. Classification (NCBI taxonomy): domain Eukaryota; kingdom Viridiplantae; phylum Streptophyta; class Pinopsida; order Cupressales; family Taxaceae; genus Torreya; species Torreya grandis. Next base: position 4,787,364 of record JARHVA010000262.1, on the reverse strand, counting down.
GAAGCCTTTGTGCACATAGACAAAGAAAATAGAAAGAAGCTTGATGCTAAGTCTATGAGGTGCACGTTTATTGGCTATGGCTCAGATGATTTTGGTTTCAGATTTTGGAATCTAGGAACTAACAAGGTAATTAGGAGCCGTGATGTTGTTTTCAATGAAAGAGTGATGTACAGTGATCAGATAAGAAAGCTGGATCAATCTGGGCAGAGCAATAGTGAATTGGACGAAGTTATGGTCCAAAATGAGCTCGCGGGAAAAAAAATAATCACTTACAGGAAAACACAGAGACCGACGTCGGCAGGTTATGGACCGGCGTCGACAGTACAGAAACCGATGTCGATCGTACAGAGACCGACGTCGACAGACCAGGCACCGACGTCGGCCAGGAAGAACCGGCGTCGGCCAGTAACAGGCTACAGGTGGTCGAGGTCGGTCACTGTCAAAAAATTTGGGTGAACAGCGTGTTGAGAACGAGTCCAAGACACCCATCAGGAGGTCTGAAAGGGTAAGTAAGCCTCCAATTAGATATTCGCCTTCCTTATATTATTTATTGCTAACCGATGGTGGAGAACCAGAGAGTTTTGAAGAAGCATTACTGGTGGAGTCCAGGAGTAAATGGGAGCGTGGCATGGTTGAGGAGATGGAGTCCTTAAGAGAGAACCAAACATGGGATTTGGTTGAGTTGCCAGCTGGTAAGAGAACACTGAAGAACAGATGGACCTACAGGTTGAAAGAAGGTGAGGATGGACAGATGAGATATAAGGCCAGATTGGTTGTAAAAGGATTTGCACAAAAGCCAGGTATTGACTTTGGTGAGATTTTTTCTCCTGTTGTTAAGATGACTTCTATAAGGGTTGTATTGTCTTTGGTTGCTTTTGAGGATTTGCATCTTGAGCAGCTAGATGTTAAGACAGCGTTTCTTCATGGAGATTTAGATGAGAAAATATACATAGAACAGCGAGAAGGATTTGAGGTCAAGGGTAAGGAGAAGTTAGTGTGCAGGTTGAAGAAGAGCTTGTATGGCCTCAAGCAAGCTCTTAGGCAATGGTATTTAAAATTTGACAGGTTTATGACTGAGCATGGCTACAGTAGATGTCAATCTGACCATTGTGTATATTTTAAGAGATTTGATAACAGTAGATATATTATTCTATTGTTGTATGTAGATGATATGCTGGTTGCAGGATCTCACATGCAGGATATCTCTGAGCTTAAGGTGAAATTAGCTCAAACGTTTGCTATGAAGGATTTGGGAGCAGCAAAGAAAATCCATGATATGAGCATTAAGAGAGACAGAAAAAATCACAGGTTGATATTGTCTCAAGAGGATTATGTGGACAAGGTGTTGAAACGGTTCAATATGCAGGATGCTAAACCGGTAAGCACACCTTTGGCTGGACATTTTAAGTTGAGTAAAGAACAATGTCCTAATTCACATGATGAGGTAGAGTACATGAGTAAAGTTCCATATTCTTCCGCGGTAGGAAGTTTGATGTATGCAATGGTGTGTACTAGACCGAATATTGCCCAAGCAATGGGAGTAGTAAGTATATGGCCAATCCAGGAAAGAAACATTGGAAAGCAGTTCAATGGATCCTTAGATATCTGAGAGGAACCAGCAGTAGACACTTGTGCTATGGAGGTTCAGATACTTCTCTACATGGTTATGTAGATTCAGATATGGCAGGTGATTTGGATGGCAGGAGGAGCACCACAGATTATGTTTTTACCGTAGGTGGAACAGCGGTTAGTTGGATATCTAAGTTGCAGAAGGTTGTAGCCTTGTCAACTACAAAAGCAGAGTATATTGCAGCCACAGAAGCTAGCAAGGAGATGATATGGATGACACGGTTCATGGAAGAGCTTGGAAGGGAGCGTGGGAGTTGCAGATTGTATAGTGACAGTCAGAGTGCAATCCATTTGGCTAAGAACTCAGCTTTTCACTCAAGAACCAAGCACATACAGCTAAGGTACCACTTCATACGGCAGGTATTGGAAGATGGTGAGTTGAAGCTGGAGAAAATCCATACAGACAAGAATCCTGCTGATATGCTAACAAAGCCGGTTACGAAAGAGAAGTTGAATCTTCATTCAACTTCTATTGGTCTTCATGATTGAGTTGAATATGGAGGAGCTAGAAGATGTTGCTGTACAGGTACTGGTGCAGCTGTTTATCTCCAAGTGGGAGATTGTTAGGGTGTGGAGCTAAAAGCTTCACCAAAGAGCAGACTTAAACAGGTTCGGGTCTACACAGACGCCGGCGTCGGTCAGGAGCGACCGACGTCGGTCAGTCGCAGTTACAGAGGCGCCGACGTCAGCAGTGGGTCGGCCGGCGACGGTCACAGGCGAACAGGCAGGAACCGATGTCGGTTACCTGTGTGTCCAGAAAGCGATTTCCGAGGACAGAAGCGAGTGTTTGCATGATGAGTTTGAGTTGTAGACTCAAGCTCGCGTCTCTATTATTAGCAATATTATTTTTAGAGCCCTTGTTCAAGTGGCTTAACTGTTTGTTGTAAGAGCATGCTCAAGTTTCCTAATTCTATATGTAGGAAAGATCTTCTTAGCTTAGTATGTTGAATGTGTGAGTATGAGTAGAACATTGTGAATGTTTGAAGGACAGTACTGAGTTGCATCAATCCAGGTTGTTGGATTTGAGTGTACTTGAGAGAGAAAGCTCTTGAGGAATAGAGATCTAGTGAGAGATCTTGTGTGCATCTGAGAGAGGTGTGGAAGAAAGAAGTTTCTTCAATTGTATTCCTATTGTAAAGAGTTTTAATACAAGTTTTCAGGGTGTTTTCTTGTATATCTTGTTCTGTGCTATTTATCATTCTAGTTATTTATCTGTCTGATTTATTTTCGCGTATTGCTTTCACAAGTGTAATCCATTGTTGGTTGATCCCCAATTGACCTACTTTTGGTCATTCGTGGACAGTAATATAATTTATTTCTTTCTTTCTATTGGTTGATGGAGAAGTGAAGGTCACAAGAAAATGTGATGTACAATTGTTCTAATTGAACATGAGGAAGGCAAATTGATACAACTCAGGGGTAAGCACTCAGTTCCAAGAAATTTTAATCATCTTGTTGACAAAGGAATGCCAGCAAGTCTTCTCTAGCGTGCCATATTTGGGCACACTCACTATGAGAGCATTCACATAGTGCAAAAGAATGGTGTTGTAGGCTTGCCAATGCTACCTAAAAATATTGAAAAGTGTGAAGCTTGCATATTGGCCAAACACAAAAAGGAACCATTTACAAGGTCAAAATGGAAAGTCGACAGGGAATTGCAATTGGTTCACTCTGATTTGTGTTCTCTGCCAATTCTTTCCATTGATGGTCACAAGTACTTCATTTTGTTCATTGATCACTACAACAAAATGACTCGGATATACTTTCTGAAGAAAAAATCAAAGCCTTTGAAACTTTTCAAAAGTTTCGAACAATGGTTGAAAATAAAACCACCCGCATGAGGACACTCAGAACTAACAATGGTAGTGAATTCACATCAAAAGTGTTTGAAACATATCTCAAGCAAAATGGGATCAAGTTGTTGAATTATTTATCCAAAGGTGTTTGTGTATATTTTATTTAGTTTTGTTAATGTTTGGGTTGTTTTATCCGTTCATTGGTTTTGTAACCAACTTGCAACTCCTGTAAGCTTCTTTTTAAAGCTTACATGATGTACATGAAAAATAATGTTGAACATTGAATATATTTTATCTGTTATTCCTTCCGTCCCAGGTCTCAATAGTGGTATCAGAGCCACATTGAAGGAGGACTATTTCTGGTTAGCACCGTTGGGAGACTCCAGGAAATCAGTAAGTTTGTTTTCTTGTTGAATAAATTTGTGACATCTTCATTGTGGTTTGCTATTTCCCTCCAATTTCCTCTTCGTTCGCCATTCATAATGGCTCAGACGGGGACCCCTTCTTCGAACTTTATACTGGCATCTCTCAGTATTCAGTGATCGGGGAGGTCATCATCTTGGGGGACTTCAATGCGCGTACCAAAAACCTCTAGGTTCCTTTACACGACAGGATTGATGACGTGTTTTGTACCTTTGAGGTGGATCCAGACTCGGTTGGTTTCCAGCGGGATTCAGAGGATATCGCAAGTCCTCTGACATCTTATAGCCAGCACCTTCAGATGGGGGAATCTCATGATCTGTTGATCCTGAATGGCATTTCGTGTTTCCCTGACTCCCAGTTGTTTTTTACTTGCAGACCTCGTTGTGGGGGGGCTAGCATGGTGAACTACGTCATGGCTACTCCCAACTTGATTCCTTATATCCACCATCTGTGTGTCTCCCCCATTCCTCTTGCTGATCATGAGATCCTTTCCTTTTCCCTGCAGGTTACCCCCAAGCCCTGACCCCCTCCCATGGTCCTTCCCGCACCATCTTGAAATTTGGCAAGGGTGAACCTGAAACTTTTTCCTTTCACCTTCGTTAGCTTCTCCCCCCTATTCCCCAGTTTGCCTTGCTCACTTCAGATTTAATGTATAACACCCTCTCCTCCGCTATCCGTGACGCAGCCTTGATTTCCTTCCCCCACTACTCCCAATAAGAGGACCTGCCCTATGAACCAGTGGTATGATGAAGATTGCAAAGCTCTTCACCGATAGCTCTGTTTTGCCTTCACACACGCCCTCCCCACCTTCCCATCCCTTAAGTCCGATTACCGCCATCTCCTTCACCTTAAGAAGCACATCTTTTTCTCCCGAAGACGTTGTGAGCTCTGCACATCCCTTCTCCACTCCCCCAAACGTTTCTGGCATACCATCCTTCCCCGTCATTCCTCTTTACCCAATGACTTAGATCCCAACTCCATGTTTACTCACACCTCCACTCTTTATGACATCCCAAGCCAAGCCCAAATCCAAGTTATGTCCCCACCTTTTACTTGTCATATTTTCACTTACACGAATGTTAAGAAAGCCATTTCAGCCATGAATTGCAGTAAGGCAACAAATGAGGAGAGCTTCCAAGCGGAACTCTTCAAGCATGGGCTTAACACTCTAAATAGCGATCTTGTGGATCTTTTCAATCAGGTGGTTTGTACAAGTTTTCCGAAGTCTTGGTCCCACCATACTATTCATCCCATCCACAAATCAAGACCTACTTCCAACCCGAACAACTACAGGACAATCATGGTGGGCCACACATTCTCCAAGCTATACGCCACAGTCCTCGACATGCAGCTTTTTGGGTTCTTGGAGCAATATCACTGCAGAGCCAGGGGACAGGTGGGGTTCCGACCTGCTTACCAGACCACTGACCACATTCTCACTCTTCAGGGCATTATTGAGGAGGCACGCCACTACTCTTCCAGAGTTTTTTGTTGCTTTGTGGATTTTTGGAAAGCCTTTGACTCAGTGCCACAAGAAGCTCTTTTCCATAGACTTAAGAGACATTAGCATTTCTAAAACTCTTCTTGCCACCATAATGCACCTGTATGAGGAGGTATTGGGTCATCTTCACACTTCTGTTGGTTTCTTTGATTTCAGCAAGAGCACCATCGAGGTTAAATGGGGCTGCCCTCTGTCTCCTACCTTGTTTGGTATCAACATCGATGAGTTAGAGGAATTTCTCAGGGACCATATCCAGGAGGGGGATGGTTGTCTTCTTCACCAGGTTCTAATCTACATTCTCCTTTTTATAGATGACATGGTCCTCCTTGCCTCTTCCGCAGAGGGACTTCAGAGACAGTTGGCCGCCTTGGCCCTCTTTTGTGATCACAGACAGCGGACAGTTAACCTTGGCAAAACCAAGGTTATGGTCTTCAATGTGTTGAAGACCTCTGATTTTCATTTCTGCTATAGGGGTGAGGAGATTGAGATCACCTACGCTTACACTTATATGGGGGTTTTGTTCTCTGGACCCCATTTCAGTCTTCAGCCTGCTCTTCAGCCCCATGTTAACAAGGGGTATGGTTCTTTGGCGATACTGGAGAGACAGTACTTCTGTCATCATTTCCAAGACATCTTGTCTAAGATGTCTCTCTAGGATTCCCTTGTGAGGCCCACGGTTCTTTATGGCTCCAAGGTTCGGGGACCCTCCTTGCTTGAGTCTGACTGGGCTACAGTTGAGGGAGTCCATATCCTCATGCTCAGACGCATCATCAAGTGCGAAGAGACTGTCCCACACAATATCATTCTAGTTGAGTTCAGGGCTCGTCCTTTTAGACTGGAGACTATCTTCAGCCTTATGTCGCTTTTGCACCGCATTCGGGGGCTTTTGCAGCATAGAATACGGTGAGCAAAGAATATAAAGGTTTTGGTTTGATTTTTGAATTCAAAACTGACCTGTATGGCGTCCAACATCAGGGAGAGATCACACAAAAGCAATAAGAAATTTGTTTTATTTTTATATGCTTTGTGGCATGGAAAGCTAACACTATATTATTATTTTTACATGCAAACAAACATATATACCTTGGTAAAAGATTTCCGTATAATTTCCTTTTCTATATTTCCTGCAAACCAATGGCATATACAATATTTTGAGACTATATTTTCAAAATTAATTGATGAAGAAGTGGACAGACTACTTTCGTTAGTCTCTTGATAACAAGGAGAAGTCCAAGTTTCAAACCCATTGGGGATATATATTTTGGTCAAAATTTTCTTTTGACTTTATTTGTAAAGGAAGATATAAGGTGTGATTGAATTTTTGAAAAATCTCTAAAACTCTTGTATATCGAATCTACTTAGGAGGGTCAAGGCAAAACCCCGAGTAGCATTCCTTTTTGTTTTACTTCTTTATAAGTCATGGCAAAAATTGTAAGCTTGATCTCCGAAAACAATAGATTAACATCAAAAAACTACAAGGAATGGTCGATGAACATGAAAAATACGTTAGTTTTAAACGATTTGTGGGAAATAACTGAAAAAGACACTACACCCACTGACGCTGCAAAATTGCTTGAGTATCAAAAATACGATAAACATGTTCTTGCTTTATTAAAATCTTTATGTTTTGCACAGGGGATCACAAGTGATTATTCATATTGAATCTATTAAAATTGGTGCATGGAAAGCATTAAAAGATATGTATGACAAACAACCTACCTATAAGAAGATTGATCTCTTAATGCAGTTGCTTAATAATAAGCTTAGCATTGAAGATGTATCTAAATATCTCTCTCACATGAAAACTCTGAAACAAGAGCATTGTAGACTAGGGGGTAAAATTGATGATGACATGTTGATTTCCATCACATTGCATGGCCTTAGTTCTACATACAACAATTTTGTTGCAATGCTATAGCTTAGTGATAAGTTTAATGGTGCCACATTTGACTCTATTTGTGAGTTGTTGACTTAGTATGAACAATAGTTTGCAAAGAAGAAGAGTATGCCTACTGAAGAGGCTTACTATACAAAGAATATGTCCCATCATAGAGATCATCAACATGCACAACGACAATTTCAGAAGCATTCTCTAAAACACTCTTCAAGTCATTCTCCGAGACACACTCCACACTGTTCTAGATGGTCTCCACAGCATTCTCATCCTCATTCTCCAAGATCTTCAAAACGCAAACATCACCATAAGCATTCTTCTCACTCTTGTGGTTCTTCTAGTGATTCAACTTCTTTTGGATCTTGTCGGCACAGAAAAAAGCCAAAATGTTTCAAATGTGGTGGTATTGGACATCTTGCAAATGTATGTCCTCCTTGACACCCCGCTCTCCACATAAAAAGAAAGTTGAGGCAAATTATGCAAATCATTCTAGTGGTAGATCTTCTGGTTACTCCAGCTATTCCAATTATTTTGACACTTCCTCTGATCAGAAGGTGTCCTATATGGTCGAGATCTATGGCCCTGATGGACCGGATAGCTTGTTCTGAGTGATCACTGATTCACCCATCTTGTGCGAGCTACTAGCTCAAGACCGGGATCTATTGTAGTAGCACTTTTTTGGCTTGTATTCTTGCTTTCAGTTCCATTTTTGGCTTTCTATTTTTGATATTCATGACATGGAGCCGATAGGGTTGTTTGATTTTGTTTCTCTCGTTGCACAGCTTCCCACCTTCCGCCTAATAGGAGAAGATATAGCATTGGTTGGTCTTCGATCAGTCATCAGTGACAATACAATTGTCAGGGGTTGTTAGCACCTTCAGTGTTGTGCAAAGGTCATCAACATTTGTTGAACATCAGAGAGATGTGCTATACAAAGCATGGATTGATCACTTTGACGGGCTTCTAGGTGGAGCCTTATGTGGATCGTTGTAGTTGAACAGGCTTTGATTGTGTTCTATTATAGTATGATATGATGATCACAGGGGATGAGCAGGTTTTGATCGTGTTCATTAACCTTTTATGCCACAACTCGCAAGACAAGCTTCTGTATGGAGTGACATCAATTTTGGTCAGTACCAACATGTACAATACCCCAGTTGCATTTGTTTCAGAGTTTCTTTGATGACTTCAGAGTCACTGCTCCAATGTTTTTCTTCTATACCCCTTTGGATCAAAGGGGAGTTGGTTGGATTATTTATCCAAAGGTGTTTGTTTATATTTTATTTAGTTTTGTTAATGTTCGGGTTGTTTTACCTGTTGGTTGGTTTTGTAACCAGCTTGCAACTCCCGTAAGCTTCTTGTTAAAGCTTACATGATGTACATGAAAAATAATTTTGAACATTGAATACATTTTGTCTATTATTCCTCCTGTCCCAAGCCTCAACACAAGCATCATCTCACAGTGCCTTATACCCCTCAATAAAATGATGTAGTTGAGCAGATGAACAAAACTATAATGAACATGGTTCGAGCAATGTTGTATTTCAAAGGAGTAAATCTGCATTTCTAGATAAAAGCAGCTCAAACAACAGTGTATCTCCACAACAGGGCACCATCCACAACCCTTCAAATGAAGACTCCATATGAAATCTGGTGTGGTCATCTTCCCTTAAGAGCGACATCTTCAGATTTTTGAATCCACTTGCCATGCATTGATTCTCAAGGAGAAAAGGAACAAACTCGACCATAAGAGTCATAAATGTATCATTTTGGGATACTTAGAATCCTCAAAGGCATACACGGTATTTAATGAGAACAACAAGAAATTTCTCGTCGTAAGAGATGTCTTTTGTGAAACTGCAAAGGACATGGCGAGCATTAATAGATAATTAAATCGACTTGAGAAATATGCTAAATTTGATGTTTACAAGGAGATTGATCTGGAGGTTCCAAACAGTGAAAGGAGAACCTGTAATTGGGAAATAGTTGAATCTCTATTGACTCCTGTTATTGAAAATGACACTCCCCCTGTGGAAGAAAATGAAACTTCATCAAAACATGGTCCAATGTCAGAAAATTAAGGAGCTTCAAATCAAGAAAATGAGGCACCAGTGATTCTGCAAGCTACTCAAAAAAAGACACCAAAATGGGCCGAATACACATTCAAAGATGTCAGACCTAATAAGGTTGGAAAAAATCAAGCACTCAAAGTGCACATACAGTCGCACAACAATTAGACAAGTTCTTAGATGAAATTCAAGATAAGATAAAAAAGCTTCCCTTGGAAGACCTTCCAGAAGAAGAAGTCAATGTTGCTTTTGACTCTAAATCTACTTCCTTCAAACAAGCTAAAAAGGTTGATGCATGGAGAAAAGCAATGAGGAGTGAGTATGATGCATTGGTTAAAAATGGACCTTAGGAATTGGTTCATCCTCCAATTGGTTGTAAACCCATTGGTTGCAAGTGGGTCTTTCAAAACAAGTACAAGGCAAATGGCTCACTTGAAAAACACAAAGCAAGGCTTGTCACGAAAGAATTTGCTCAAAAATAAGGAATAGAATACAATCAAACCTTTGCACCAATAGCAAAATGGACTACCATTCAAACTTTGTTGGCTTTGAGTCTTTGATAGCTCAAAACGGATGGAAAGCTCATCAAATGGACGCAAAAACTACATTTTTGAATAGTGATCTCAAAGAAACAGTGTCCATGACTCAACCAAAAGGTTTTGCAGTAGACGGCCAAGAGCACAAAGTGTGCATTGTATGATTTGAAACAAGTCACAAGAGTGTGGTACAAAAACTCACTAAGCTCCTAAACATGAACTTCAAACATTTTGAGTTTGAAGATGCAACTATTTTTGTCAAAACAGTTGTACTTCTAGTTGTGTGTGTGGATGATCTGTTCATCACAGGAAATAATGAGAGATATACTACAAAAATGAAAGAAGAGTTGATGAAAGGCTTTGAAATGACAAATATGGGTTATCTTCATCACTATTTGAGTATGAATGATTCAAAAATAAAAGTATATCTTCATCACTCAACAAAAAATATTGATGATATTATGAGCAAATTTGGAGTGACAGATTGTAAACCTCTCAATATGCCCATGGAACAAAATCTAAAATTGACATAATAAGATACCACAAATTCGGTAAATGTTACTAAATACAGACAACTCATTGGAAGTCTAATCTATGTAACCACAACTAGACCAGATATTTCCTTCTTTGTTGGTGTTCTTTCTAGATTCATGCAACAACCCAAAGAAAGTCACTAAGTGGTAGCAAAAATAGTCCTTCGATATCTAAATGGGACACAAAATTTTCAGCACAAATACGTCAGGGCAGGAGACTTCAAACTGCTCAGACATTCAAATTCTAACTACGCAGGGGATTTTGAAGATGGAAAATCTACTTCGGATTTTTTGATGAATTTGGGAATAGCGGTCGTCAATTGAAAATCAAAGAAATAATCATTGCCAACAATTTCTTCAGCAGACCCTTTTGCCAATGGCAACTTCGGAAGCAACCAGAGAAATTTTGTGGCTCAGAATTGTTCTTTTAGATTTGCAGCAACAATAGGTTTCGTCAACACCACTCATGGTTAACAACAAATCTGTAATTCAAATGGTAAAGAATTCAGTCTTTCACAATCGAACCAAACACATCAACATCAAGTTTCAATTGATTTCGCATTATATGAAAGATGGCAGTGTAAAATTGCTACATCGTCTTATTGCAGAGCAACCAGTAGACACCTTGACAAAAGCACTTGGAAGAGAAAATTTTGAAAAGTTCAGAGGCATGTTTGGTCTCATAATAACCCTTATAGATTAAGGAGGGGATGTAATATTATTGTACGTAATATTAAATAATCCCAAGGTATTATTCGTAGAGAGTTTTTGTCTCATAGTGGTTAGATCTCCTATGAGCTTGCAACAACCTGCAACTCAATGATCTTACAATGGAAGGATCTTCCTTGCCTTCCTTATCAGCTCATAATTACAAATAGTCTATGTAGGGAAGTTGAATAATCTTCCTGGAAGGTGCAATAAATAGTTATTTTGTGGCTATAGATATTGTAATCTCTCTTCATTTGTTTAATGCGAATATAACTTTGGTTTGCACCAAATTCTCGTTTTTGTCATTCCATTGATTCCTGGCCTGACATCTTGAACATGCCTTTCTTGGTGCTTGATACCATCCATTCTTGGACTTTCAAGTGGTGAAGTTGGATTGTAATTTCCCCATTTCTTCTTTGCATTTGCATCATGTGGAAAGAGTAGTGATGCAATATCTTATGCGCCTCCACGGCTTGAAGGCTACCCTATCTTTGGAAGCGCTTTCTTGGCCTCTTGATGTAATCTCATACTTCCCTCTTCTTTTTGTGCTTGTTTTCCACACTTCTATGAATCCTTGTAATTAAGTTGAGCCTTTATAAAAACCAAATTAGAAATGTGATTACCTGCTTTGAGGTGATTTTGACGTAAAGACAGCTTTGCATTCTTCCTCACAAAAGCTACACTCTTGCTTAAGGTTCCGCTAGAGCTTTCATCAACCTCCATTGTAATTATACTATACCCAAGGCTAGCATATAGTGGTCTCTCTACAACCTCAATCGGCATGAGAGTGAAAATTCCTTGGCCTTCCTTGCCATGCCCTTTTCCACTATATCCCATCTTATGCAATAACTTGAAAAACCAATTCCCTTAGCATACTTATCAAAATTACCAAGGACTGATTCAATGCTTCATTATAAGAAAGAGCATGTGATGGAATGTTTACCATGCATGCCTCTGTCATGATTTGTGCATCTTTGGTAGAGGCTAATTTCCTTTGCGTGGTAGACTCCTCTCTCCTTTTCACTCATCCATTATCATCTTGGAGCTTTGCCAACAACTCCTTTTGTTCCAATAAATTTTGGTGCAACGCCTCTATGATATCAATGATGAAATATCCATGGCTGGCCCATGTAACTTGCAACTCTTGATTCTCCATTCCCAAGTGCTGCACCATCATTCTCATTTTTTTTGTTCTTCTCTTGTGCTTGCACATGTCAAGCTGGGAGCTCCTCAAGTTTTTTTCTCAGAGACTTGGTCGTAGCTGGTTTATGCAACCACAAATATCTGCAACACTTTGTCAAAAAATCGCATACAACTTTGTTAGTACACATAAAACCTAATGTGGTAGCAAAAATCTTCTACATGCTGCTCTGATACTACATGATCTGGAATTTCCTCTACAAATTGACATGTTAATAATTTATTGCAAATATATAACCATGCTTACTGCTGCTACTTATAATGTACTTCAAATGGAAGTGAATTAGAATGTGATTAGATTAGTAAAATGTGGATTATTAATTGAGCAATAAACATGAACCATAAACAGCTGAAATGAAAGAAGCAAGCCACATATAACACACAGGATTTTACTCAAAAAAAACCTCAGTGTGGGGAAAACCAATTTGGTAGTATCAACTGATTACCACCTCTCCTCCCTTACCTCTCCTCCCTTCAACAATGGGCATTTACAAAGCTCTCTATGGAGCATTAGTCTCTCAGCTCTCTGTTACCTCTTTCTCTTCCTTATGCTATAATGCTACGTGGTGGCATCTTACAAAGAGCACTACATGGAGTATGAATTGGCACTGTACTACTATTTACTTCTCTCAACTCTCTGCTACCTATTACTCATCCATACATCTATGACTACACTCTTATTACTTATCCCATACCCTTTGCCTCTCATTTGTGCAATGTTGGAGAAGTTCCTTCATGCCCCAAAGGATCCCCAATCATCAAGGAGTTGAAGAGACTACGTTTCTTGGTCGTTTCTTAACTTTTTGTCACCGTTGGGTAAAACTGCCGGTTTGCAGGACAAAACTGCCATTAACACAAACAAAACCGCCACTGACACGAGTGTAACTGCTACTATAACAAATGTAACAGCCAGTTTGCAGAGTAGGATTGATATTTTCTCAATTTGAGCTGGAAAACTGATGTCTTGATAAAAAATTCAGAGAATACCTGATTCACTTAATCCTGTGAATTTTTTTCTGGTCCTTAATGCATCATATTTCTAGCCATCAAGGGGAAAGATTCTTATAATGTCCCTACTCCTATAGATAAAACTGGCAATCCAAGCAGAGAGTTAACAGTTGTTCCATGTCAGCATTCTTCTCAAGCAGAGACAAGCTTAGTTGCCGCATTCACCAATTTTATTGTAAAAAAATGCAGAATTCGCCGAACAAAAAAAATCCAAAAAAATCATTCAATTCGCTGTCTAACATTCGTTGCTGTGTCAGGTCGAAGGGAGCTGCTACCTGCTGATACACGGGCCTTTCCTCAACAGCTGTGTAATATTTATGATGTTCTTCAATGACTTAACAGCTCAAACAACGTATGTGCTTAACAGGCCAGCTGTCCCTTTCACGGCTCCACAGGAGCTATCCTACCCAGACTGTGTCATTAAGTTGCCCAGCATTGGTAATATTTATTCGTAACCCATAAATTGTAAATTTTAATGGCCTCCAAGGAGAAATGCATGTAATTAATAAAAGTGGTCCAGATTCAAGAGCGCTTAATTCTTACTTCATGTGCCGGGGCTGTGTCCGGTCGAACCTGCTAACTGCTAAACTTGCAAGTGATTTAAAACCTGTCCAAGAAACCGCCATTGTCCGCTGGTCACACTTGCTGCCTGAATCAGTGTCCGCCAGGAAACTTTCCAGTGTCATCGGCACTAAATTCAAATACTTATTATGTTTCTCGTTGTATAGTTATTTATAAATTATAAGTTATATATACATATATTTAATAGTTTTAAATTTATCATATATAATTTTTTTTAAATATATATATATATATTTTAAATGGATTTTTAAAATATTATATGTATATATTTCTTTTAGTCGAATTTAATCACGAATTTTATAACTGTTATTTTTAGCAATGAATATCTTACGAATTTTATCCTCCACAAATTCAAATGTGGCAACTTGGGAAACAAGTTATCCATAGCACAATTTGTTTTGGCAAAGCTGCTTTGAAATGCAATGCAAGAAAAATGGCACAGACTACTTTGATAGAATACAAGCTGATGCATTAATTTTTGCAACATCCAAAGTCCTTGATGCTGTAAAGAACTTTTCTTCCAAAAAATGAGGAATTTCCTGGATACAGATCCTCACCACTGCAGTTTCGTCTAACACCCAAGAGAGAAGAAAATTGATCTCTATATTTTTGTCAAAAATCTATGACAGACCTTACAGAAAGTTGCTGGGGCATATGCTTTAAAATGACTTTTCTCTGAGAGGAAACTTTGATTGTGAGGAGCTTCTGTTATTTTCCATCCAAAAATATTGAAGAAAGAGAAAGAAAGACATTATATTAATATCCACGAATGACCAAAAGTAAGTCAATGGGACTCGAGAATACATCCAATTCCAATAGAAAGTGATATCGTAAAAGAACCCTAGGATCAACAACTAACTAAATAAATAAAAAACAATAAAAACACTGAAAATAAACAAAAGGTAAACCCAATGCAGTAAAGCCCCCAACCCATGTGGTTATGGTACCATGGGGGGAGCAAGAACCCCCAACGAGCATGGGCTGATGAACTTCAGCAATCAAAAAGGGTTCTATTTCTGTGGGGTGTTTTTAGGGGAAAAAAAAAGAGTGAAGTTGCGTCAAATCATCTCATTAAGCATTAAGTGTTCAGGAAGAATCAGCAAAGAGTGATACTTTAAGTTTCAATCAATTTGAGCATAAATGATTTCTTCCAAATTCATCTTTCTTCATTAATACCGGAATTTTCTGCATTAGAAGACATGGATGCTGACAGGGTTGGAGACAGATAATCAAATGCATAGGAGGGGACCCTTGGAGCTTCTAGGAAGCAAATGTTTCCATCTGATTCATCTCAAGGTGAAGGTCTGAATGGCAATAACAATAATTATGATATCCCAGACTCATCCATTGTTGAAGATAGGAAAGTCTACAGCACACAGAAGACTGATGAAAAGGCTGTTGAACAGTAATTAGTTGAGAAGCAATCAGTGGGATCATAATTTGGGTTTAATAAGCAGCCATACTTGAAAATTACGCATTCTAATATAAATAGATTGAATAACCCTGATTTGCTTCCTATATTTGAGAATAGCACAACATAGAAACTTCATAATGCATGAGATGATTGCATTTGTCAGAAAATGATACCCCAAGGAGCTAGGTTAGTTTGATATTGAAAATGTGGGGAAGTTTAAAGTTCATATGTTTATTCTCAAACGGAGAGGAAAAAACAGGTTGGATTTTTGCAGATGGACTCATGCACTTGATGCTGGAGACAAATGGGATTAAAAACAGCTATAAGATGAAAACAGCAGGACGAGAATCCATCCCCAGCGAACGATACAACTTACTGAATTATGATGTGCCTTCTACTTCCAGTTCAGTCATTCCATAGACATTTTGCTTTTAGTTTCATAGAGGCATTTTTAGGAAGTTCATATAGTGTATATTTTCCACAAAAGAAATTTTCAGTCGGTGCTCATATTTTAGTTTTGATACAGTTTCTGATTTGCTTATGAATGAACGGGGCACACCTATAAGTGCCCTTTTTTTAATTATTAAAAAAAATTACCTGGATGTAACAGACACCTAGCCCCAAAAAAAATCCATGCTATGAATAAAGCCATGAAAATAACTTAACCTTGATTGGTAAAATTTGAAAAGTAGAATACTGAAATCGCATATTGAAAATCTTTAATACAGAGAAAGACCCATCCAATTACCCATTTCAAACTATCTTATATGACTAGAGTTTGTGAAGTTATAAAATAATATAGATAAATATCTAGACTCAAAATTCATGAGGTCAATGCACACATGCCAATTTAAGGTCTAGTTGAGAAAATAAGTTTATCCAAAACAGCAGCGTCTTATGTCTAAAACTCAGCTGTGTATAAGAATTATGCTCACCTGGAATTGACAAAAGCATCAATATTTACGAAGTCGTTTAATTTTGACTAGCACAAACAGCCAGTGACCAAGTAGCCAAACAGTTTAACAATCTCGAGCACAGCATTGTCTCTTCATTTAATCCAAAATATATAAGCTTTTTCCAAGTCATGTGTTTTGCTGATGCCACAAGATAACTTTTTGCAAGCGACGATCTGGACGCAAACCCTTTGCTCTCATCTCGTCCAGCATTGATAAAGCATTGTCAACTTTGTCTTTCTTACAGAAAGAGTCGATTAGCACAGTATAGGTTACAACATCTGGAGTAATGCCAACCATTTTCATGTTCTCGAAAAGCCTCAAAGCCTCATCCATTTCACCAGACTTGCAAAGTTCATTAATCAAATTAGTATGAGTGCACACATTAGGAGCCAAGCCTTCATGTACCATCTTGTTAATCAATGTATGTGCACTAGGAAGATCACCTGCCTTACACAGACCATCAATCATTGTGTTGTATGTCACTATGTCAGGTTTCAAATCCCTTTTTACCATTTTGTCTAACATTTCCCATGCCTTGTTAAGCTTTCCTGTCCTACAAAATGCACAAACCAGAATACTATATATCACCACGTCTGGGTGATACTCACTGTTTTCCATCTCAGTCAGCAGCGTGTATGCTTCACTTACTCTGCCAATCAGACATAAACCATCAATCAGAGAGCTGTAAGTAACAACATCTGGGGAGCAGCCTTTTGTTACCATCTCTTCAAATAACCCTCGAGCCGTTTCCACCTTGCGTGCTTTGCATAGACCACATATCAAAGAACTATAAGTGAATGCATCTGGCTGCAAACCTTTACTTGACATGTTATTTAAACACTCCTGAGCCATGTCCATTCTGCCATCTTTGCACAGTCCATCAATAACTGCATTAAATGTAAATCCATCTGGAAAAGGTCCAAACTTCGTCATTTGTACAAACAGATTGTAGGCCTCATTTGTTTTACCAGCCTTGCAAAGGCCATCTATCAAGGTAGTATAAGTGTGAGTTTGAGGAAAATAGCCATCTCGTATCATTTTAGCAACTAATCCGAGAGCTTCATGTAATCTACCCACTTTGCAGAGACCATCAATTAGGGTATTATACGTAACAATATCTGGAGAGCAATGAGCATGCCTCATTTTAGTTACTAATCTAATAGCTTCATCTACCCTACAGACCATGCAGAGACCATCAATCAGGGTACTGTACGTAATAACATTCGGTGAAAAGCCATCTTGTATCATTTTAGCTAGTAATCCACCAGCTTCATTGACTCTACCTTCCTTGCAGAGACCATCAATCAGGGTGGTATATGTAACAATATTAGGAGAAAAAACAGCGTCTCTCATTTTAGCTAATAATCTGAAAGCTTCATATACTCTGCCCGCCCTGCAGAGACCATTAATTAGTGTACTATATATAATAATATCAGGAGAAATGCCATCTTGTATCATTTCAGCTACTAATCTAAGAGCCCTATCTACTCTACCTTCCTTGCAGAGACCATCAATAAGGGTGTTATATGTAACAACATCTGGATAACAATGCGAATGACTCATTTTGTACAGGACCTCAATTGCTTCGTCAATTCGACCCCACTTACACAGAGATTTTATCAGCCCTGTATAAATTATGACATCTGGAAGAATACCCATCTTTTTCATTTCAGCAAGCAGCAAAATAATTCTAGAGAAATCACCATCATGACCAAGACCACCCAAAAGCACGCTGAAGGATCTCACATTGAGAGGAAGCCCTTTTGTTTTGGCTAAATGAAAAAGGTTCCAGGCTTTGTTTGTGTTTCCCGATTTACAGAGGGCATTAATGAATTGGGTAAATTGTATGACGTTGGCTTTCTGAATCATGCGAAGTACAATGCCCTGTAACTGCCCATCTTGCAATGTGCTGAATTTATTTAAAAAATGGGGAGGAGTAGAAAAAGGGCGGGCATTGAATATGAATAACCGGTGTGTTCTTGGTACTTGTTTGAGTAAAAGCTGTACCTGTTTATGCAGCATGTTGATGAATTGTGTCCTGTCCTCTGAAGACGAATGGTAATATTGAAATGGGGGTTACTGCACAGAGCAGGTTATAAACATGCAGCCTCTTCGTCTTCTGCACAGAAATGTTGGTTTTATTTTGCCCTATTCTCTGTTTTTCTCTTGTTTTAGGTAGAGCAATTAAGACGGAAAGAGCCCCATGCCCCCCGGATTAGAAACTTGGGTAACACCCTCGTAACCTTAAACTGATTTTGTAGACAAATTGCATTGCTCAACCAAATTAATGGCTACATTGGAAAAGAGTCTCTCTAAAGCTTTTGTCAATAGGGTAAGAGGATAGAGAATAGAGGGTGAAAAGCTTGAAAGGGTGGTATTGTAAAATAGTTGATCTTTAAAAGTTCTAAGTTGGTAGGTTTAGGTTACATTATAAAAGAGTATCAAGTATCTTTTTAAAGCTTTGCCACAATGATGATGAGAGATTATAGGTGAAAAGCTTCCTCACTAAAATCATTAAGAGTTTTACAATCATGCCTTTTAGATTTTCTTTTGCATGTAGTTATTATCTTATGATGTGTACGTTACATAAGTTAGAGATTTTACTTTACTATAATACTATTTATATAGTATTTATTCGTGTAAATATCTTTGAAATAATTATTTGAAGAAAGCTAAGAGATATCAATCTCGAGGTGCTTATTTTGGATTTGTCACAACCACATTGATTCATGACTACGTTACCTTCTCTACACATTTATCGTTGAGTGGTGAAAGATAAGCTCAATTTCATTGCACTATTGCATCGAGTTCGAAAAAAAATGAGAAAAAAACCAGCTCCAAACTCGATCATATGCCCAAGATACCACAATTTTTCAATCACCTTTACCAAGCAAGAAAAAAAAATTGTGTGACAGTCAAATGGACATCAAATTTAAGGTTGGATTGTTTTATAATGGTCAAATGGATGTCAAATTTAAGGTTGGCGATTTTTATCATCTCCTCACATTATTACACTTCATAAATACCCCAATTGTTATTGTAAGTTATGCTTATCGATATAATGATATTGTGTATCTTATATAAGTTAGAAAATTTTGTTCCACTGTAATACTACCTATTTATCTATTAAAATAGGTCCCCTAATTTAAATTTGTAGGCTTTCATTTGTTAAAGAAGCCCCATGAATATATTAACTTTGGTTGTCATGTGATTTAGTGGTAAAATGGGTGTTGTTTCCACACCACCCTAGTTTAAATTTGTACGTTTGTCATTTGTTAAGATGAGAACCCTCCAACCAAAATTGTCTTTGGCTTGTACTGGAGAGCTAAATTAAAACTTGTTATGTTGTTTCTTCAACTCATACTCTAGATCATATGCTATAGAGATTGCTAGAAGACCCAAGTGGACCCGAGTTATGGCCACAATTTTTTTCGAGAGCTCTAATGTTTCCAATGTCTTTATTTCTTGAATGTCATCTTCCTTTGAGCTTAATTATCAAAAGGAACTTGGATTGACTTGTGGACTGAGGTCTTCATTTTCTCTTGAATTTTCTCCTTCCCTTTACCATCATGCTAAGGGATTTTTTTTCCTTTTCTACCAATCATCTAAAAGTCCTCCTTTTCTCTTTTTTTTTTAGTGATAGCGGTTAGGGGGCAATCCCAAGCTAAATGACTATGGTTGTGGCACAACAGACACCTACAAGGGTTGTTCAAACAACTCTCCCTCTATAGATTTTTTTATTATTATTATATTATTATTTTCATGTTTCTCTGACTTTATGTTATGGTGTTTTGAGTTGTGTGTTTTATCGGCATGGAGAATGGGTCATGAATACCAACCAACCACTTTTTTGTTGTAACCATATATGTAGATTTTATTATTTGGTAAATAATATGATATATTGATGAGTTTCTATTAAAAAAAGCATGACCCCTTGCTCATGTTTGTTGAAGATATAGTAATAATTAATTTTTATTAAAAAAAGTTGTATTTTTTTTAATTAAAATTATTTAGAAACCATTACATTAAGTTTGATAACTAGGTTGGCAAGCCACCATTGGAAATGGCTATAACAGGCTAAATCCACCATTGGAAGCAGCTATAATTGGCTTTGCTAATTAGCACTCTTGAAAAATTGCATATTTTAAAAAGTTTGTTCAAGTTATTCCATACATTTTATGGATATATTTGGAATGATTCCAAAAATTTATGAAATATATGGAATAATTTAGATGCATTTTGGTTGGAATTCTAAAATTTTGAACATTTCTAAAGCGTTAATTTGCAAGCCAATTAGTTGCTTCCACCACCATTCACGTTTGAAACATTAGAATTAGGGTAGTTTGTATTGATGGTTCGGGTGGAAGTTGGTTGGGGTTTACGTGAACACACTCAATTACAACATGTTAAATTTGAACTTAGGTCTTATTACATTAATTTCCATCACTTGTCATTTTATACAACCTTGATTGATAGAAATTTTGATGTTTTGAAGTTGTAATGTTAAAGAGAATTGTAGTCAAGGTAAGAGTAAATTTTAGGCTCTCTTAGGGTTTTTATTGACTCTCCATTATGTTTGTTTCGTTTGGGATACCCTAAAGGGCTCAAATATCCCCATTTATAGAATGTTAGTTATGGTCATTTATGACTGCCTGTTGGACCCCAAATTTTGTAATTAAATATTCTAAGTATTTTGAAAGCCATAAGCACGAGGAACAAGGGTATGGGAAGAGTGTGAAGGGCTACAACATGGGAGATAACAACATAAAAGAGATAAACATGGGAAAATAAGAAGGAATACCTTGGCATGGATGGGTGAGTTACAAAAGACAAGGAAACAAAGAATAAGGGCATAATACACAGGACTCAAAAAAGCACAAGACTAGGACAAGGGTGCAGGAAGCAGAGTCAATTACAAAGCAGTTCATGGAAGTATCAGAGATTAATGGAAACATGAATCTAACACCAACTCGTGAAGGAGGAAGAGCATGAAAGTAAATATCTATCATAGAGAGAGTATATAGAACTGTTAGGCCCAATTCAAAAGGAACTTAATTGTAATGACTCACCACGACTTTTTTTTCTAAAATAGTCATTGGCTTATCATCTATAATGTATTAATGATGTAACCCAAGAAGGGGTTCACTTGTGTGTAAATGCCCCTTAGCTTTGATTAGAAAGTGTTGTTGGATGTAGATGTGTTGTTGCTATCGAGATAGAGATATAGATAGAATATGTATTGAATGAAGTACCTTTGTAAACTTATCAAATGAGATCAATGGAACTAACACTCTATGAACCTTGTTGTGTTAAATCTCTTTGGTGCTAGTTCTATTTTTATGATACTAGATAGGTACATGCACTGTGTGAATGCATCAAATGGCTAACTCTAGAATGATGTTTGTAGTAATAATGATTAAATGTGTTAAATCAAGCGTCTAGGTAGCATTTATCGATTTACCATCGCTTGGTAGAACCAATGAGAACCAGTCTAGGTTGCATGCTTTGGGTAAGCACATGAGGTCACCCACATGATATGTCGTTGCACTAGCACATTGGCTTCTTCCTTCCTCTAGGTGCATGACTAATACTTAGTCATGCAGAACTAAGGATAAAAAGAAACCCAACATTTTGGTTTCATTGCTAGGAATTGTTGAACTTGTTAGCATGATGGTAGAAAGATGTTCGAGCAGCTATCTTTGTAAAATGTTGAGTGTTGGGTTGATACCATAGAGGAGAACATTGTGCTTCAAAATCTCAAACTAGGAGTTTCTATGTGCACATGGGTAGAGTAACACTTATATGATTATCTATATGAAACATTCTTTGTAGAATTACCCGTTCACTTGTATGCTTAGCTTTTGGCATATATATAAGATCGTTCAACAAATTAGGAATATAAGGCTCCTTGGTCCATAGAGTGTCAAACAACCTTAGCAAAGTTGAAAGCTACTTGGACATGTGTGGTGGGTGGAAAAGAGTGCCCAATAACAACATTTTGGAATATGTTATCTCTACATACTCTTGTCCGGAGGAAGCATAATTTAAATTTATGAGGGAATCATGCGGGAGGTATTTCAAACAATTTCCTTTAGAGATTAATAAACTTATGGTTGGTTCTAGACTTGAGAACTTCCCCATGGATAGCTAAACTCTCTCATGCATGACTAGTTTGATTGGTGGGAAAATGGATGGGTATGCATTAGTATGGGATTGGTAGTTCAACATGGAATTTATTCAACAAGAACTGTAATAAATTAGGATACTGACAGTGTAGAATCTAAAGTCGAGTCTTTAGAGGAATCCTTGGGAGTGCAAGTTCAACATAGTAATTTACCATCAACCTTTACTTTTCCATTGTAATTAAGACCTATGTCTCACCTTGTAATACTAGGTGGACCAAATGTAAGTAATGGGAAAAATATAGACCCAACAATAACTAATCAATCTCCCTTAGTGCCCTTTATCTCTAGTGCACCTATTATTGTAGGAGGTACATGAGGCAGTACTGGTGGTGGTTCTACAGAGCTGTAGAAGGATCAAGAGGTAGCTTAGGGGAACTAGAGGACCTCCACCACAAGGTTCAAGAAGAACTAGAGGAGAGCCATAACAAGGTCCACTACAACCACCTAATGCACTTATGGTCTACTACAAGATGATGCTTCATCTACCTAAATATTAAGGTGTCAAACATGCAGTGGAATATGTTCACAAGTGTGAACTCATTTGGAAAGCACAGGGTATAACTTATTCTAAGTGAAAGGAAACTTAGTTTTCCACTACTTTACTGGATCACACGATAATTGGTATCAAAAATTTGATCCTCAACAAGCCGTTTTGAACTATGAACTATTAAAAACTACTTTTCTCCAAGAATTTGATATTCCTGAATTTGAGTAACAGAGTATTACTACTTTGAAGGATATTAAGGAAGAGCTTACTAAGAGTGTGCACACATATGATACACATTTCAAAATTCTTTTTTCAAAACCATCACTTGAGATTAACCTCATGCAACATGATTAATGGTTTGTGGGAGGGTTATTACTTCCTTTTTGATGAGCCTTATCCCATAAGACCTTCATTGAACCATGCGAGGCGCTAGAAAATGCCCTTTGTGCTAAAGCCATGAGAATTATATATATGAGGATTATCCCCTTTATGGAGGCTCAAATAATTATTGTGGTTTCCAACCTAGAGAAGCTTGCAACCAATAATGCTCATGACACATGCAGTAGCGTGTGGTGCGTTGATTGTGAAGTGGAGGGTCATAATAGGAATAACTATCCATGGAGGAATGTTCATGCTATATTAACGTAGTCTTATGGAATCTAAAAATAAGATCATGATATAAGGAGTTGTCCCTTGTTTCAGCGTGTCACTTAGGCTGAAGTGTCAATATATTATAAAATATGTGATGCATATACACATGATACTAATGATTACCGAGTCATCAATGAAATTTATGAAGCACATACATGAGGTACTCACCAAACTTATATATCTAATAAGCAAGAGGCTAGTGGGAGTCAATATTTTAAGGGTTGAAGATGTGGTAATGGATGTGGAGGTGGTCATTTTCCACCTAATACGTGTTATAAGTGTGGATCTCAGATCACTACCAACATGATTGCATGGTCTATCTAACTTGTGTCTTTTGTAAAAATGAGAATCACTTAGAATAATGTCTTAATTTGTATGTTGTCATTACCAAAGAACATAATGAGAAGAGTGTTGGGACGATATGTATTGAAAAACTCCAAATGCTCGGTGGAGATTGTGTCCTACCACTCCACCAGTTAGACCCAAGGTTAATATTACGACACATAATAGTGCTCATCCTAGTCGGTTTCAAATCCACTTTTTGAAAAGGTTCAACATGAAGAACCTTATGTGCAACACTATCCTGATTCTTAACACCAAAAAGAAGTGTTGCATGACACTATGGCCTTCATCTAGGAACTGCAAGGTGAAATTGAGTTCTTAAAGGATTAAGATGCTAATATGTGAGCCAAGATGCAAAGAAATACAATACCAATGGGCTTAGGTCATGATGAGTTTAGAGAGTTATGCAAACTCTCCTTTAATGAGGATATCATCCCTATCCTCAATAATTAGTTATGACAACAAATGGCAAAGCCATCGGAGGATCATCATTTAAACCATGCATGATAACAAGAGACCCATATTCAACCAACTCTAGAATGTGATAAATAAGTCCTTATTAATGCATCTATTGATGGTTAGATGATCCATGATATCCTGGTAGACACTTGCATATAGGTTAATGTTATAACTAAATATGCTTGAAAATATATGGGGAGCCCCACTTTGCAACCCCTCCCCACATGTTTTTTTTATCACCACTAAGATTCGTGCATTACCCATAGGCATTCTTAAAGATGCCATCATCAACATCTTGGGTGTCATGTTCAAGGGTGATTTCAAGGTAATCAAACTTATTGAAGTTGATGATTTTCCAACTCTATTGGGTCAATCTTGGTGATATGCAAACAATGTTAACTTATATTTTAAGAAGCATTATATTAGCTTTGATAATGGCACTCAGCATGTAGTCATTCCTTTAAATAATGACCAAGGTCACCCCTTTGTGAAACTTGTTTATGTTGATGAGGATACCAATAAAATTTATAACATCACTGCCCAAGGAAATGAAAATGTGTATCCCACTCCCGATGGCATCTTGTGATGGGAATATATGTAGTCTATTTCTAACACTATCAATGTCACTTGCAACCAATGGGCTCAAGGTGCATATGATCTGATAATGTACCTTTGTGGTGTTCATGATAGTCACCTAAGCTCCCCTCTAGATTTAGCTCAGTACCACAAAAAATTTCTCCTTCTTGGTGGATGCCTAATGGCTAGACCACCCTTACAATCGAACCAGGCACCTAAGTTTCAAGGTCAGATGGAGGTATGAGAATACTTATAATAGTTAGAGGCTTACTGTGTTAATGAGGATGAACGGTTCTATTCGATCAACTTTATGTTTCAAGGGATAACTACTCGATGGTGGTATACTCATCAGTACTAATTGGATAGATGAGAATAAGTACATGTAACCATGCATAATCACTTCTACTATGACAACCGTGTCCATTCCACCCTGAGTTATAATGGTGTTACGTCTCTAGATGAACATATAACACAATGTGAAAGCCTTTGGAACACTGATGAAACATTTTTACTGGAATTCTTATGGGTTCATGTATTATATGATACTTTACACACCTATGCTAGGGCATGGTACTTTCATCAAGAAATGCATAGAGACATGGATACCTGACAGCACATCAAACATGATTTATTTACCACATTTGCATTTGCTTTACCATGAACATATTTGAATTTATCTCTACAAGCAGTATATTAGGTAGTTATAAGAAATTAGGCATCAGTTAAAGTTTAAATACGACACATGCATGGAAAAACTGAGGACAATTTGGATATCCTTCAAAAACTTAATACTCCTATCATAGCTCTATTAAATTTTGACTCTCAACCAAACCATGCACATAAGGAACATTTATGAAAGGGCAAGCAAAATGTCGTGTACCAAGTTGATGAGGGTACCAGTTCTGATCCACCAGAGCCATCATTTGACACTTAAATTTACATACAAAATATGGGGTGCATGATGTCATAGATATGATGTAGTCTGAGCAAAAATCATATCCCACACTACTCCAAATGGTTCAACAGAACATTGGAACAAAAGATGTGCCTAAACTAGCCACTATGGGAAATTACTGGTCTGATGTTGAGATAATTAAAAAATTTAAACTATTACATGAATATCAGGACATTTTTTCATGTAACTACATGGAAATGAAAGGAGTGCATTCATCTTTGGGCAAGATGCACATCAAGTTAATTGAAGGCACTCGACCAATGAAAAAATAACCATATCAGATTAACCCTAATTTGCACGCTCGGGTTAAAGAAGAAATCAATAGCATGTTGTGTGATGGAGTTATTACTCCCATTAATGAGTCTGAATGGATTATTCCAATGGTGATCAACATCAAGAAGGATGTTTGCATTCAAATTTGTGTGGATTACAAGCTACTCAACATTGTATGTGTAATATACCCTTTCCTAATGCCATATAATGTTATGTCTTTTGGCCTCAAGAATGTGCCAATAATATTATCATGCATTATGGTGGAAGCCTTCGAGGATTACATCCACAAGTTCCTTCAAGTTTACTTGGATGACTGGACTGTGTATGGTTTAGTGCATGATCACTATGATAATTTATGCCTCATGCTTGAACATTATTGCCAACTTCAAATTTATTTGAATCTAAAGTACATCCTTTCCACCCCATTTGTGTTTTTGTTAGAATATATGATTTGTCAGGATGGACTATTGGTGGATCTAGTTAAAATCACAGTCATTGTCCAACTCCTAATGCCAACCACTCAGCATGAGGTCTGTGCCTTCTTAGGTTACATAGGGTACTATCAGAAGTTCAATCGAGGTTATGCTAACATAGCCGTACTAATGGAAAAATTACTCAAGAATAATGGCCTATTCTTATGGATGGTTCAACACCAGTAAGTGTTTGAGGCCTTGAAAGTAAAATTGGTGACTACACCCATTCTCTAGTTCTTGAATTGGAACCAACCATTTCATGTGAATGTCAATGCTTTAGGCATGGCAGTAGGTGTTATCCTAACATAATTCGGTGAGGGCAACCTTGATCATCCTATTTATTTTGCTAGTTGGAAACTCACACTAGTGGAATGAAACTACTCTACAACAGACTGTGAGGCCTTATCTATGGTTTATGTGCTTTAGAAGTTTCACAAATACCCCATTTGTCTTCTATACAAATCATAAAGTGCTCAAGTATTTGGTAAATAAACTAGTATTGCATGGATGCATCTACCAATGGATTGTCCTCTTCTAAGAGTTTCAGTTCTTCATGGTTATGAAACTAGGCAAAGTTAATTTCAGTCAAAACCACCTATCACATGTTCAATATGGTGAAAAGGTGCATGTCATAGAAGATGATTTACCTAATGTATAACTTTTTTAAGTTACATGCATGCTCGAATAATTGGAGGAAATTGTAGCTTTTCCTGT